>CM071864.1:7934930-7946740 GCA_036759665.1 Gynandropsis gynandra
AAGTCCTGACGGAGAAATGTGTCATCCCTCAGATGGTGAGGCGTGGAAACATTTTAACAAGGTATATCCTGATTTTGCAGCTGAGAGTCGAAATGTTTATTTAGGCCTATGCGCTGATGGTTTTAATCCATTCGGGATGTCTGGGAGAAATTATTCGTTGTGGCCAGTTATTATAGCACCGTATAATTTACCACCAGATATGTGCATGAAGCGTGAGTTTTTGTTCTTAACAATATTGATTCCCGGGCCTAATCATCTGAAAAAAAGTTTGGATATATTTCTTCAACCACTAATTGAAGAATTGAATGAATTATGGAAGGGAGTTCCAGCGTACGACGTTTCGAGACGACAAAATTTTATATTATGAGGTGCTCTAATGTGGACAATAAGTGATTTTCTAGCTTATGGTATGCTATCTAGGTGGACAACGCATGGTCGATTGGCTTGTCCATGTTGCATGGAGGAAACCGATGCTTTTCAGTTGAAATATGGACGAAAGACGAGTTGGTTTGATTGTCATCGCCGGTTTCTTCCTCCTGATGATACACTACGAGACAACAAGAGGAATTTCAGAGGGAATATTGTTGTGCGAAAATCTCCTCCTCCAATTTTACCGGCGAAGAGATATTGTATGAACGACTTCTCGCTTTGGGTATTCCTAGGAGCATAGATTGCGGAGGAAACAATCATCCGAGAATTGATGGTTATGGAATTTCCCATAATTGGTAAAAGAAGAGCATATTTTGGGATCTTCCGTATTGGAAAAATCTGAAGCTTCGCCACAATCTTGATGTCATGCACATAGAGAAAATATTTTTCGATAATATCATCAATACAATAATGAATATCACAGGAAAAACGAAGGATAACATTAAATCACAGAAGGATCTCGCAGAGTATTGCTCACGGAAGGAGTTACATATAAGTGGAGATGGTAAAGCTACAGTTCCGATATTCAGATTGTCTAATGAGGAAAAATATAAATTGTTGAATTGGTCAAAGGAAGACATGAAATTTCCTGATGGTTATGGTAAAGCAAGAGAACGGTAAAGCAGAAAAGCAAACGAAAGCAAAAGCAATTATGAACTTAACGATTTCGGTCGGAATATCATTAGTTCATTGATCCTTCGGTGTAGAATGGTACTATTGACTTCTTCGTGTTTGATCCATGTCATAATCTCTACTCTTCTACTCTTTTTTCATCCTTTGTGAATGATTTTGTTCGGTTTCGATTCATGGGTTTGCTTCTGATTATGGAAGTTCGTAACTTTCCTGAATGTCGTACGATATTTCGAGATTTACGTATAATTTCAGTGATGCCCTAGAATTTAGTTTTGATCGTTGTTCATATCTGGGATCTGTCAGAACTATTCAGATTTCATTTACGTTTGCTTAATGTGAAGCTGAAAGAAATTTTATGGCATGTTTTTGTTGAAGATGATAGACAGATGTTTTCTAAACACTTGGTTTTTTTTACCTATGAAATTTCTTAGATCCTTTAAAAGTTTTATTATATACATAAGTTAGATCCAAAACCTATGGCTATTGACCATATTAATTTGGTCGTCGTGTTTCCCGACGGGCCGCGGAAACTTTAGGGACGGGACGCGGCCAGTCCCTAACTTTTTCGGACGGTCGTTGTCCCGTCCGGAAAATTTAGGGACCGGTCGCGGCCCGTCAGGAAATGTTATCTAGGTCGTCGGACTTCCCGACGATTTCCGGACTATCAGTATTTTCTGAAATTGCGGATGTTTTCGGACTAACTTTACCGTTTGAATTTGCGGACGGATTGCAACCGAAAATTGGTTTGCGACGCTCATTTGTAGATGGGGAGCTGCAGTCCCTAATCGGTCCCGAATCTCATTTCCAGACGGATTAGGGACTGTTTTGTCAGTCCCTAGTCTATGCATTTCTTGTAGTGATAGTGAGAGATTATATTCCGGAAGATGACAATGTAGTAGAGTCTTACTATGAGACAAAGAAGATGATGATATCTTTGGGTTTGTTGCCATATCAAAATCTTGACGTTTGTCAAGACAATTGCATGATGTTTTGTAAAAAACATATTAGATTTGAGTAATTGTCGATTTTGAGGAATAAAATGATTTTATTTGACAAGAAAATGAAAATTGATTTCATATCGTCATTTGTGGAATTTATCAATGACAAAAATAATCAAAAGATTATATCAATCTAAAGTACAATTGACATGAGATGCCAAGTTGAGCACTCGAATAGTGAATGAGAAATGTGACATCCCTCAGATGGTGAGGTGTGGAAGCACTTTAACAAGGTAAATTCTAACTTTACATATGAGAGTAAAAATTTTTATTTAGGCCTTTGCATATTGGTTTTAATCTTTTCGGAATGTATGGGATGAATTATTCATTATAGTAATTTATTAATAAATTGTATGTAGTCATAATAACTTATTATGACTCCATACAGTTTACCACTAAACATTATAAGGATGAGGTCTCGCTCGATATACCATCAAGACACGAACCGATAAACCGAGCTAAATGTAAGAGGGTGTAGAACATGTCTGCTCGATTGGTGCCAGACGAACTTTTTAAGGCACCACAAGAGCATCAAAAGACATGAAGGGCAGTTTATGTAATGTGCCTACAAGTGAATGAAGTCAAAGGAGACAAGAAGCTATGAGATCCTCAGCCATTCGACCTGAGCAATGGAGCTCGACCCAAGCAAACCCATTGGAGCAAAGGAGCATGTTGAAGGACTGACAACTCTATCTTATCTCTAAAGAACTCGATCGAGCGTTGGAGAGCTCAATCGAGCATTACTTTTGCTCGGTATAACGTTTTTTGTGTTTTAGGTTTAGAATTAAATAGTGCTCGATCGAGCAATTGCACGACTTGACCGATCAAGTGGTATTAGAGTCTCATTCTTGCATTAGCTTATCTAGTTTCATTTCTATCTATTCTAGTTATTTTTTACTTTGATTTATTTTAGCTTGTTTTAGTTTGTTTTTGTCGTTTTAAAGAATAATTTAGGCCTTTGCATGATAGAAATGAAATTAGGCCTTTACACATGACAGTAAAACCGTTTATGTAGGCCTTTGCATGTTGGTTTTAATCCTTTCGGAATGTATAGTATAAATTATTAGTTATAGTCGTTTATTAATAAATTGTATGGAGTCAAAATAAACTATTATGATTCCATACAATTTATCACCAAACATTATAAGGATGAGGTTTCGCGCGATTTACTATCAACACAAGGACCGATAAACCGAGCTAAAGCTAAGCGGGTGTAGAAGATGTTTGCTCGATTGGTGGCAGATGAACTTGTTAAGGCACCACAAGAGAATCAAAAGACATCAAGGGAAGCTTATGTAATGTGCCTACAAGTGAATGAGGTTGAAGGAGACAAGAAGCTATGAGATTCTGAGGCGTTCGACATGAGCAATGGAGCACTCGACCAAGGCAAACTCACTTGAGAAAAGGAGCATGTTGAAGGACGGACAACTCGGTCTATGCTCTAAAGATCTCGATTGAGCATTGGAGAGCTCGATCAAACATTACTTTTGCTCGGTCAATCTTTATAGTTTTAGGTTTAAACTTAAATGGTGCTCGTCCGAGCAATTGTATAACTTGACCGATCAAGTGGTATAAGAGTCTCGTTCTTGCGTTGGACCTAAACCATCATGCAAAGGCCTAGTTTCATTTGTATCGATTCTAGTTATTTTCTTACTTTGATTTAGGTTAGCTTGTTTTAGTTTTGTTTTTTTTAGTTTACAAAAAAAAAAAAGAAAACCACAAAAAGGAAAAAAAACCATAACAAATGAAAAACACTAACATTACTAGAAAATACACGGATTTAGGACGGTGAAATCTGTCCGGAATTCATACAGATTCACCATTATGGTCGGTTTCCAGACGAAAGTTGTTTGTAATTTTGGATGAACTATATCGTCCGTAAACTTTCAAAAAATCGATTGATTTCAAAACAGTGTACACGTCGGAAATTCGTCGGACATTTTTGTTGAAAACAAATCCAGATGACATCCATACATCCGTACGAATTTTTTTATTGAAAAATAAAATCATGAAGATATCCATACATCCGTCCGGAATTTTTTTACAAGAAAAAAGTAAATTTTTTCGAATATTAGATACCTAAATCTAGATTCTACAGCAGCGAGATAATGAGAGTTGGTAGAAAATGAGGAATGGAAGGAGTTACCCGAGCTGAATCGGGATCATTTGCGTGGCAGTTTCTACTTTTTTCTTGATGCTGAGCCATGTTTTTACTAGTGTTTTAGGCCATGAAAGCGTTCAATCTGTAGAGGAACAAAATTAGGATCCAATAAAGGGAATACAAATATATTTAAGATCTTTTTCATTAGCCAATGGTATTAGAAAATTTCGGATAAATAAATAAATAAAAAACCTTGATTTTTCTTGATGATTGCATCTCTCATTGTTGTAGGATTTCATAAATAGCGAGATATCTCAGATTGGGGCTTAATCTTATAGCTGAGAGACATAAGTATCCCACAGTTAAAGATATCGCATTACCACCAAAGGGCAATCAATTTTTTAGGGAGAGGAGAAGGAATCCAAAAGAAATCAGAGTTGTTTCAAAAGAAGAAAATCAGATCGTAAGAACAAGAAAAGTGTACAAAAAATGAGAAACATTTGTGGCGAAAGAGAAGGATTGGGTTTAGAGAGAGGGATCAAAATGTTTCTTCCACTAAGTGTGATTCATTTTATTCATATAAGTAATTTACGTCAGATGTGATTCATCTTTTTTTTCTTTTATCCTTTCTATCAACTTTTGAATGTCTAGTTCGGGAATTCAACACAACAACCATCCTACAGTGAGGGCGACACACAGATGAATCCACTATGGTAGTTGATGATGGGTGAATTCTGACGCATGTTGTACGATTCATAGTTGTAAATCCACGACTTGGTTGGAGGACGCAATAACACGTGAATGACACGTTAGATGAATTGCATGATCTTCCATAATTGATAGATTTGAAAAGCTAATACCATTAAATATGAATGAATGAAGGTGATGAGTCGAAGACTGCATTAAAGACCACAATATTGCCTTTTTTGTTAACTAATACGTCTTAGGAAGTTTATAGGAAAATTCATTGTTGTGTACTTCGATGAAAATCGAGTATAGATCAAAACCTTAGAAGAACATGTAGGCAATTCTGATCGGTTCTCGACGTGTAGCGAAATGAGAAATTTTACGCTAATCCTAAGAAATGCGACTTTTACTAACAAACTTGTGCTCTTAGAATTCGTAGTAAGTAAACAGGGAATACATATCAATGAGGAAATGATAGAGACCGGATTATATAGTCAGTTCGTTAAAGATTTTAGCACCTTTTTTGCGCCCCTAACTGAAGTAATCAAGAATAACGTCACATTCCAGTGAGGTAAAGTACAAGAGAGGGCCTTCTAATCCCTAAAACATAAATTGACACAAGATCCTTTGTTGGCATTACCCGAATTTACTAAAACATTTGAAATTAAATATGATGCATCAGGTGTAGGAATTGAATCGGTGTTAACGCAGGAGCATACACCCATTGTTTAATTCATTAAGAAGCTCAATGAAGCACATTTAGGCTATCCAACGTATGATAAAGATTTGTATGCATTGGTGCGAGCGTTATAGACATGGCAACACTACTTGTGGTCAAGGAATTTGTGATTCATACTGACCATGAATCACTCAAGCATCTCACGGGACAATATATTTTGACTCTTAATGTAGGTGGAGTACATAGAGACATTTTTGTGTGTCATAAAGTACAAGAAAGGTAAGACAAATGTTGCTGTTGACCCATTATCTCGACATTAACAAATTTGTACTGTAGTATGCAGACGACTGATAGGCTTCAAACATATTAAGGAACTCAGTGAAACTGATCTTCACTTTGGTGAGATATTCAAGTCCTATGAGAACACAACCACATTTATATACTTTTGAGTTGATGGGTATTTATTCCATGAAAATAAGTTGTGCATAACCCAGAGTTTGGTCCGAGGTTCATTGGTTCGTGAGGCATAGGGGGTGGACAAATGGGCATTTTGGAGTGGCCAAGACATTGTATATATTGCAGGAATGTTTCTTTTGGCCCCATCCGTGATGAGATGTTGAGCGCATATGCGGAAGGTGTGTCACGTGTAAAAAGGATCAATCTCGTTTGTAGTCCCACAATATGTACTCACCCTTACCTATTCCGAGTCACCCCTGGAACGATTTCTCCATAACTTTGTGTTAGGTCTTATTTGGTTTAAATCAAGACACGATTCTATTTTTTTCGTCGTTGATAGATTCTCTAAGATGGCTCATTTTATTCAATGTCATAAGATTGAAGCTGCATCACATGTTGCTGCTTTTCTTCTTTATAAACATCGTACGAATAATAGAATTCTCAAGACAATCGTGTTTGATAGGATGTTAAGTTCCTTAGTTACTTTGGAAAACGCTTTCATGTACACTAGGCAAAAAAATTTATTATCTTATACCTATCACCTTCAAACCGATGGACAAAGGGAAATGGTTAATCAAACATTATCAACTTATTAAGAGCATTGCTCAAGAGTAATTTGAAAATATGGAAAGAATGCCTACCACATGTTGAGTTGCATATAATAGGACGGTTCATAGTGCTACTCAGTTCTCATCTTTTGAGGTCATGCATGAGTTTAATTAGCTTACACCATTAAACATGACCCGTTTACCGTAGTCAGATTTTACTAACCTTGATGGAAAGAAAAAGGTCGAGTTTGTGAAATAGATACATGACAAGGCACGAGCTAACAATGAAAATAAGATTGAGCATTATGCCAATTGGTGGCAGAAGAACTTGTTAAGGCACCACAATAGCATTAAAAGGTATCAAGTGAAGCTAATGTAACGTGCCTACAAGTGAACAAGGTCAAAATAGACAAGAAGCTAAGAGAGCCAGAGGTGCTCAACCCAAGCAACATTTTGCTCAACCCCTGCAAACCCACTTGACAAGAGAGAGCCGAAGTACTCAACTAAAGTGAAATCACTGGAGCAAATGAGCATGTTGAAGGACTGACCGCTCAGCCCAAACGCTAGGAACTCAACTGAGCATTAGAGAGCTCGATCGAGCATTACTTTTGCTCGACCTAACGTACTTTAGTTTTACGAATTTAGGGTTAAGACTGAAACATCACTAGACTGAACAGTTGCATCGCTCAACCGAGCATTTTAGCCGGGTTTAGTTATGTTGTCTTATTTTCATTTTATTTCTTTTATTGCTTGGTCCCTAAAAATAGAGGACCATTTGTATGACATTATTACTTAACATTTTATCAATAAATTTTCCCTTTTCCTTACTCATCCTATAGATTTATCTACCAAATTTTGGACAGATTTCGAATTGTTTTCGACTTATCATCACTAAATCACAAGTTTTGTAGCATCATTCGTGGCATTTGAGGTTATCTAGTCGATTTATAGTCTGGTTTTATGATGTATCTTCTTTGAGAATAAAAGTTCTAGGTTCAACTATCAGGTTGCTATTGGATTTCAATATAAATATATCCTCCTACTAGTAGAACGTCGATCTAGGATCATATCAAAATATGTGCATGAAAAAGAGTACTTATTCTTAACAATACTGATTTTTGGCAGTAGTTTATGTTACGAGATGCTCTTATGTGGACCATAAGCGAATTTTCAACTTACAATATGCTATCTGTACGACAACCGTCGTTCGAACTCTTTTAAAAGGTTATCGATGGTCGAGCACGTTTGTTAATAGGAAAAAACTGTGGATGGATTCAGGACGCTCACATCCGTCTAGAAATACAATCGCCTTTATAGACCGTGTTCTCCTCCAGAATTTCTGATGAATTGCGATGGATAGCGTTTACATTGCAGACAAATATCTTTTATGGATGTCAATTTGCAGATGGATAGCATTTATAGACGTCCATTTGCGGACGAAAGTCATCCTTTCAGAAAAGTCATTTTTTTATTGAATGAAATGCGCCTTGTAAATGGGCGGAATATCAGAAATACCCTTATAGGGCTAAACCACTTCAAAAATACCCTTCTCTAAAATAATTATTAAATCCAAAAAAAAACTAAAGAAAAGACAAACTTGCCCTTAATGTTCGAACGTGGAAAAACCCACGTTCGACAGTTTTTCGACATGAAACCGAGAAAGCCGAACAGTTTCTCACCGTGAAACCTATTGAAAAGTTTATAGCAAGAAAAAAATAAGTGATGTCGAACTTGAGAGGAATCGATTTGAAGTTGGCGAGAAGGAAAATGGCTAGAATCAGCAGCAACACTGACGAAGAGAGCACGAGTCAATCTTCAATGGCGTCAATAAGTGTAAGTAGTTCGATTTCTAGTGTTTTGCAAGCTTTCGAGTCACAAAATGGTTTATTGATTTGAAATGGGTGAGTGTCAGTGTCAGTGAGTCGGTTAGGTCGTAAGGGTCGTAGGAGTTGCATGAACATCTTCGACTCCGTGAGTGGGTTGAGTAGCAAGGGTCGCAGTAGTTGCATGACCATGTTCGAATCAGTTTATTGATTTGAAATGGGTGAGTGTCAGTGTCAGTGTGTCAGTTAGGTCGCAAGGTTCGCAGGAGTTGCATGACCATATTCGATTCATTGAGTCGGTTGTCTCAGTGAGTGAGATGGGTCGCAGTGGTCGTTTGAGGGGCGTGGGTCGGTTGAGTCTCAGTGAGTCGGTTGAGTGTCGCAGAGTGTCTGAGGGTCGTTTGAGTCGCATGGGTCACATGGGTCGGCTGAGTCGCATGGGTCGCACAAGTCGGTTGAGTCGCACGGGTGGGTTGAGTCGCATGGGTCGTTTAAGTCGGTTGAATTATAATGTATTCGTAATTGGTCATTTTGCAGGTGGCGCCAAAGCCGAAATTTGTGTATGAATTCAAGCACATTGACAGAATGCCAAGGATCACCACCAAGTGTTATCCTCACGAGTTAGTAAGGACACTGAGAGGAATCTTAGATGAATACGAGTTGCATTACTTCGAGAAGGAGTCACAATTTAGGCATTTATTCCACTTACAATGTGACTCCACATTGACGAAGGTTCAAATGTCTGTACTACTAAATCACTCCGTGATTATACGGGACAATACAGAGTTGTGGTTCGTCATAAATGGCATTCCCATCTGGTACTCTATAGTGGAACACACACTAATTTCCGGATTGAAATGCGGACCATATCCCATAGGATGGGAGTCCATGATGGGTGTCACATTCAGGCTGAAGCATTTCGGCCGTGGAAAGGTGACCCCCGAACAAGTCATTGAAAAGCTTGGTAAGGCGAAGAATTCCGACGACCAGAAGAGGTTGGCAACTTTGATGTTGTTGGCACAAGTTATGGCTCACAAGCCTTCAGCAGAAAACTCTATCAGCCATGATCTCATTGACATGGTTGATGACTTGGAATTTTATGAAGGCTTTCCATGGGGTCGTTACACATTCGAGAAGATTGTGGATACTTGCCGCAAGCACGTCAGCGGGGAATCACCGAAACCAAAATGGTATTGTGGCGGTTTCATGATCCCACTAATGATAAGTTGTATATATTATTCGAATAACTTGAATGTTTTCGTACTTTTTGCATTCTTATCATTTTGTTTTAATGTTTCAATTACTTCCATTTGAAACCATCCTTAGTTTGGGCGGAAAGGGATGGTATGTTGAGGTTGTGGATGGGCATCTATCATGCCCAAGAATGTGCAAGAAGATGGTTAAATCCAATTTTAACCCGATATGTAGATGTGATAAGGTAGATTGGAGATTCTAAGGTAACGATTACACAAGGTTCACAAGGGAAACAAGGGTCATAGAGGGTAATAATGGTTATGTTTTGTTTGTCATGATATTCTAAGTATTCTTCGTGCTGAACACGAAGAGGAAGCTTTACTTTCTGGTCTGGAGGATTACGAGGGATGTGACAATCCCGATGTTCAGATATGGATGCAACTTCTTTGCAGAAATCCGAAGGGTATTTGTTGGGAGAATATCCGTAAGCAAGAACTGCTGACACGAAAAGCAGCTCTTGGTGATCAAAAAAAAGGAGAAGGAAAAAGGGACTAAGAGGAAGGAGTGCGTGAGTGATGCTGATGCTGCAGTCCCTCTGACACTGGAGAAGAAATTAATAGGGGAAATAAGGAAGTCGGAGAAGAGAATCATCAACGCTGTAAGAGACCTTCGCATAAGCCGCAGGGTCGTTAGAGTCGCATGGGTCCCATGGGTTTCATATGTCGCATGTGTCACTGGGTCGCTAAAGTCGAATGGGTCGCATGGGTCGCATGTGTTACATAATCAATGTAACGAACCAAGTAAGTACAGTCATTTGAGGTCGCATAGGGTGCATGGGTCGCATAGGTCGCATGGGTCGCATAGGTCGCATGGGTCGCATTGGTCGCATGGGGAGAATGAGTCGCATGGGTCGCATTGGTCGTCATATGTTTAATGAGGTAAATTTTATGCAGGTGCTGGACCTTTATCGAGGGAGAGGGCGAAAGAAAGATGCTGGTAGAGTCCAGGAACCCGAAAAGAAGGTTGTTCAAGAACCCGAAAAACGGCGGTTCAAGAACCTGAAGAGGAAGAGGAGTTTGTGTGGAATCCCATGGGATTAGTAAAGGGCTTGGTAAGCCGATTTCCCACATTCATTGAGGCTAGCGGTGACAAGTTGACTAGCCTAAATTGGTTCTTGAAGGCACCTCGACATGAGCGGTGGTGGAAATTTGAGCTAGATATTCCCCCGGGGCCAAAGTTTTGGGAGATTATATTAAAGGCCAACGCATGGCATGAAGATGAAGTAAGTTTTTTTAAACCCTTGGTCTCACAGAGTTTTGTGTCATATGTATTCCTGTGTGTTAATTTTTTTTAAAACAATTGGATGAGGCGTTGATGGAGCTGTCTTCTCGCTTGGCATTGGATCCCAGCACGAATCAGAATTATTACGTTTGTCCTATTGCTTTCATGCAGACGCTCTCGATGTGGATGTACGAGGATATGGAAACTTTGCCGGAAAAGCTTAGTGAGTTTTTGAACGCCAAGGCACCAATTAGTGATTATGAAGGTTTTGTCTCGGTTCTAAACATTCCATCGGACAAAAATCGATGGGTAGGATGTCATTGGGTAGCCATCAAAGCGGATTTCAAAACCCGATGCATCACGGTATACGACTGCCAGATGAAACTTAAGGAAACGCATATCTATCCGGTGATTGAGAAGATAAGAAAAGCTGTCCCCAAGATGCTCATTCTCGGAGGGTTTCCTTCTTTGGCTTCTGGAGAAGATGAATGGAGGTATGTGTATTATGAAGGTCTGTCACAGAACCAAAGCGGGAATGACTGTGGTGTTTTCTCCTACAAATTCTTATAAGCCTCGTTATTAAATGATAGGAATCTGTATCGCTTAATTTGCGACGACAAGGTTACTGCCATGCATGAGAAGATGGCAGCCGATATATATAGTAATAGAGAACGTACCATTGAACCCGAAGACTAACTTGATAGAGGAATATGTTTCACTTAATTTGCGACGACAATGTTACTTCCATGCGTGAGAAGATGGCGGCTGATATATTTAGTAATGGAGAACGTATCCATGAACCCCAAGAAGACTAACTTGATATTTGGTATATTGTTTTTTAACAGTAGAAGTAAACATTTGGTACATTGTTTTTTTAATATTTGGTACATTGTTTTTTTTAATATTTGGTACATGTTTTTTTTCTAATATTTGGTACAAGGGTCACAGAGCCTCATACGACCCATGCGACCCATGCGACCC
>CM071864.1:7957551-7986279 GCA_036759665.1 Gynandropsis gynandra
AAGCTCCTTGCCACTCTTCTGGCATCGTACTTGACCGCGACGACAATCCATCACAGCTCGATATCTTGACAACCAATCCATTCCAAAGATCACATCATAGCATTCCATCGGAATGATGATCAGCTCTGCAGCTAGTTCTTCTCCTTCTATCACCACGGGTACGTCCTTGACAACCCCTTGGGATTCTAAAATCTGACCTCCAGGAGTATGCACTTGGACAATACTCGTTAGATCCTCAGGTTGAACAACTAATTTATTAGCCATCGATGGACTCACAAAACTATGTGTCGCACCGGTGTCAAATAACACATGAGTAGACATACCTCCCACGATTACTTATCCTACATAATACAAATATTTAAAGAATCTGCTTCTTAATTCTCTCACAGAACTCACCTCGACATAGACAATCATTATATGTAAGGCATATACACATAATATAAAAATATGACATACCAGCGATAGGTTGAGTGTCTCCTTCTTGGCCCTCACGTTCATTCTCATAGCCTCCCATGGCATATACCCGTGGTTGTATTGCCCTACATTTAGATGCATGCTCTTCAGGCTTCCTAGTTCTAACCTGTGGTGTTAGACCCGTTGGTGGTGGTGGTGGTGGTGGTGGTGGTGGCCTCAGACAAATTTTCAGAAAATGATCCATACTACCACAGCGGAAACATCCGTCGAATTCTCCTCGCCTCATAGTTCCTCCCACTGGCTGGGGGCAATCACGAAACTGATGCTCTACACTTCCACATCGGAAGCATCTTACTCGCTTGTCAAATCTTTGGCATGCCCCTACATGCTCACGTCCACAACGATGACATGGGTACCTCGATGTTGATACAACATGACGTGTCGGAACTGCTTTCCTCTAATATGATTTTCCCTGAATCTGTTGGACAACCTGTTTCCCCTTGGCATCCGAAGACTTCAAGATGCCCTCCTCGATGAGTCCCTTCTCTACCAACTGAGCATTCTGAACTAGTTCAGACAATGATCCATGCTTGATTATCTCAATCCTGCGTCTGATCTCTGGTCGTAGTCCTTGCAAAAATTTGTTGACCTTGAGAACTTCTGAGGTTATTGATTTAGCCCCAAATCGTGATAACTCCAAATAAGTCTCATAATACTGAGCAACAGTACGGTCACCTTGTGTGAGCTGTAGAAATGCCAACTCCATCTCTTCACGAGCAGCGTGTGGTATATATTTTAACTCAAAAAGTTGTTTGAACTCATCCCAAGAAAACACATGATCAGGACGTTCCCTCTGAATCTCTTCCCACCAAAACACCGCTTCTCCCTCCAAATAGTGGAGCGCAATATCAATCTTAAACTCAAGTGGACATCTAGATGATCGAAAGTTCCGCTCTAATCGAAACATCCACTCCTCCACCTTCATGGGAGGTATCGCACCGCCACGGAATGACTTTGTACCCCATTTAGCCATGTGATCCATGACATAGAAATACTCCGACGTCTCTGCATGCCTCTGATTAAACACTGGAGGAAGCATTGCTGGTAATGGCAACGGTACTTGCGGCGGAGCAGGTGGCTGTACTGATGGTGGTGTTGGTGCCTACACCGGTACTTGTGGCGTCGCCGAACTCTCCTCTTGTTCATGTTGTCGACTTTCTGCTAATAGCTCTCTCATTATTTCTCTCATGACATCTCTATCTATTCCACTTCGCGATCTTCGTTCAGATGATTGCGACTGCGTAAGGCTAGTGGAACGAGAGCCTCCACTCATTCCGCGACCAAGAGCTCTAGTAATCATCCTCCTCGGTAGTGTCTCCTACACACAATTAAATCTTATTAGTTTCCACAGCTCTAAACCCACTAGACATTTAAAGACATGTGTGCTACGGTCTCGTGGCTTTATTAAAACATTTCGCAAAACATTTGAAATCCAATGAAAGCGATAAAAACGAAAATGACAACCAGGCTCTGATACCAATTTGTAACACCCCCATCCCGGAACAACCTCGGGACTAGGAAGCTCTCATACCAATTTGTAACACCCCCATCCCGGAACAACCTCGGGTCTAGGAGTGTCCACCATCACCTCCAAGAGGTGGCTACACGTGTCATCGCTCAAACGCATTTATAAAATAAATATAAATGATTTATGCCGAAGTAAGAATGGTCCGGACGAAATAGCCAAAACAAATACGTAAAGACCAGAGTCAGGTAAATGAAATAATAAATACGAAATGCAAAATAAAACTCATCGAGACCTCTATCGAGACCTCGTGCACGCCTCTTCCATCAGTCCGCTGTGAGCCTTCGTGTTGCTGCTCAACCTCATTACTTGTTCTCCTAGCCATCTCATGTCCATCCACGACAGCCCACAAATAGGGTGAGTACGAAATACGCACTCAGTGAGATCAATACGTGTACGTACTCTGTACCACGTATTCTTTTGCTCGAACTGAATATAAAAAAAATAACATATATCCAATGTCTAAACTAAAGATATACAAATCACTCTACCCAAACCCGACTGAGTATCCAAAATCTAAGACTATTACCATACTGGATCATAACGCACAGAGTCCACATGACTCTAGCTCGGGCATACGCTCACAAAGTCCAAAGGACCCTAGCACACTGAAAATCTCGCAAGGTCACAACGTACCCCAGCTATCAGTATACTACACTGAAAATCTCGCAAGGTCACAATGTACCCCAGCTATCAGTACACAATGAAAATCTCGCAAGGTCACAACGTACCCCAGCTATCAGTACACCACACTGAAAATCTCGTAAGGTCACAACGTACCCCAGCCATCAGTACACACTGAAAATCTCGCAAGGTCACAACGTACCCCAACTATCAGTACACTACAACGCTCCGTCGTTCGAAAGGTTACCACAACCCCAACATGGTATGACGCCGGCCCAGATCCAAGTGTCGCAATACTAACGTCATCGACCCGATACTCCTCACGTGACAACTCTCACCAACGCGCTCGCACACGCCTTCTTCCGAAGGTTCGAGTATGAAATCACCGGATCGAGCACACTAACAAGATATTCACTCGGTTTAAACACCGAATCTAAATATCGACGTTCTCCGACCCTAACACTTGGTCGCACGTAAGCTCTCTAGATCATCTCTAGTCACTTATACAACTCATATACTTATCATAAATTCTCCTACAACAAATTTAGGGTTTTAATCCAATTGCACTTATAACGTCTCTTTTTTTTTCCATTATGATCCTATAAATTCTATCGTGATCATGCCTCATTTTAAATATACAATCTCTTCCATAAATCGATCACAAATTCGAAATTAGGGTGGAGAAAATCATCACCTTAGCTTTGCGACGATTTGACGATTCTGGCTAATATTGCTAGCAACAACACCGGCCAATTTTTCCCTATTATAGATCCGTTAAATTCCATGAATTTCCATAATATAAACATTCGATTTAAGTGAATAATCACAATGAATTATTTAGAGATTTACCACAATCGCGATTAGAATCCACCCGCGAAGAACGTGATGAAAAATTGAAGGTTCTTCTCCAATCTACCTTTTTTTTTCCTTTTTCTCTTCTTCTTTCTTCTTTTGTTTTTTTTCTCTCGGTTGGAACAACCCACGTACGGCTGCCTCTCTTCTCTCTTTTAAAATTTTAAAACCCTAATAACTAATAATATATATATATAAATACGTAGGAAGTCGGTTCCTTTAATTACGAGTTTCACAACTGCTCAGTGGGAAATCTTTCCGTGTCTGTTTAGTACGAAGACATATGTCACAATCTTTCTTCGACATAGTTTTTAAACTAGAATCACATTTAAGGCCATGAAGCGAAGATAGAATTTGAAAAGTTGGATGTCCCAAACGAGCATGCCACAAATCAACAGAAGTATCACGTGTAGATACATTTGCCACAGTCACAATACCCATGAAATAGTAGAGTCCTTCACGTTGCTCACCCGCTCCAATCAACATCCTCATATTGTGGTCCTGAAGTACACAAAATTGAGCATGAAGTGAATCATGAGATTCATATCGGTAAGAAGTTGTGACAAAGAGATCAAATTGCAAATGAGATCAGGTACAAAAAAACATTGCAAGACGAAATTTCCACAAAGACGAACCGATCCTTTTTGTACATCAAATGTATGTCGTCCATTAGGTAAACCAACACAGCAAGCAGACATGGAAACAATATTAAAGAGAATATTCACACAACTTGTCATATGATTTCCTGCACTTGAGTCCAAAAGCCATGGAACCAACAAAGCCTTATCGATTTTTGTTCACTCGCACCGAGTTTGTTGAAGAAACATAACTTGAGCACTAGAAAACCAATCAAAGCCAATTTGGGTAGACTCTTTATCACGATTAGTTGCTGAGCTTTGGCGAACAAAGGAAACATTAGCATGCACTACAGATGTACAACGACCACGATTAGAAGTTCTACGACCTTTGCTTGTACCAATAGAAGTATTTCGATCACGACGTTCTTGAAACCACTTAAGAAACCAACCCAACTCGAAGTATTCATCCAACGTAGGACCAAGACGACTACAATACGAGCATACAAGAGTCGGATCACGAACTTCATTTTTCGAACGAGATTGCGTATACGTCTAAACCGCAAGTGCCATCACATCGGCAACTTTGTCATCTATAATAGAAGCCGACACATGAGAGCCTTCATCTTGTATGACCAGATTGAACACCTTCTGAAGTGATGGTAGAGGATCGAGAGCCAATAGATTGGAATAAATTGTTCCATAACGAGTGTCATCAAGACCAACAAAAAACAAGTGAACTCGATCATCGTCTTATTTCTTCACTAATTTCGCAGTTAAGTTGCACTTGCAACCACCATATGTACAACCTTTGCATTCATAGCGAGGCAAAGGATCACATGAACTTAAGTCTTCCCATAATCGTTTGAATTTATTGTAATAAGCACAGACTGTAATGTTTTTCTATCGACATGAAAACATTTGAGCTTTTAAACGGATAATACGAGGACTATTGAATAATAAATATTGTGCTTTAATATCATCCTACAAATCCTTAGCAATTTCAACACGAGATACACTCGCATGTATACTGGGAGCAATGGTATTGCATATCCAAGAAACAATGAATGAATTGTTTGTCCACCAATCCGTCAAATCATCAAAACCTTCACTAGGCTGCTATAAAGAGTCATCAATAAATCCAAACTTCTTCCTTAACCGAAGAACAGTTCGTAATCCACGAGCCCAATCGACATAATTATGAGTCGTGAGAAGAACTTGATGAAATAATACATTATAAATTATCACTGGACGAAAAATCATACACAAATAGAATTGCACTCTTCCACCGTCAATTTTAATATATTCAACACATAGGTGTTATATACACCAATATAGATCTAAAGCCTAATCTATCTTGCCCGGATGATGCAATCGACGGTGACCAAATGTAATCGACGGTGGAGAGAGTTCAACACCACTCGATGCAGCCGACTGGTAAGAGATGGGTAAGATTTGCAGCAACACCACTGGAAGGAGATGCAGCAACACGAATCAAGTTCAAAATGAAGGTCGACGCACAGAAGAAGCGATGACACGAAAGGCGCGGCGACACACGGAAACATCGGAATGAAGACGGAGATGCAGGTTTGAAGACGGAGAGAAGACAGAGACGGAGATCTGAAATCGAGAGGCAGAAGACGGAGCAAGGACGAAACGAAGAGGGCACTGGAGGAAGCAATGTCGCCGGAGACGGAGCTGACGTACTAGTGCGACTATTCGGAACCAAAACAGATTTCTCGACCACAATCCTTCCTTCACACGAATCGACAGAACAAGTCTCGGTGACGGCACGGAAGATCTGAACAATAGATCTGGAACCAATCGGCTTCTCGGCGACAGCACGAAAGGATCACACGGAGACCAGATCGGCGTGAACCTGAAACCACCAGTTGATAAACACGAGCAACATGGCCGGAGACTTGCAGAAACTTGCAGTCCCAAGGGCAATGGTAAACACGGCTGGAGAAGAGATGGACAGATCGATGAATTGATCCGGAACAATTTCTTCTTCAGCTACGCGGACAGACGACGAACGAGGCAACTGGAACACACGAGGGGCACCGATGGAGTCACCGAAGGAGTCACCGTGTATAGTTCCGTATAACTCCGCAGATTTACAGATAAATTCAAGTGAAAAACATAGATTTAATTTTTTTTATGTATTTTTAGAAACTGAAACAAATATTATTACGATGAGAAATAATTAAAAAAAAATTAAGTTGTTCTTTATTGATCATTCGTCTATTTAATAATATAATAATCCATTATTAATTAGTGATTACCGAAAGCATCATGCCATTTTTTGATAGTGTAGAGTTTTAAGTTGTAATTATTAAAAGTTAATAATTATAAATAAACGAAAAACGAGTTTTCGTGATCAGTATCCCAAAACTCAAAATCTTAACCGTCAGAAAGAAAACTGAAGAACGAAAAACAGTTTTCGTTCTTTCCGAATTCCGTATCAAAACAGATCCGATCTCGGCATGGATACGCGTAGAGGGCTTGCATTACCAAGCCTTACATCCGATTATCACACGTTCAACACGAAAGATAGTACGAAATCGTTTCTAGTTTTGTTCGATGTTGAAACCCCGAAAAATTAATCGTTAAACATGACTAAATCTATAATCGGATTGATAAGATTGTGCACCTAAATCAACCCGACAAGTACTTTGGATGTTATAGAAAATGCATATAATAACCATATCACTCTACAAACAGACAGAATTATAACCTAATATATATATATATATATATATAAATACATATATATAACTTTGTTGTAATAATGTATTTTTTTAATTTCCACACAAATAAGTTCTTTTTTATCGTCCAATTAGGAAATGACCAGAGTGCCCTTCTTCTAGCTCATAAAACTACCCGGATGCCCGTTCGTTTACATGCGTACTCCTTTGTACTTCACTCTTAAATAATCGCAACGGCCAACAACTTACCAAGACTTTCCAAGATTCAGAGAGTCGAGCGGAGTGGAGTTTTAGGGTTTGCTATTGATTCATCCATGGAGAAGCGATCCGAGGAGATAACCGGTGAATCTTCTGAAGAGTCAGTTCAGTTTGTTGACCATGATGTCACGACGGAGATTCTTGTGAGATTGCCGGCGAAGTCCCTAGCGAGGTTCCTCAGCGTTTCGAGTCTATGGGCTTCCACAATCCGCAGTCAAGATTTCATTAAATCGTTCATGGCTCAATCCACAAAGCGTCCGAGGCTCCTCTTTGCCTTATCTACCGACCCGAAATTCCACCGTGGGAAAAATCTTTATATCTTCTCAGCCCCACAAAATCCAGACAAAGAATCGTATCACGTTACAAATCACGACATTTCACCGTTCCGATCTGCAACATTTGTTCAATGTGTACATGGCTTAATCTGCTTCAAAACTGATACTGGGATCGTCATATATAACCCAAACACGAGAGGGTATGTGACCTTAGCCGACGATAATCCTAAGATTAAGGACATAAGAAACTGGTTTGGATTTTTCGGGTACGATCCAATGGAAGATAAGTTCAAATATTTTCGGGTAACGCCTAATGCTGACGAGATTCATGTTATCACATTGGGAGATCAAGAATGGAGAAGAATCCATGATTGCCCTCCTCATTATCCTGGGGGTCGTGGGGTATGCATAAATGGGGTTGTGTATTACCAAGCTAGAAACGACAATATTACGCGTGTGCAAGATTCCAGATCCGTTGTTAGCTTTGATGTTAGGTCAGAAAAGTTCAAGCTTATTGAGCCACCTCTGCCTTGCAACCCAATAAATTTGATCAATTACGAAGGAAAATTAGCTATCACACCGGTATATTATGTTAGTGATCATACAATTGGTCTATGGATTTTAAAGGATGCTGAGAAAGCAGAATGGTCGATCAAGTTCTTTGGTTTGCCTCGTTCGTGGCGAGCTTTAATGGGTGACTCCACATCTGTACAAGTGCGCGCTGTTCATGCTGGTGAGGCTATTTTGGCGTCGACCAAATATTTTGAACCATTCTGCATTCTGTACTTCAATCTTCGGAAACGGACTTTTAGAAGAGTCGTATTGGAAGGGATTAAATATGACATTTACCTTAGATGGAATCAGATGGGTCCTATCTCGACCACTGCGGATCATATTGAGAATATCATGGTTCTGTAAAGCCATTTATCACATTTGGTTTCTAATTGTTTGCTTCTTCTTTGATAGTTTTCATCGTTCGGAAAAGATACAATTCTACTTTGTTTACAACATTGTTTGATCTTATTTGGAGTTTTTGTTTTCATTTTTGTGTTTGAATACGAGAAACAAGAACTTCTTTGAAAATGAAAAAGATTGCCTAAAACACTAGAAACTGAACGACAAAACTCTACTCACGATTAGATTTCACGAATACATCCAAATGTGAATAGGAATACATCTAGAATAAACAACCATTAGGGTCATATATCCTAGTCTTTTTCTTAAAATTTGAATATAAAATTAATTATTACAAATATTTATAATTTAAAATAAATTTTTGCCTCCAATAATTTGTTTTTTAAAATTCATCACTCTGGCAGTTCTCTTGAACTAATCATTTGTTTGTCAATTTACAAAGACTCCAAAAAAAGATTGAGCAATACAAATAGGAGAGTTGTTCACACCACCTGCAACTAAGTTTTGTTTATTTTACAAGAAATAGAGTACCTTTTGGGCCAAATACCAAAAGGTGAAAAAATACCATGGGATGCCCTTCAGAGGTGAATAATACCTCGTATATATAGGAAAAATTTGAAGAAAAATTCAGCATTTGTAGGGTACACAAGATCAAATTTTTCTTCGAAAAGGGTGTCTAAGTTCGTTACTTTTTTTGTTCACCACTTAAAAGTGGTTTTGCTAACTTTTCATTTTCCTATTCAAAATCACTTTTTTTGTATTCCTTCTTCCTTTTCACTTCTCATTTATCAAGTTGCTTATGTTTGTACTAGACCCATAGAAGACCGATACCAAATAAAATTTTCCACCATTTATTGATTTCGTCAACATATCCGTCATGTTTTCCTCTGTATGGACTTTCTTAATATCCATGCTGCCTTCCTCCATTTTTTCCTAAACAAAATGATATTGTAGTCTTATGTGTTTCGTCCTTGGATGAATTGTTGGATTCTTTGAAAGATGCAAAACGCTCTGACGCGATCCCGACTGAATCGACGCTCTAGACTTGGTTAGTGACGGATATGCCTTGCTGCAACGAATTGCACAAGGGTGTGTGGAACGAATGGTCGCACGAGAGTTGCGGAAGGCTCTCGATTTACCGTGTTCGTCTTCGATGGATATGACGCACCAAGGAAGAACGAACGGCTCGATGGATATGACGCACCAACGAGTAGGAAGCTGGATATTACGCACCAACAACCCAAAGAATTCACAAAGGGAATTCAAGAATGATCAAAGATCAATTCAAAGATAAATTTCAAAGTTGATAAAAAGTTGGATTCTTCTTGCTACAAGGGGTGGACGGCCATATAAAGATAAAAACAAGAAAATTCAAACAAAAGTTCATTAAATGCGAAACTCCATGCAAAGGCCTTCTTAATTGTCTTGAATTCTTCAAACAAGAAGATAAGCTTCTTGTTGGCCGTGAACCTTGTATTGCGTCCGTCTCGTGTCTCGCGTCCGATCATTAATTAGGTTGCGGGAAAATAAGTGACTCGCGGCCTCGTTAAAAACCCGAGATAATAGCTTCCTTGAGCTTTGCGGCCTTGGCTCGGGTCATGGGACCAGCGGATATGATCAAGGCATCCTCTTCTAGAGCTCGGGCTCGGGTCACGGGACCGACGTATTTTGACCTAATGACGTCTCGGGCCACGGGATTGGCGTCTCGGGTTGCATGCTCGGCGTCTCGGGTTGTAGCCTCGGCATCTCGGGTCGCGGAGATTTCCTCTTCTTCCTTTCCGCGGGTCGCGTCCTCCTCACTGTTGATGGTCGCGTCTTCAGCGTCCTCCGAGATCATATCACGCACTGACTATCAAAAAACAAGACAATATTATCTTGTTTATGACCAAGCTCCTCCATCAATATTTGCAACCAAATTGCCTCTTTGCAGACTTGTTTAGCCGCAACATACTCAGCCTCTATCGTAGATTTTCCGACGATAGACTGTAGTTTTGAAACCTAGGTTACAACACCGTTAGCAAGAGTAAACACGTATCTTGTGGTGGATTTGCTTTTATCGAGGTCTGAATCGACATACCCAGTAATAGCCAAGTCTGATCCTCTATAACACAATGCAACATTTGTAGTACCCTTGAGGTATCTCAATGTCCTCTTTACATCACTCCAATGCTCAATTCCAGGTTTTCATATATCGACTAACCGCTCCAACTATTTGTGCAATGTCTGGTCTGGTGCATACCATCACAAACATCAAATTGGCCACTACTAATGCATACGGTACTCGAGACATCTCTATCCTCTCTTCTTCCTCGTCAGGACTCACCTCATTTTCTAGGTTATGGTTGTTTGTTTTGGAGTTCACCATGTTGGTCTGCTCTGCAAAAATCTTGAAGGACTGCTTAACTTTCATCAGAACATTGTAGGTTTTTCAATTCAATGTTGGGGTTGTTGCCCAGAATCTTGTTTGCTTGGCCCAAGTCTTTCATTTCAAACTCCCTAGCCAATTAAGCCTTCAGTTCTTTGAAACGATCATTGTTGGGGCCTGCTAACAACATGTCGTCAACATACAACAGCAAAATGATGGAATCATCAACACCAAATCTCTTGTTGTACGCACAAGGATCTGCATTCAGTTTGTTGTATCCGAGGCTCATTATGAAAGAATCAAATCTCTTATACCAACATCTCGACGTCTATTTGAGACCGTATAGAGATTTGTTTAGCCTGCAAACCAAGTTCTATTTTCCTTTGTTTGAAAATCCTTCTGGTTGGAGCATATAAATTTTTTCTTCAAGTTCTCCATGAAGAAATGTAGTTCTAACACTACAAGAAATTCACCGTTTAGGGACTGAAGAATCCGTCCCTAAACCTGTTTCGGGACGATAGGAAACCGTCTGCAAACGAGCGTCGCCAACCTATATTCGTCCGCAAATACATACGGAATATTTAGTCTGCAAACCGTCCGTAATATCAGACGAAAGGGTAGTCTGGAAATCGACGCGAAACCCGGATAAATATTGTGCTAAAATTTTCGGACGACACTGTTTCCGTCCGAATTTTTTTTAAAACAATTAAAAAACCAAAATTTTTAAATTAAAACTTAAAATTGAAATTGAAATTGAAATTGAAATTAAATAATCAAAATTTATACAATATTAAAACTATATATTTACAAACTAGTTGGTGGTAATTGGGAATTATCATCGTCATCGTCAATTTTTTGGGCCGTATCCCAATTGATAGTGGGCATGTGTTCCTTCGTCATTCTGAGCCACTGCTGACGTTCCCTTCTTGATCGTTCAACTTCTCTTTACAGAGCGTTGAACTCTGAACTTTGTTGTTCTAATTGTTAACTTTGTTGTACTAATAGTGAACTTTGTTGCTCTAATTTTTCTTGCATCTTCGAATTGTGTTTCGAAATTCCTCGGTCGCGACCTTTTCCTTGCCTTTGGAGGAACTTGCATGTTTTGATATCATTCCTTCAAGACCAAATAAGCGACGTTTGTACGGTGTTATGTGCTACAAAAAATATTGAAATTTAATTTAAATTGATTTTTTTTGTAAAATTATAATAAATTTACCTCGAAATACATCTCGTTGTATTCTTCTTGAGAAAGAGTCGGTTGCGTCCCATCTTCTCTTGGAGGGATCCGGGACACTCGTTCCAATGCCATATTCACAACATCGTCGTGAATTTGTTTCGCCCTGGCATCTACCCACGAACCGTCGGATTTTTTCTTGTGTGTACGTTCCAACAATTCCACGTACGATGGTTCACATCCCTTCTCTTTTGCCTAAAACAAATTTGAAAATCATGTTTTACCTATTAAGAAAATGTCACTCATAATAAAACTTTAAAAAATTTAAAATCTTACCAAATCTTCGTAAACCTCTGTGAAAGAGCGGGAACCAGCAGTATGCGCACTTATCCCATATCCCGCTCTATCAGAACGACGAGATCAACTAGCGCGCTGACTTCTCTCCTTAACGATAGGATCGTCCCAATAGACAAGCATCTGTTCCCAGACATTATCTGGGATCCAAAGAGGTTTGACACGTTTTGTCTCCCAGTCTATTTATTTCGGGATCGGTTCGCATCCAATTATAATGTGGACGATCATAATCAGCTTTTATCGTCTTTGTGATATGTCGATTAAGCTGTTTAATACCAAACCTATTAAAACAAAATTAAAAGTAACTTAAGACTTGATAATTAATTAGTTACAAAATTAAATTTAAATTTAGTTTATACCAAAGTGCGTCGGATGAAAAATCCGGATCTATACGAGGAAGTTTGCGTCTTTCCTCATCCATTGCTAAAAGCTCTTCCACCGTTGGTTCCTGATGCATCCGAGGCTCGTGATGCATCATCGGCTCGACCGGCGATGGCATCTGCTGATATAAGGGATACATCATATATTGTGCCTATCCAGTGGAAATAAATTCGGATTCATAGAATTTGAATATATTACATCCGATTGTCTCTAGTATTGTGGACCATTAGCACTTTCTTCAGATGTTGAGCGGTTTCTGTTGTTACCGCCTCTTCCAACACGACGCGACGTACTAAAATTGTAATTTAAAAGATTATATAAAAATTTAATTCAATGTTTATATTAACAATTTTAATTCTAATTGAATATTAATTAATTTTAATGTAATTTTAAAACCACATATAACTTAATATATGTTTTTAAACAAAATAACTTAATAATACGTATATTTGATTTAGACATTTCATTGAACACCTAATTTACATAACTTAATATTAATGGATATAATCCGTGTGATTGATACGAGAATATTCTCCGAGATCACACGGATTATTCTGATGATATTTTACGAGATATTTTGGATATTTACTGATATCTTATTTAATACCGAAATATTTTCGAAGATTGTATAATATTCTGCGATATTATATTTCCTTTTCCATATGATATTGTATACTATATAAGATTTTATTCCGTGATTAATAGGTTGAATGAAGAATTGATTCGACTAATTCAAAGATGTAGTCACATATTTTATCATGGTATCAGAGCCTCTTCTAAGGTTTATGTTTTTTTTCTAGCGTTTTGTCTACGCCCAAAACCTCGAACCAAAATCCCAAACATAAAAAAAGCATGCATCGACAGACTCCTTCGATCGACGCCACCTATGGCGTACCGAACCCGACGCCCTATGGCGTACCGAACCCGACGCCTTATGGCGTACCGAACCCGACGCCCTATGGCGTACCGAACCCGATGCCATATGGCGTACCGAACCCGACGCCTTATGGCGTATCGAACCCGACGCCCTTTTGGCGTACCAAACCTGACGCCTTCCGGTGTATCGACCCATGAGCGTTTTTCTTCCAAGTTGGGCATCCACGATTTGCACGCTCCAAATTGAGGGAGGGTATTAACGGATATAATTCGTGTGATTGATAAGAGAATATTCTCCGAGATCATACCGATCATTCTGATGATATTCTTTGAGATATTTTGGATATTTCCTGATATCATATTTTCTGATATCTTATTTAATATTCTCGTATCAATCACACAGATTATATCCGTTAATACTTAATATACATATATTTGATTTAGGCATTTTATCGAACAACTAATCTACATAACTTAATACATATATATATATATATTCAATTCTTTCAAATTTTCTTCATTACAATACAGATACAAACATTTTGTTTCCACAATATGTATATATTTTCACAAACTTATATATTTCCACAAACTTCATATATGCAAATTTAACCCATACCTCGGTGGACATACGAATGACGGATGGACCGACGGAAAGGCGGTGACGGACGGCGGACCGACACGAACTGGCGGCGGACGGCAGCGGGGTGCGTGGATGGACTGTAAAAAAATCAAGCCCAAATCAACACTCTCGTGTATAAAAAATGATCAATAGAACCGAGAAAAACACTTACCGGACGGGCGGCGGACGGACGGCGGACGGTAGGCAGACAGACGGCGGACAGCAAGCGGACGGGCGGCGGACTGAGAATAAACCGTCGAAGAGGGAGAGTTGATTTTCGGCCGAAATGCGAAGTGAGGAAATGAGGTTGGAAGCCGGAATTTCTAATAATTTCCAGACGGGGGTCGGGACTCGTCCAGAAATTACAGACTAATTCCGGACGGGGGTCGCGACCCATCCGGAAATTGCAGACTAATTCCGGACGGGGGTTGCGACTCCTCCGGAAATTGCAGACTGATTCTGGACGGGGGTCGCGACCCGTATGAAATTTCGAGACAGTTTCTAGACGGTGGTGGCGACCCGTCCGTAAATTCGAGACAATTTCCGGACGGTACCAGCGACCCGTACAGAATTCCAGATCGACACCCTTTTTCGTCCCGACGCCGTTCGCAAACAGGATATTCGACCGAGGGATAGGATTCGTCCGAGGAACGGGTTTCGACCGAGGGATGGGATTCGACCGAGGGACGGGTTTCGAACGAGGGACGAGATTCGACCGAGGGACGGGTTTCGATCGAGGGACGAGATTCGACCGAGGGATGAGATTTGACCGAGGGACGGGATTCCACCGAGGGACGGGATTCCACCGAGGGAACAATTCATAAAACCTTATATATATATATATATTTCATGAGGGACGGGAACCGACCGATATATAATTTTGTTAATGCAATATAAAGTTAAAAATAACAATTCTTTAAACGTCTGAATTTGATTCAGAGTCTCATAATTCTTCCGTCGATTCTTGTGATTCCGAATTTGATTCAGAGTCACATAATTCTTCTGTCGATTCTTGTGATTCGGAATTTGATTCAAATTCTTCATCTTCTTCGTTTCCTTCTATATCTTCATCTTCAATTTCTTCGACTTCACCATGTGCCAATGCTGCAATTGTAACTTCATCAATAACAACAATCTCAGTGGTTTGTTGTTGCATGACCAATTGTTGTTCTTCTGTGTTATTGTCCACATAAGCCAATCGACCATACGTTGTCCATCCAGATAGCATACCATAAGCTGGAAAATCACTTATTGTCCACATAAGAGCACCTCGTAATATAAAATTTTGTCTTCTCAAAACATTGTACGCTGGAACTCCCTTCCATAATTCTTTCAATTCTTCAATCAGTGGTTGAAGAAATATATCGAAACTTCTTTTCGAATGATTAGGCCCGAGAATCAATAAGAACAAAAACTCACACTTCATGCACATATCTGGTGGTAAATTATCCGGTGTCATAATAACTGGCCACAACGAATAATTTCTCCCAAACATCCCGAATGGATTAAAACCATCAGTGCAAAGACCTAAATAATTGTTTCGACTCTCAGTTGCAAAATAAGGATATACCTTATTAAAGTGTTTCCACGCCTCACCATCTGAGGGATGACACATTTCTCTATCAGGACTTGAATGTTCGGCATGCCATCTCATGTCGTTTGCGGTCTTCTCTAATTGACACAATCTTTTTATCCTGTCTGTAATTGGTAAATACCAGATACGACGAAATGGAACCGATTTTCCATTTCTTGTCAAATGAAATCGATCTTTTCCACAAAATCGATAATTGATCAAATCCAGAGTTTCTTTCCAGAAAATCATACAGTTGTCTTGGCAAACATCAATCTTTTGATACGGTAATAAACCAAATGATCTCATCATCTTCTTTGTTTCATAATATCACTCGACTGCATTATTATCTTCGGGCAAATAATCTCTTACTAATAGCGATATAGAATCCATGCAATTCTCAGAAAGATTATTTTCAGTCTTCAAATTCATCAACCGTGCAGATAAAGACAACCATGAAAGACCACTTCTACAACCATCATAAAGTGGATGTCTAGCACTTTCTAACATTTAAAAAAAACTTTTTGCTTCTTCATTGGGATCTTCTTCAATATTTTCATCTTCGTTTCTTTCAGCGAATGCATTTTGCACCATTTCTATGTAAGGGTTTATTTCTACATCTTGAAAAGTCTGAGACACTTCATGATTTACAATATCCCTACTAAAATTTTCCATAACATTATTGGGTCGTGGTGCAAAATTCTCTCCATGAGATAACCAAATAAAATAATTTGGAGTAAACCCTCTTAAATAGAGATGATTCCAAACGGTTTTCTCATTAACGAATTTTTCATTTTTGCATTTGACGCATGGACAAACCAACTTACCGTTTTCTCTATAAACTTATTGATTTGTGGCCATCGTCATTAACTGTGTAAAGCCTTTTACAAATTCCTTCGATACACCTTGAGTTTCTGGATCAATTTTTCTATACATCCACTGTCTCGAAACGAAAATATTCGATCTTGACGACGATGCCATTATAATCAGAAACGATAACAAGATATGTAGAGAAATATATGAGATTTGTGTGTGAGAAATGGGTATAAGAGGAGAGATTAAATAGAAAATTTTAAGACCGATTATGGACGAATTACGGACTAAGATAAATATTTCCCGACGGACCGTCCCGAATACATCCACAAATTGCGGAAAGATTGCTATACCGTCCACAATTTGCGGACGAACTTCTACATTGTCCCAAAACCGACCGCAATTTGCGGACGGATCTGCCATCTGATCATCTCGTTTTCATACGTATTTCTTGCACGATTTTAGAGTTGTTTATGATATAGATGCGATGCTTTACGTATGATTCGGTATCCATTTTACTTTTTTTCGTGTTATCATGTTCTTACAGGGTTTTATGCGTATTCGGTTCATTTTGGAGCTAAAGGACGTGCACGAGACAAAAGTACCAACATCGAGGATCATCACGGGATAAAAGGGACGAGAATCGGCAAGGAATAGCCACTACCCGTGCGAGTAACTCCCTAGCCCGAACGGGCATTTGTTATGGTGATTTTGTCCAGCAAATTGAGTACGAGTAGGGCAAGAAATACCACACCCGGGGCCTCAGCCCGAGCGGGCAGCACTTGAGCCCGAGCGGGCAGCACTTGAGCCCGAGCGGGTAGCACTTGAGCCCGAGCGGGCAGACCATGAGCCCGAGCAGGCATCCCTTGATCCCAAGAGGACAGACCATGAGCCCGAGCGGGCAGCCCTTGCCGTCACCTGCAAATAAGTTAATTTGACTTAATAAAAAAATGGGAGTTTGTTGGGGACATATACAGTAAGGAAAACGACTTTAGAGAATAGGAATAAGTGATATTTTGCTGGAGAAAGTAATGGAAATGCCACCCAACTTATTCACGAATGGAAACTCATGAAAAGATAACAATCAGTGGCTGCTGCAACATAAGGAAGAACTGAACGGCCGAAAGGAATGAGAGGGCGAAAAGGAAAAAAAAAAGAGGAAGGAAAAAAGAGGAGAGGAGTGAGAGGTCGAGCTCATTCACTCAGTTTTGGAAAGAAAAGGAGTTCAGTTAGAGAGTGAGTTTTCAGTTTTGGATCGAAGTGAGAGAGTAGAGAAAGAATCCAAGAAGAATACCACTCTTGCGGAGGAGACATTCAAGGGATGTTGAAGATCAAACCAAGATTTCGGTTTCGTTTGGTTTTTATGTTCTTTAGACTTTCTACTTCGATTATCTTTTCTTTTTTACGCATGAGCGAGTAGTTTGTTTTGTTCTAGGACAAGGGATTAGCCCATGGCTATCCCGGAACCACTTTGATATACCTTTGCATGCATTTTCCCGTTTTCGTTTATCTATTCTTTATCTGAGTGCTTCATTGACTTGTGTTTACGATGACCACGTAGATGCATGTTTTAGGAACTTAGGAGAAGGAATGAAAGGAGAATTCTAAATCCGGATAATCAGGTTTAGAACAACTAAGGTTAGACCACGAAAGTAGGGTAGCAGTGGTTGAGGGTAAAAAGGATGAGTCACAGATCTTATGGGTTTAGTTCAAGGTGTCAGCCACGAAAGTAGGGGATAACTTGACTAGATCACGTGTCTATGCCTTGAGAGAGGGTAGATATAACATTAGGATCGTCTGCCTTAGATAACTTGATCAGGATTGCATGATTAGATAGGTTTATTGTTGGTTTCGGTAATCTTGTGGTGAAACCGGATTCCTAGCGTTTGTCTCATTGTTAAGAACTCGTTTGTTTATTTGCTTTTAGTATTTCATTCTCAAATCCCATATTCGTTCGTTGCAAGTTTGATTCATAGTTTGCGTTTAGGATGTGTTGCGTAGTCCCTGTGGGATCGACACCTAAAGTACTACACACGTGTCGTGCACTTGCGGATTGTTTAGGTTAAATATTTGTTTAACTTTGATACGCATCAAGTTTTTTGTACCGTTGCCGGGGACTAAGGATCTTCTACAGTTGTGTCCACACCATGGTATTGAGCAGTGGTACGTTATCAAACCTTTTACAACGGAATTTCAGATGAACACCGAACGGCGTTGGATAACGCTGCCAGAGGATCATTTATGGATCTGAGCGTCGAGGAGGCATACGAGCTGATTGATAACCTTGCCGTGAACCACACCATGTGGTCAACACTAAGAGGTATGCCTAACAGCACTCGTCTTCTATATTAGCCAAATCACAGCAGGGCAACGGGTAATGCAGCAAACGCCATGTACTGTGCGAATTATGGAGATACGGAGCATGTAGCGTATCAATGCACGGTACATGAGGATTTCGAACAGATGAATTATGCCCAGCAGAAAGGAAACACTCAATTGGGGAATACCTACAACCCAAATTGGAGGTATCACCCGAACCTTTCGTATCAAACGACTTAACCGGTAAAGTATTCGGGGTTTCAGCAAAGGCGGCAAACTTTTCAGCAAAACAACCAGCAATTCCAGCAAGCTCAGCAAGTTCCGCAAGCTCCTCAACCTCCTCAAGCCTCTTTGTCAAATCTTGAAGGAGTGTTGCTCGAATTTATTAAGGAGCAAAGGCACCAACAATCGACTCAAACCAAATTCAACGCGGATGTGGGGACATCGATTAGTGAGCTTAAATCTCATATGGAATCCTTGAGCACACATGTGAAGATGTAAAAAAAATTCCATAGCACAACAGGCTGCCTCATCCTCTCGGAATCTCGGATAGCTTCCCGGTCCCGATCTTAACCCGAGAGAGCACGTGAATGCCATCACCTTGAGCAGCGGTAATGTGCTCGAGAATCCACCCCCGAAAGAGCAAAAGAAAGCTGCTGGAAAATCAGTGGATAAAGGAAAGGGAATTGTGAATGAGGAAAGAGCTGATTCAGAATTGGAGAAACCGTACGTTGCTCCACTGGCGTACAAACCTCCAATACTGTATCCTCAACGGTTGGTGAGCACTAAGAACGAGGTAAGGTATGGAAGATTTGTCGAGATCCTTAAGAAGCTTCAAATCAACATACCATTCGTAGAGGTCCTCCAACAAATGCCCACGTACGCTAAGTTCCTCAAAGAAATTCTATCCAACAAACCACGTATCGAAGAGAGTGAGACGATAGCACTCACCGAGGAATGCAGCGCCATTCATCAAAACAAGCTGCCCCTGAAGTTGAAGGACCCTGGAAGCTTCTCCATTCCGTGCACAATAGGTAATCTTGATATTGATAAAGCTTTGTGTGACTTAGGAGCAAGCGTGAGCCTCATGCCACACTCGGTCTTTAAGCGGATGAGTTTCGGTGACCTCAAACCTACCAAGATGTCTCTCCAACTCGCTGACCGTTCGGTAAGATATCCGGTGGGGATTGTTGAAAACATTCCCACCAAGGTAGGCAATCTTTGTATACTCACTGACTTTGTTGTACTTGATATTGAAGAGGATGCTAGGATACCTATTATACTTGGTAGACCGTTCTTAGCTACTGCAGGTGCAATGATAGACGTACAACAAGGAAAACTTTCCCTATGTGTCGGAGACGAAACTATTGAATTCAACTTGTCCAAATCCATGAACAAACCCTCCATCAAGGAGTCTTGCTTTCAAATTGACTTGCTGGACGAGTTAACGAACGACATGTTTGATCAAGTAAGTATTTCCGATCCCCTCGTTAGATGCTTGACTCAATTTTGCAAAGATGCAGGTTTTACCGACGAAGAAGCTGAGGCGTACGCAGAATTTATGAGTGCTATTGAAGCACTAAGAGACGCCCCATGTGAGGAGATACCACACGAAGCACAAGCTTACTTCGCAGTGGAGAAGGCGCCCAAACTCAAGTGAAGCCTCTTCCTTATTCTCTTTGGTATGAATACCTCAGACTTAATGATACATATCCCGTTATTCTTAATACTGACTTGAGTGCAGATGAGACGCAAAAGCTACTTTAATGCTTAAGAAAGCATAGGAGAGTGATTGGATACACCATCGAGGATACCAAGGGACTAAGCCCTTCGTTATGCATGCATCGAATAGGCATAAACCATCCATCGAAGCGCAAAGGCGGCTGAACCCCAACTTAAAAGAGGTAGTGAAAAAGGAGATACTAAAACTTTTGGATGCATGTATCATATATCCTATCTCCGACAGCGAATGGGTAAGCCCCGTGCATGTCGTACCAAAGAAAGGAGGAATGACGGTAGTACGCAATGATAACAACGAGCTGATTCCAACATGAACCGTTACGGGGTAAAGGATGTGCATAGACTACCACAAGCTCAACAAGGCGATGAGGAAAGATCACTTCCCTCTCCCATTCATCGACCAAATGTTAGAACAGTTAGCGAATCATGCCTATTTTTGTTATTTGGACGGATATTCTTGTTTCTTTCAGATTCCCATTCACCCTCAAGACCAGGAGAAGACGACTTTCACGTGTCCTTATGGGACATTCGCTTACCGTCGTATGCCTTTTGGCCTCTGCAATGCTCCGGCTACTTTCCAGCGTTGCATGATGGCAATCTTTTCCAATTTAATTGAGCATATTATGGAAGTGTTTATGGATGATTTTTCGGTTAATGGCTCTACATTTGATGATTGCCTCGTTAACCTTTCTAGAGTGTTACAGCGATGTGAGGAAGCGAATCTTGTTCTTAATTGGAAAAAGTGTCACTTTATGGTGAAGGAAGGTATTGTACTTGGCCATATGATCTCATCGAGGGGCATAGAAGTCGACAAAGCCAAAATTGATGTAATCGAAAAACTTCCTTCACCTGTTTCAGTTAAAGAAAACCGTAGCTTCCTAGGGCATGCAGGTTTTTATCGGAGGTTCATCAAAGACTTCTCAAAGATTACAAAACTATTGACGGAGTTGCTGGTCCAAGACGCTACATTCGACTTCTCTCAAGAGTGCCACAACGCCTTCAACACCATCAAGACAGCATTGGTTTCAGTGCCTATCATTCAGCCACCCGATTGGAGCCTTCCATTTGAGATTATGTGTGACGCTAGCGACTACGCCGTTGGGGCTGTTTTAGGACAGCGGAGAGACAAGGTCTCTCATGTCATCTCCTACGCTAGCAAGACACTAGACGACGCTCAAATCAACGATGCCACAACCGAGAAGGAGCTCCTTGCCATTGTCTTCGCCCTTGACAAGTTCAAATCCTATCTCGCAGGATCAAAGGTAATCGTTTATATTGACCACTCAGCGCTGAAATATCTTCTAGGGAAGAAGGACGCGAAACCACGCCTCATCCGTTGGATCCTTCTCTTACAAGAGTTTGATCTCGAAATAAGAGATAGAAAGGGATCCGAGAACGTCATTGCAGATCACCTCTCTCGCATCATTGTAGAGGATGAGAGACCTATCGACGATTCTTTGAGAGACGACATCATATGCGCACTCACTTCAGGTAACCCCGCTCCTTGGCATGATGATTTTGTTAATTTTCTTGTGAGCGGTATACTACGTCCCGACCTTTCTTTTCATGTGTGTAGGAAGATCTTTGCGGATGTCAAAAATTACCATTGGGACGATCCAATTCTGTACAGGAGATGCGCGGACGGGGTCTTTCGGAGATGCATCCCCGAAGAAGAGGTAGAGAGCATCCTTTTCCATTGTCATGGATCAGATTATGGAGGTCACTTCAGCAAGTCCAAAACCGCTTCAAAGGTGCTACAAGCAGGTTTTTATTGGCTGAACCTCTTCAAGGATGCCCATAGGTACGTTTCCTCTTGTGATAGATGTCAAAGAATGGGAAATATAGGTAATAGGAACGAGATGCCACAGAACTACATCTTTGAGGTAGAATTGTTTGATGTTTGGGGTGTAGATTTCATGGGACCTTTTCCCTCGTCATGTGGCAACCAATATATTTTGGTAGGTGTAGATTATGTGTCTAAGTGGGTAGAAGCCATAGCAACGCCGACTAACGACGCTAGGGTAGTGATGAAATTCTTTAAGAAGATCATATTTCCTCGTTTTGGAGTTCCTAGATTAGTCATTACTGACGGAGGTTCACACTTCATTGTACGACAATTCGAGTCCGTCCCTAAGCATTATGGCGTGAAACATAGGATAGCTACACCGTACCACCCACAAACTAGCGGACAAGTAGAGGTTTCGAATAAGAAGTTTCAGAGCATACTAGAGAAAACCGTGTCTAGGTCCCGTAGAGATTGGTCGATGAATTTAGATGATGTGTTATGGGCCAATAGGACTGCGTTTAAAACTCCCATTGGCATGACTCCTTTTCAGCTTGTTTATGGCAAGTCTTGCCACCTACCTGTCGAGCTAGAGCACCGCGCCTATTGGGCGACAAAGCTACTTAACTTTGATCTTAAGAGTGCATGTGAGAAACAACTTTTGCAGGTGAACGAGCTCGACGAGCTTCGTCTTGATGCATATGAGAGCTCTAAGATCTACAAGGAGCACGCTAAGAGATGGCATGACAAGAAGATCCTACCTCATGACTTTCTGCCAGGGGACTTAGTTCTACTGTTTAATTCTTTTCTTAAGCTTTTCCCGGGCAAACTACGGTCCCGTTGGTCTGGCCCTTTTCAGGTACGAGAGGTATTCCCGCACGGAGCAGTAGAACTTTGGACCGAGACGAGTGGCACATTCAAAGCTAATGGACAGCGGCTAAAGCTCTACCAAACCGCTCAACCGATCGAAAGTGGAAACTCCATTTCCCTTTCCGATCCACCCGTCCCGCACGCATGAGGAACGAAGACGTCAAAGCTTAAATACGTTAAATAAGCGCTTTCTGGAGGCAACCCAACTATTTGCTTTTATTTTTTTAGTTTTTAGTTTGAGACTCGGTTATTCGTTTTCGTTAAAAAAACAGAAAAACACAAAAAAATACCACCACAAACGTGCTTCACTTCCCTTACCCTCCATCGGAGCTTCACGTCGAGGACGTCGTTCAATTCAAGTCTGGGAATGTAGCTCACGTTTGTCAGGTGATTTCGTTTCATTTCTTTCATTTTCTCTTTGATTTTGTAGTTTTTAGTTGTTTTTGCTTTCTTGAGTCAGAGTCGTCCCAGGCACTTGTCCGGTGCCACGTTTTGAGATGAACCCTGAACCTAGGATGCTTAAGAAGTTGGCCTTATCCGTGAGATTTTGCACGTTTGAGTTAGGTTTTTCCTAAGCGTTAGAGCTTATTAGTCGGCTGAAAAACAATAGGTCGTAGTTCCTTGGGAATCCTAATGTTGCTTATGGGGTTTAGACGAGGTTGCTAGGCTAGTTTATCGTTTATTTTCTCTATTCAGATGGCCATACTTCGTGTAGACGATGCTTTACTTCTCTTTTCTATGAGGATTACTATATCGTATGAGATTGAGCTTATTTGCAGATTAAGAGCGCACACTAACACTCCGCTGTCGATAGAAATAATGCCTAAAAGGCATGATCTAAAATCGATATAAGTGCATCGACCTTGATACTCTTTCGATGGCTCGAGTCTAAATGGTGGGTTGGCGATCATCTTTCTACGTCCTAAGGGCATGGCACAATAAACGCTGCCTACTCTGCTGCACTCTTGAACGAGATGCATGAGTATACTGTCATCAGTAGTCTGGGTCTAAGTAAAGGCTGGATCCCTTCAAATCAGACGTCCTAGAAGCCTAGTGTGTATGCACAGAAAAAGAAAAAGAAAAGAAAAGAAAAAGAGGAATAAAGAAAGAAAGAAGCTAAGAAAAGAAAGAAGTATCCTCGGTTGTTCTAGGTTTAGCATTGTCTGAAGTCTTGTTTGGTGGAGAGAGTTACGGCGGATTGTTTAGTTTTCCTTTGAGATCATTTCTCGTGGGTAGCCTTGGTGAATCTACGATGAAGACTGAACACTTAATTAGGCCAAATTTTCTCTCGACGTGCTAGTTGATCGGTTAGGTTCGTTTTAGCGGTATTTCTAGGAGAAAAGGGAATTCTCGGGTTTTGTATACCCCACATGTTCCACGTTTACATTTGCTTAGGGATAAGCAAACATTCAAGTCTGGGGGATTTTGATCATCTTGTTTTCATACGTATTTCTTGCACGATTTTAGAGACGTTTACGATATAGATGCGATGTTCACGTATGATTTTGTATCCGTTTTACTCGTTTTCGTGTTTTCATGTTCTTACAGGTTCTTATGCATATTCGGTTAATTTCGGAGCTAAAGTATGTACACGAGACAAAGTACAAACATCGAGAATCATCACGGAACAAACGGGACGAGAATCGGCGAAGAACACCTTTGCCTGCGCGGGGCGTTTAGTCGGAAAGTCTTTCCAGCAACTTGAGCCCGACCAGGGCACACCCAAGCCCGACCGGGGCACACCTTTGCCCGACCGGGGCACTCCCTAGCCCGACCAGAGCACCTCTTTTTCATCGCGTTCTTGCGCGATCTTCCGCGCCGTACCCGAGCGGGTCATTTTCTNTACCCAGCCCACGCGGGTCGCGTCCGTCACCTGCAACTCCAAATAAGTTAATTTGACTTAATACAAATGGGAGTTTGTTGGGGACATATACAATAAGGAAAACGACTTTAGAGAATAGGAATAAGTGATATTTTGCTGGAGAAAGTAATGGAAATATCACCCAACTTATTCAAGAATGGAAACTCATGAAAAGATAACAATCAGTGGCTGCTGCAACATAAGGAAGAACTGAACGGCCGAAAGGAATGAGAGGGCGAAAAGGAAAAAAAAAAGAGGAAGGAAAAAAGAGGAGAGGAGTGAGAGGTCGAGCTCATTCACTCAGTTTTCAGTTCTTGATCGAGGAGAGAGAGCAGAGAGAAGGAGACCACTCTTGCGGAGGAGACATTCAAGGGATGTTGAAGATCAAACCAAGATTTCGGTTTCGTTTGGTTTTTATGTTCTTTAGACTTTCTACTTCGATTATCTTTCTTTTTTACACATGAGCGAGTAGTTTGTTTTGTTCTAGGACAAGGGATTAGCCCATGGCTATCCCGGAACCACTTTGATTTACCTTTGCATGCATTTTCCCGTTTTCGTTTATCTATTCTTTATCTGAGTGCTTCATTGACTTGTGTTTACGATGACCACGTAGATGCATGTTTTAGGAACTTAGGAGAAGGAACGAAAGGAGAATTCTAAATCCGGATAATCAGGTTTAGAACAACTAAGGTTAGACCACGAAAGTAGGGTAGCAGTGGTTGAGGGTAAAAAGGATGAATCACAGATCTTATGGGTTTAGTTCAAGGTGTCAGCCACGAAAGTAGGGGATAACTTGACTAGATCACGTGAATATGCCTTGAGAGAGGGTAGATATCATATTGGGATTGTCTGCCTTAGATAACTTGATCGGGATTGCATGATTAGATAGGTTGATTGTTGGTTTCGGTAGTCTTGTGGTGAAACCGGATTCCTAGAACGTTTGTCTCATTCTTAAGAACTCGTTTGTTTATTTGCTTTTAGTATTTCATTCTCAAATCCCATATTATTTCATTGCAAGTTTGATTCATAGTTCGCGTTTAGGTTGTGTTGCGTAGTTCCTGTGGGATCGACACCTAAAATACTACACACGTGCCGTGCACTTACGGGTAGTTTAGGTTAAATATTTGTTTAACTTTTATACACATCACCATCCGCAAATTGCGGACGCCCGTGAATGTGGTCCCGAATCCGTCCGCAATTACAGAAGACTTAGGGACTCCTATGCTGTCTGCAAATTGGCGGATGGATTGGGGATAAATTTATTATTTCGTCCTTAAATCGTCCCTAAATTTTGGGATGGCTAGTTCAGTTTGCAAAGTCAGTCTCGAAATCTTATTTTTCTTGTAGTGTAACTTCTAACTACTCAAGGTGAATATCCAATGTAGCATACATTGTCAGGACAACTCTAACTGTAGTGAGTTGAACAACATGTGAGAAGATTCCATAGTAATTGATCCCTTATTTTTGAGGAAATCCTTTTACCACCAGCCTTGCATGATACCTTTCCACTTGATCATCGCAATGTGGTTTTATTTTGAAGACCCATTTGTTTCTAATGGCTTTCTTTCCTTGTGGTAAAGGAACAAGATCCCATGCATATCTTATTTTTGTGAAGTGCTTCTATCTCTTCTTCCATTGCTGTCATCCACTGAGATGCATCTTTTCCTTGAACTGCCTCACGAAACATGAGTGGCTCTTCATCTTCAGATAGAAGACAATAAGCAACATTTTCCTCCATAGTAAAGTCATTATTCCATACTGGTTTTCTCCTCTCTCCATGTGAACATCGGAGTTGTGTTTCCGAAATCTCAGTTGGCTGGAATTCTTCAATATCTTCAGAAGAACATGGAACTTGTTATTCCGTTTGGATTTTCAACATCAACTCCTTCGTCTCTGGTCATTCCATAGAACTACTATCATTTTCACCCTTTCTTCTGTAAATACAACATCTCTGCTGATAATAACTTTGTGGACAATTGGATCCCATAGGCGATACCCCTTCACACCAGTAGCATACCCTAAGAAGACACACTTTCTAGATTTTAGATCTATTTTAGTTGTTTTTTGGGTGTTATATATCGCATATACTGTACATCCTAACATATGAAAGTTGGAATAATTAGTTGGCTTTCCCATCCATATCTTTATAACTATCTTTAAATCAATTGCAGTTGATGGTGATCGATTGATCTCATAACAAGTGGTCACAACTGCTTCGGACAAAAATGTGTTTGTCAAGCAGTTCTCAACATATCCCTCGTTTTTTTCCGATAGGGTTCTATTCATCCGCTCTGCTACACCATTTTGTTGAGGTTTCTATGCCATCGTGAGCTGTCTTTTGATTCCCTCTTGTTGGCAGAATCGATTAAACTCATCGCCAGTATATTCTCCTCCATTGCCTGACCTCAAGCCTTTGATCCTTGTTTTGGATTCAAGCTCGATCCTCGCTTTGAAGATTTTAAAAACTTCAAATACATTTGATTTGTTCTTGATAGGGTATACCCAACATCTCCTGGAGTAGTCATCAATGAAAGATAGAAAGTATCTTACACCTCCCATGGACATCTCCGGTGCTTGTCAAACATCAGAATGAATCAGATCCAAGATAGCCTTGCTTCTAGCAGTTGAACTGCTGAATTTAGATATGTGCCGCTCACTTGTAACACAATGCTCACAAAAGGGTAATGTGACCATTTTAAGCCCCGGGAGAAGACCTCGATCTGCAAGAATCTTCAAGCCTCATTCCGATATGTGACCTAATTTTTGGTGCCACAACATCGTTAAGTCTGTTATTGAACTTCATTCTGCGATATTTGTTTCTCATTCCCGTAGTTTATTTCCTTTAAACATGTATAGATTTGACGCTATCTTTTCAGCTTTTCACACGACCAGCGCATTCACGACAATTTTCATGATTCCATTCTCTATATAGGTCTTGCTCCCTATATCATCTAATTTTCTAATAGACAATAGATTCTTTTTCCAGCCTTCCATGTACCGTACCCTTTGAATGATCCGAATAACAACATCTTTAGTTTTCACCTTGATGGTACCATTGCCAGTGATATTCAAAATATGATCGTTTCCCCTAAACACAAATCCTCCTGAGACAGTTTCATAATCATGGAACCATTCTCTACAAGAGGTCATATGCCATGATGCTCTTGAATCCATCAGCTATACATTTGAGAATTTTTTTTTTGTCTTCAGTAACCGTGGTTACCTCGCTGTATAACACTTCACCATTATGGGCATTTGCAATGTTGTCTTGAGGCTTTGCTGATTTCTCTCCATTATTATTATAATGCTAACACTGGTTCATTGTGATCATCTCGTTTTCATACGTATGTCTTGTACGATTTTAGGGATGTTTATGATATATATGTGTTGCTTTACGTATGATTCCGTATCCGTTTTACTTGTTTTCGTGTTTTCATGTTCTTAGAGGTTTTTACGCGTATTTGGTTCATTTTGGAGCTAAAGGACATGCACGGAGCTAAGGAGCAACTTCGAGGATCATCACGAGATAAATGGGACGAGATTTAGCATGAAGAGCCTCCACCCGGTCGGGCACAACTCATACACGATCAGGCAAAGGCTACGGAAAAATTTGGTGCGCATTCACGCACGACTCAAGCAAGGAAATTCCCGAGCAGTTGCCTCACACCCGACCGGGCGCACACCATGCCCGATCAGGCATCCCATGCGGATCGCGATCCGCGCGACCTGATCTAGCCGTACCCGAGCGGGTACATTGAGTGCCCGAGCGGGTCGCGACCCGAGTTACAAGTTAA
>CM071864.1:7999351-8017350 GCA_036759665.1 Gynandropsis gynandra
GCGGTCTATGGCTTCAACCCCATCACGCCATTGGACCTTACCCCGCTGCAACACAACGAGATCGTCAACCTCGACGGAGCCAAGAAAGCAAAAGCAATGAGGAAGCTTCACCAAAGCGTCTGCGACCACATTGTAAGGCGAACCGAGCAATATGGGAGGCAAGCCAACAAACACCGCAAGGACGTCAAGTTCGAGGTTGGAGATTGGGTGTGGCTGCACCTAAGGCAGGAGCGCTTCCCCAACAAACGAAGCTCTAAGCTTGCCCCACGTGGAGACGGCCCTTTCCGCATATTCGAGAAGATCAACGACAACGCCTACCGCGTCGAACTTCCAGGTGAGTATAACGTGTCCTCCACCTTTAATGTCGCTGACTTGGCTCGTTTTGATGCAGATGAACCTGTTTTGAGGGCAAAACCTTCGCAAGGGGGAGGGAATGATGAGGGCATTACAACGACCTACGACCCTAAAGAAGGAGAGGAGCGCGACAAGGAAGAGCCGAGCATGGATCACGACGAGGATGAGCCTAGTATAGGCGAGACAAGCATGGGAGCGGATGGAGAGCTAGGAGAAGATGGATCACACATTGCCATGCCGGTGGTCCATGACAAGCCACTCACGAGATCCCGAGCAAAGAGCCTCCGTACAAGAATCAATGCGTACGTGGCTCAAGTGCTTTTCAACCACCGTCAGGAGTTCAACAACGAAGAGGGGGATACAAGCAGCAACTTTCCAAAAACCAAGACCCTCTTCGTCATCAATGAAGTCGAGGAACTCAACCAAATGGTGTCATGAACAAAGGCAACAACTTGCCATATCTTGGCCGGCGCCTAACTTGCCTTAACCGGACATAGCCGTTTGAAATTCAAATTTCAAACTCAAACGGCTCTTGCCTTTTCCACCAAGATCCATTTTGCCTTTCTTAGTTTGTTTGAATTAAGGCCCCAACGGCCACATTGCATTTTCCTTTCTTGTTCTTTCTCGGTCATGATTTAAATCGAGCCTTTGTTTTGTTTGAGGAACACCCTTGAATTCGAGTAAAAATTTTCTAAGTTCCTTTCAATTCTTGCGAGTTTTCGCAACCATTGTTCCTCTTGTGCTCCGGGAGTCCAAGACGAACGAGAGACTGTATCGAAGGTCACGTCCACAACCTTCGTGGTGTCTAGCGATCCCACCCGTCCTCCATCCCTTGAAGGGCCGAGCGAGTGCCCTTTGGCCTGTTCCCCTTCGTCCGCCTTCACCATCACCGAGTCTTGGCTAGAGAGTGTCCCTAGGCCTTCTACCAACTCAAAACCATTCCATTCTTGCGGCTTAAGTTACAGAGCTTGTATCAGTAAGCCTCATGGAGATCTTTCAAGGAATTCATTTGGGAAGAATGAGTTAACTAACACAGAGGAGTGATCCAATAAAAGAAGCTATAATTCTAAAGAATTTCAAAGTGACAAAAAAACTCTTCTGAACATATTATCTACGAACATAAAGAAGTTGACTTTGTCTTCCTTTAAAAAAAACTCGATAAAAATTCTCGGTCGAGTGGTATAGTCACTCGTTTGAGCGCCATATAAATCCTAATCCTAAAAGTCACTAAAGTAAAGTACATTCGACTAAGTAGCTTTTGCGCTTAGATGAATACTCCAATGCTCGGTAAAGTTGTGTACTACTCGGGTCGAGTGATCCATTACTTCTAATGCTCCTTTTATCCCCGTAGGTCCGCTCGGGATGAGCAACCAACAATGTCATGTGTACATTGTTAAGAAGAGTTTTCTAGGGTTCGATCGATTCCTTGCTCGAGCCGAGCGGTTTCAACTCCTACAGCTTCTTGTTCCTCTAAACCTCTTTTAATTGTAGGCCAGTCAAATAGGCCTCCTTTGACGCTTCTCAATGCTCCTATGGTGACTCCGCAAGTTCTTCTGCCACCATTCAAGTGAAAAAGTTTTGTATCCTCTAAGCTTTAGCCTTCGTGACTAGTCCATGTGTCGTGAGTGCTTGGGTTAGAGTGATGTGTCACCTAGGTGTGATCTAATTCATCTTTCTCTAGAAAGATATAGATCATGTAATAACATGATCAAACATAAGAGAAATTTAGGTAATTAATTTCATAAAATTACAATCATGAACAAAAAAAGGTGTGTTCATATATATTATATTTACGTAATGGAAACTAAATTACATATATATGCAACGAAAAAATGCTTTTAGGTTCGAGAATTGTTTCAACGTACAAAAACCCATTAAATATTTCAAAAAGAGTCATTTTAATTTTATCGATGATTTCAATAATCTAGTATTGATATACTTTCTCTAGAAATCTTTATCCAATTCGAGTATTTCAATCATTCACATCTCCATCTAATAACCTACAAGTGATAATAGATCTACCTATCTGAAACTCTAGACACCTATTCAAACACTTTGACCATTGATGTCTCCATGAAATGACTTACGTATTGAATGCAATAAAATCCAATATCATCATCCCTAAATCGATGCATCTACTTTTTGATGTGATCATTCTTGTTTATTTAATGCGTACAATATAACCTAATTCGATATTTCCATCCGAATTAAATCATGTGACAATGAATTCAAGGTTCCCACCAAGAATTGAAAGAGTAAGGCATGCATTAAATCGTAAAAGTAAGAACAACAAATCCAATCATTAAGTACAATGAGTACAAATATACAAAACTCTAGCCTAAAGCGTGTATCAAACCTATAGATCAACAACTTATAAAAGAACTAGAGCGTGAAAGAAGTAACGATAAAAAAGGTTGGAAAATCTTAATCGATCTCTTGATCAGTCTCTACCTTGACCTTGCCTTTGACTGGTCTCTGCCAATAGTTCGATCATTCCATGAAATCCGATAGCTTTTTCAATCTTTGCACAATCCCAAATGTCTCATCTTAGAACTCTATATATTTTCATCTTATTGTTATTTTTTTCTCAAAGTATAAGCCTACAACTTGTAGGAGAACTCTTCAGTCTTTCAATAATTCAAAATTTGATTTATTAAGTGAATTCAGTAAAATGCTAGGCCGAGTTGGTGGCAGCTAAGACTGAATGGTTGGTTTTTCTGTTTGTTTTCCATGCATGTTTGGTGTATTGCTAAATCCTGTTTTTTGAGCTAAGGGTTTTTCATGTATTTGTTTCACAAACTCGAATCTTTTTTTTTTTTTGCCACCAACGTTAGTAAACTTTGATCATGGTAAAAGAGTCGTATCAAATTGTGTAAGTAAACTAAACCTATAAAAAATTTCAAATGTTGAAAAATTTGGGACCTGTTAAGTAATGCACATAATAAAGTTGACAGAATCCTATTGATCCCTTCCATTTTTCCATAAATTTGTGGGAGATACATAGTGAAAAATAAAATTTTTATCTTTAACTTAGGCCATAATATTCTTCAAAAATAACTATCCGATAATTTTTTTTATCCCTAACTTAACATCCATATCTGATATTATAATTCTTGAAATTCCATGGAACTGTATAATGTCTCTCCATAATAATGTAGCTAAATGTGATTCATCAATTATCTTATTGCATGCATTAAAAATGAATTATTTTGGAAAAGTTATCAACTAAGACGAAAAGCGAATCATTTCCAGATTTGGACCTAGGAAGACCTAACACGAAACCAATAAAGATATCAGTTTATTGTGTAATATTAATGGGTAAAGATGAGGATATATAACATATGTGTTGACATCTCTCTGCAAGTGATCCAATTAAAAGTGTTCTTGCACAAAGGACAATATTTTGGCCAATCCAAAGTGTCCAACGAGTCCTCCCTCATATGACTCATGAACCAATAAAACCTTGATAGAATTATCAGGTATGAACAATCTATTGTCATTGAAGAAATAGCCATCAATTTAAAAAATATTTACATGTGGTGGTTTTCTCACAAGACTTGAATATATCACCAAAATGATTATATATCTTATATAGTTTCTTATTATGTCTGAAACCGACCAACCTAGAATCTGCAACAGAAAGCAAAACATAATGCCTAGATAATGCATCGACCACAACATTCTCCTAATCTTGCTTGTATTTTCAACACACGAGATGGTCTCTATGAATTCCACTCACTTGGTGTGCCTACTATTTGGCTTCTATTTTCCTTCGAGATATTTGATTGATTCATGGTCGGTTGAATAACAAACTTCTTAGATCACAAGTTATAGTTCTTTATTCATACATTGGTTAGCTCAAATGAGTTCCATTAAACTTATAACTGAAGTACGCAATGGGTTTGTGTTCTTGCATCAACACTACTACAACTCCCACATCTACTGCATCATATTCAATATCAACAGTTTTAGTAAAGTAAGATAATGATAACATAGATGTTTGTGTTAATTTATCTTATAGAGTTTGGAGTGTGTTCTCCAAAGCTTTTTACCAATGAAATGTGACATTCTTCTTTATCACCTCGTTCAAGGGTGCAACCAAGGTACTGAAGTCGTTTATGAATCATTGGTACAAACTGGCCAATCCATAAAAGCGTCGGACCTCTCTAACAATCTTAAGGCTCGAAAAATGGTGTATGGCCTTGATCTTTTCTTCATTGACATGTATCTAATCACTTACAACAAATCTTAAGAACAAAATATTGTTAGTTAGAGAAGCATTGCTTATGATGGGCATACATCTTTCACTAAGATATTGATATCGTCTATTTTTGTCATAGTATTTTAGTTGATTTTCGTAGTTAGTTCACCAATCATTAAGCATCATTTAGTCTTCTTTCATCCCTTTTTCGTATATTTGCAGGAAAAGATTTCATCGAGCACGAGCAAACACTAGTGAACACGACAATTTGCCCTACACCTCCTTCACCAGCATGACCGGGCACACAAGGAAGGCAACAGCCCCGCCGTGCATCCATTCCAGCCCGCCCGTGCTCTTGAAGACAACCTGAAGCCCGATCATGCAGAACAACAAGCCCGAGCGGGCGCATCAAAAGGGCACCAACTCGACCGTGCAGCAACCAACAGCTCCCCCCCCGTGCTCCCGTTCCAGAATGCATCCTCGACCGTGTTCATTCCCCAGCCCGTCCGGGCTCATGAAGCAGCACTACAAGCCCGATCGTGCAACCCTCTTAGCCCGACCAGGCTCTCTAAACAGAACACATCTCTGAAGATGTTGCACGACCCGGGCTGATAAGATTCTCGACCGAGCTATGTTTAAATGAAGAGCCCGACAGAGCTCACTCTTGTGCTGGTCGGGCACATTAAACCTGCATGCTGCCACGAAGAAAAGGAAAGATTTGGTCGACGGGAAATAACAGGAAAACTCAGGGGAAAGAATGGAAAGACTCAGCAAAAAGAGGAAAAAGAAGAAAAGAAAAGAAAGAAGAATAGTCAAGAAGTATATTTAATGGTGATTGAGGCTGGAAAATGGGGAAGACGACATAGAGCAGACGGAGAGAGAGTAGAGAGAGCAAAACGCAATATGAGGGCGAAGGGCGGAGCAACGAAGCCAGAGCACGGAAGAGTTTTTGAAGACGTCGGTAATAGACATGGGTTAGAGAGCTTTCCCGATATGTAATGAAGTTTTGTTCTTAATGTTTAGTTATAATATTTGATCGTTTCGGATTGATTGGTTGTTCATAATGCTTTTGTTCTTGTTGGCCACTTGAATGAATGTTTATAAAAATCTAATTGCATTGGGAAATGAATTAGAATTTGGAACGTAGCCATGATATGAAGTCTCAATTTATTTAGAACCTTGGTCGGTTGGTTGATTGAACTTAGGAATTAGTATAGCAATCTTAATGCATCTAGTAGGTGAGATTACACAATTGGGATATTGGTAGTACACATTCTATATAGTGGGTTTAGACATCGGGAGAGTCATTCCCTAGGAAAGAGTTTGAATTTCCCGAATACGTAATGATATCTATAACCATGATCTTGTTAGAACTTCGTTGCATCAACGTGCATCTCTCGAAACCTGTAGTGTTGAGTTCATTTAATTTAATCAGATAGTTAGTTAATTGGTTTACATTTATTCGCATTCCCATCCCTTATTGATTTTACATGTCATATTCATTAGTTTACTAGCTTTAGAGTTGCATCAATTCCTCATGTTCGACCCTGATACTATGTGATCTGTATTCTTGCGGAAGCGTTAGTCTAGGTAATTATTACTTAAGATTAACCACATCAGATGTCAAATGTTTTACATGTTATTCTAAGTTCTTCTTATATACTAAGATGTCATAAAAATATACGACCACGAACGTTCCTATGAATTTACTAAGAATATGACTCATCAACCTCATAAACGTGCTAGCTACATTGGTTATTCCAAAAGGCATGACTAAACATTCGTAAAGTTATATCTTCATCTTAAAAGCCATGTTCCATTCATCATCCTCTTTAATGCCAATTAGATTGTATCCAATCTTTAAATCTATCTTAGAAAACATAGAAGACAAATGAAATTCATTCAATATATCATCTAAACGCAATATAGGGTGATGATACTTTATCGTAAAAGCCATGTTCCATTCATCAACATCTTTAATGCCAATTAGATTGTATCCGATCTTTAAATATGTCTTAGAAAACATAGAAGACAAATGAAATTCATCCAACATATCATCTAAACACAATATAGGGTGATGATACTTTACCATAATGTTCTTGATTGCTCAACCATCAACACACATGCTCCATATGACATCCCTCTTAGGAACGAGTATCATTGGTACAACAAATCATGAATATATACTTTCCTCTCGATCTCCTTAGTCTCAACAAGATTTTCTGGTAAGTTACGCGATTTAAAATGCTCGCGCTAGGTACAAAATCATTTTGGTGTCCAACCCCATGTAGTGGAGGCATGTCGTTAGGTGTTTTGTCAAGAATTACATCATAAAAAACCCTTAAAAGTTAGTAACGACAATTGTCAAAGAAATGATGAGCTCGCTAGTGAATTGTGTAAAACCACAAGCATCGTTTGGTTCAGAAAACAAGCTTTCTTGAAGTTGTTCACTCTCTTTTAAAGAAATGTTTTGCCCACAGGTTGTCTCTCAAATGTGTGTTTTTAGGTTTCTTTCACAAATTCATTGTTTTTGTTAACTACCTTATGTGCACTCATAGAAGATTGTCACACTTGATCTTTGAATACTTCCTTCAGTTTGAGTGGAACTAGTCGAACGTGTCATCCTCTAAAATCAAATGAATACTTGTTGTTGACCCATCGTATTGAGCTCCAATTTTGAACTGTCATGGATGTCCTAGTAAGAGGTGTCATGCTTGCATTGTTACCACATCACATAATACCTTACCCTCGCAATTTCAAATGCTAAACTCAACCTTCATACAATAAACCTTTGTTTTGCCACTATCGTTCGACCTGTATAACTTGTATTGTCTGAGATGCTTCGAGTGATCAATCCCAAATTATCAATAAGGGTTACACTAGCCGTTTTTTGGCAACTTCCTCTATCAACAATGATGTGTAACACCTTATATTGGACAAGCCCACACGTGAAGAAGATGTTATCTCTTTGTACAATGGCTTCTTCTTTGGCTTATAGATTTAATGTTCTATGTGCTACTAACAAGCTACCTTTATTGCCTCATACTCTTGAAATTCTTCTTCTAACTCAAGCACATATAACTGATTCAACAACTTAGTCTCCTATGATGCCGTCTCGTATCCTTCATCAACTTGTATGATCATGGTCTTTTTGTTTGAATAGTCACGAGAAAAGTTACATCTTATTGATGTAGAAGAAACCTCCTTGTTTTTCTCTACTTTGTGTCCCACGTTCGGTATGTCAAACATATTAGTTTCAGGCCGATAGTTAGAAGTGTTATCGTACCTCGGGTACATTTTTCTCTTTCTCTTCAATTCTATATTTATCTTTACTGCTAGATGCAGCAAGTCATCCATGTCCACACAATAATTGGTTTCTATATGGTCCTATATGCCAGGATTGAGACCACCTTGACACTATCCATTGTTGTCTCTGACCTTCCTCGTAGTTCTTCTGAATCATCAAAAAGTCCATCTCCTTGTAGTAGTCATCTACATTTCTACTACCTTACACCGGTTACCTTAGACTTTGATTGACCTCTTGATGATAGTGTTAAGGTACAAATCATACGTCGAAACTCATCCATCATTAATTGTAATTGTATTTGCAACTGAACGACTCCCTTCCCTTGCGGTGGTTCGGCACGATGACTTCCAAAATGAACATCATACATATAAAACTAGAAAAGATGAATGGATAGAATATGAATGAAACTCACAAGCTCTTAGAAAAATGTTTTGATCAATATTTTTTACTCGCTCTCATGTCTTTTCCTTTGCATCTCTTTTTCGATTTAGTTTAGAACTCATGAACGATTCAAAGTGAATTTTCGAAAAATTCAAACTAGATCTTGATACTAGAAGTGTATAACTTCGATCCTTCGTCTATGATTCTAAATCTTGTTACTATGACACTTGTATTTCCTTTCTATGATTTTTTTCCTATTATCTATATTCATATTGTCAATTTTTCTCATTTTTCCTTTTCTTTTATTTCTTCTTTTTTTATTCGTTTTCCTTTGGTTTTTTTCTCTTGTCATCATCTTATTTGTTTTTTTGTTTTCTTCCTTTTCTTTTATTTTTTTTTCATTTTTTTCTCTTTCCTCTCTAGAATAACAAAAAGTAAACTAAATTAAACTAAACTTAACCAAACAAAAGAAAACAAAATGCTAGAATAACGCAAATAGGAGGATTTTATACCACTCGACATGAGTTTAGACTGACGTTGAATTGTAAGAAGGATAGAATCGGACTGAAATCCCGTACCAACTCGATAGGAGAATCTACAAATTGCCTTCCTTTGAGAATGATGCCCAAAACTAATTATAACTCGACTCAAAAATCCCAAACTCACTAAACCATACTATAAATTTGCGATCTAGTGTGGATAAGTTAATAAATAATTGGAATCTCTCTAAGAATTTGGTATCTAAATCTCAAAAAATAGTTAGAAAATGACATTCTATATTGCTCAAAACTTTATTATAAGTCATACAATGTGTCCCTTATTTATACAGATTAAGAAATTATGGAAAACTAAATAAAATAAACTTAGTAAAAATTCTGAGTCGAGAGGTATAACTTCTTGGTCAAGCACCACTTTAGTCTTAACCTCCACAAAAAAGTATGATCGAGCATCTCATGTGCTTAATCGATTTCTAAAATGCTTGGTCAAGCTGTGTAATGCTGGAGCTGAGTGATTCAATTCTTTGAATGTTGTTTTTCAATATAGGTTCGCTCTGGTCGAGCGATTCCCTAAACCCTCATGGTACCTTTGCAAAGTTCTTTTACCACCTTTTGAGTGAACAAATTATGTATCCTCTTAGCTTTAGCTAGCCCTCATGACTTGTCTGTGTGTCTTTGGTGCCTCGATCAAGGTTTCATCCTCATTACTTACCCAAAACTATTAAATAATTTTACTTTGGGTACTTTAATGTTTAACAATCTTCCACTCGCCTTAAATTATAATGTATTTTATAATTAAGTTAATGTACATACACCCTTATATATATCTTATATACAAGTCTCAGAAAAATGTCCAATCATAATGGATTGATCCATATGTCAGTTATATCTTTGGTGCTAACGGACGTATAACCAATTACTACGTGATTGTCCAATAATCATTAATGAATACAAAAACACTCGTAAATGTGTGACATAATGAATTAAACACTAAACTCATAGTCAATTAGTCCAACTAAAAAAGTAATTGAGTTTGACATCTATCGGCACTCCTAAATCATAGCATGAATAAATACATTTACTCCATAGAATCCGAGTAAAGTATAATACAATATTTTCTTCCATCATTCCATCTTCGGATAATCTTAGAATGTGGTTTAATTTTCAAAGCCTACTAGATTACCAATTGTGTTACATGTAAATCATAATTGAGCGTTCAATGATCTCGCGAAACCTCTTTTTTCATAATTCTATTACTTTTTCCAAAGACTTAATTAGTTGTTTAAATCGATGATAACATACAGCACAATTGCTTACCCAAAGTTATAGATCTCATCTTGATAAAACATCAACTGCACAAGCATCTGATATCCTTTCATTAAGAGCTCTCGAGCATAAGATGTCCAAAATGAAAGAACGATAAATAACCATTAGGAATTAATAGTGTTTGAGCAACACATAATGATAAGAACGAAAATGATTAGAACATAAAAGAAAAATGAGTAGAGAAATTTGGATAATATTTTTATAAAACATGCAACTAGGTTTACACAGCAACAAGTCTAGATCATATCCTTGTAAACACAATTTGGATTTCTATATTTCATTATAATCAATCATAGAAGGAAATTATTTCATCAAAACGGTAGAAAGTAAATGGATTTAAGTTCTAAAAACTATGATCCGTATTAGTAGTTGAAAGAATGAACATAATTAAAATAACTTCTGACGTAAGAGACAACCACAAAGGATAAAGTCAAACAAATCTTTTTATCTGTAAGGTATACAATTTGAAATTACATTTTTCTATAGGAAAAAGTAACTCTAATCAGTGCAAAAACTAATGATTACATTGAACAAATCAGAGTTTTCAACATTAACAAACTTGAAAATGAAGCTTCATACTATTGAAGGAAAGAAAAGACAAGTCAATCATTTGATAGATTATAATCTAAAACCCCTAAATGAAAACTCTAACCGACACGGATTCTTCTATTGGTCTATTCTCCCCATAATACAACAAAAACATAGACGAAATAGGAAAACCAACAAGGGAAATATCCACAAAATTACCATAGATGATGGTGAAAAGGAGGCGATGAGGACGCGATAACGAGATGGCGAAGACCTGAACTTGAACCCTCATATAATGCAATGTTTAGGAGGGATTTAAGTCGAGTTTCGATTTCTACGGGTAATTTTCCAACCTCTAATACCCACATTGAAGATTCAATAGCAACCAAAGAAATTATGAAAAACTTTTAAGGTAGATCATACCTTATTTCTTTCATTTGAGATTTACAAGATACTCCGTGAAATTTCTCTTTTAGTATCCTTTCTCATCTTAAAAAAGAAACATTCAGATTTAGTATGGTTGGCCTTATTCTCCTGTTTTATTTCATACCTCCCATAGTCGTGCTGAGTTTTTTTCAGTATATTTCTTATATTTTCTCTTCTTGGAAGATGAAACGATAAGGACAAAACTTTAGTTCTCTTACATATCTCTCTTATTTTTTGATTCTAATAAAAATATAAGAAAATTTAACATGTCATGCAAATTATGGTTCGTCTTGTTCATGATAAAGTTGATAAAAAAACGATAAAACACTACAAAAAATACTCAAATATCAACGAACATATCAATAGATCTGTCCGTGGATAATAATTGCAATAGATTGCAATGAAAAATGGAGAATTATCAACGGTCTCAAATCCTTTATAATTCATTGGCATTTGCAACGGATTATCAACATATATAATCTGTTAGAAAATTTGTCAATATGTCCAATTAACCGGCCAGTAAAGGTTCTAAACCATTTGAGACCTCTTATCATGGTTACGTTCTAGAGTTGAATTCATCTTCAAAATGCAACCAAAATTTTATAATCATTCTTTCAAATGGTCAATAATAAAAAAAGCAATTAGAACAACCAATCAATGCATAAACGATCAAACATCATAACCAAGCGTTAAGCATGATACTTCATTACATATTGGCAAAACTCTAACCCATAATTACTAAACTACCCGGACATTGATTTTGAAACAAAGCACGAAAGAAAACTATTGCAAACATAGATATAGAATGAGATTCCTCCCTATCCTAATACTGTAGTCAACAAAAGCTCCTCCGTGTTCCAAGTTCTTCGTCCCATCTCCAGCCCTCTGGCGTATTGCTCTCTCTACTATCTCTTTGCGTCTCCTCCATGTCTCTTCGTTTCTGTCCGAATGAAAACCCTCTACTTTGCCCCTTTCTTCTCTTTTCCTCTTTCTTTTCTTTCCTTTTCTTCTTCTTTCCCCTTTTGCCATGCTTTTCCATTACTATAACTAAATTTCCATTTGTATTTACGCAGCCGGAACTTTCCTTTTCTTCTTCGGCATGTGTAGGTGTAACATGCCCGATCGAGCACAAGAGTGAGCTCGGTCGGGCTCTTCATCTAATCCTAGCCTGGTCGGGCTCCATGCATGCCCGAGTCGTGGAAAACATTCGGGTCCTTTTCTGGTTTCATGAGCCTGGTCGAGCTGGTATGGCTGCGCGGTCGGGCTAGTTGCCATCTTCAGGAGCACGTGCGAGCTGATATGGCTGCACGGTCGGGCATCTCACCTCCCTTGTGTGCCTAGTCGTGCTGGTGATGGTGATCAGTCGGGCAGGTTGTTTTCTTCCATGTCAGATCGTGCTCTTGTGGTGATGTAAGAAAATTACTCGTATTTGCTCGTGTTTGCTCATTTTCGTGTTCGATGTCTTCATTTCCTGCAAATACACGAGAAAATGATGAAAGAAGACTAAGTGATTCTTCTTGCTCGGTAAACTAACTAAGAAAATGAACTAAAATACTATGAAAAAATAGAAGTTAACTCTCCCAGACTTGAACCTTTGCTCATCCACGAGCAAGACAAGAACTAAGCATGAGAGGAGTTAGACAACAACCAGATACTAGCACAAACAACTAAAAAATTCAGCCATCCTGCGCAACAATACGTCACACGAACATAGATCTAAGCGCACCAAATTTAGACCCCTATCTACCGAAAGCCACTAACCGTGAAATCCTACACATATCCTAAGTTCATTTCACTAACCCCTAGACAACATCCAAGTGACCTCCATACCTATTCTAATGCGCAAACAGTTCGATACCATTCTTTAAACAATTATTTTTCTCTTCGATTCTCTTTTTCTTCTTTTCAATTATCTTTTTCATTTTTTCGATTTCCACACATTTTTTGAAAATTCGCAATCGGTTTCTAGGACGTCGGAGTTGAAGAGGATAGCCTTCTACTTAGACACAGGTTGACGATTGGCACACTCATAAGGTCTTGTAACCTTAACGGAATGAAGAGGTTACGTCATTGCTGATTGTTTTTCTTATGATTAAACTATTGTGAATAAGCATCGACTCTAACCCTTAGGACGAACCATCAATATCGATGCACTGGACATATTAGAGGATTGGTGCGAAGCCAGGATATTTAAGGTTTCCAAGGCATATGAAGATATCCGGCCTAGAAGGCCGGCGGTGGTTTGGATGAAGGAGGTGTGGCCTACACATAGCACGCCAAAGCATTCATTCATCCTATGGTTGGCTATGCTAGGTAAGCTTCCCACTCTTGACCGTCTTACGTATTTACAGGTTGAGCCTATATGCAGGTTATGTAACCGAGAGCTGGAGACTCATAGCCACCTGTTCTTCACGTGTGGTTATTCCCAACAAATTTGGCACCAAGTATGTAACCGCCTATGCATTCCACGGTCTACCATGATGATCCCAGAGGCGATTACATGGCTTTGGAGGAACGCATCCTCGGACGACTGCCTCTCACGGGCACGAGTATATTCACTAGCTGCTTCGGTTTACTACCTTTTGCGTGCCAGAAATGGATGCCCTGCTCCATTGAGGTTTTAATGAGGTTTTAATGAGGCCCGGGGCGACATATGCCCTGCTCTCATAGCTGCGACGATGTATAATTTTCTTTGATCTTGTATGTCAAGGCACAGTATGGGTGACCTGCGTGTTATCCCATTTGTGCCGCTAGAAGTAGCAGTAGTACTGCTGTTGTATGTGTACTTGCTACCTTTTCCCTTTTGGGACACACATGAATAAGAATTTACTTTCAACCAAAAAAAATATTGTTGCACTAATGTCAATGTAGGGCTAAAGTATTTAATGAACTTACTCTATTGACAGCGAAGTGTAAGTGCGTGGAAATATAGCGATCGAAACAAAACTGAGAATGAAATGCATGCTCAGAGATATATATACTTGGGATTAAAACCTAGGGGCGGAATACAACTATAGGCTATGGATTCATGCACGACCACTAACTAATTGATATCTGAAGGTATGTCTCGGCAACCCAAACTTTTTGTGCCCGATTCAACAAAGTTGCATAGAGATTGCTAAAGTTCGAAATTTTTCGTACTAGATATCCGTCCGTCTAATCTTAATGAAACTAACGTAAAAGCTAAAATAAAACGATGAACTCAACATCTAAATCCTAATCACATTCATGAAACTTCGAAGAGTACCCCCAGACTTGAACGGAACACCGTCTTGGTGTTCAAAACCTAAGAGAATTTCTAGCATGCAAAAACTCGGGGAAAAATAAATAGATAGGAACATGTGCACCTGATGCGTGCTTCCTGTCCCGAGTTGATGCAAATGGGCGCACGCGTCTTTCCTTATGTTGTGGATGATGTCGTAGTGGAAAACCTGTAACAAAACTCACACAATCTGAAGAAGACAGTACGATACATCGGGGTTGTTGGTAAGGTGGAAGCTTGTGAAAAGAATAAGAGTCGAATTTAAAAAAAAAAAATTAAACGAAATAACTAAAACGATATGGGACTCGGGTTGCCTCTCGAGAAGCATTTTTAAAGGTCCCGAGCCTGACTAAAACGCGCTACTCATTAGGTGGATGTCCTCGACGTCGTCTTGTACGCGGATCAGTTGGATTCCTTACACGATCGATCATGTCCTTCCTAAGCTCGGTCGTGTTGTTCCCTATGTTGGGGGCTAGATCGTGTGTCCAAAGAATTTGGTTGAGCTATCCACAAGTTTGGTTATGTACTCCATGAAAACCAGTTAGGCGTTCTTCTCGTGTTTTCTTCAACGTCTCCGGAATTTGTTGGTGTGCGAGCATTTGTGGTGAAGGTTTCATCTTTACCTTGTGTGCCTTTTGAATGCTTCAATTGTGTGATGGGCGTTTGGTGTAGCTTCTCAGAATCTCGGGATAATTTATGTAATGAATTGCGTTGCATTTAGCTCGGGTTGTGCGGAAGTCTCGGTCGGGGGGTTCCTTCTTCTTTCTGTTGCCCATCAGCTCGTTTTCATCCTTATATAATCTTTCTCCAGCTTCCAAGAGGGTCGTTTCTAAGGAATCCATACTCCTAACTTCTTCAAGAACTTCCTCAGCTAATTTCTCCAAGTCGTCGTCGTGGAACACCGAATCGATCATGCACGGTTGCTTAAGTGTGTCGTTCAAGTTGAACTCCACTTCCTCCTTGGGTTCTTCTTATGCTCATCAATATCCATAGGCTTAACCGATGCTATGTTAGATTCTTCCCTCTTTTGAAATATCGAAGGAGTTGGTTGATCAACCATTTTCATGCATTGATGTTGTGGAAATGACAATGGAGGCAGTCTCGGATCTGGTTTTACGTACTTTGGTTCCTCTTCCTCCTCGGGTTTCTTTTTGTGCTCTTCAACATTACTGCCTTTTTTCATTGTTGTAGTAGACGTTTCATCCTTTGCAAATGTTGAAGGATTGGGTTGATCTACCATTTTCCTACGTTGATGTTGTGGAAACGGCAAAGGAGGTGGCATCGGGCCTGGTTTTACATATTTTGGCTCCTCTTCCTCCTCGAGCTTCTCCTTGAGCTTGTTGACAGCCTTTTCCGCCACTGTGATAGATGCTTCACCCCTTTCAGATGTTGAAGGAATGGGCTGATCCATTGTCTTGCCATTCGTTATGTAAATTTCGTTGATATGTTCACGAGGATTTACTTCCGGTCGTCCCAGTAGAATTCCTTGCAGTTTAGAGCAATTCGCAACAAGTTGTGCAATTTGATTGTCTAAGATCTTTAGGTGTGTTTCAAGTTCCATAACCTCCGTCTTTACATCTCTATAATCTGCTCTCATGTCTTTAAGTTCGGCGTATTGATCTTTCTCTACTTGCAAGATTTGAGCGAGCATAGATATTATATCGGCGTTAACTTCTTGTTGCGGACATGGGTGCGCACGTGATTGATAATTCTGAGTTTGGGGTGCATCAATGGCTGAATGTTCTAATTTTGTTGCATCACTCGTGGCTGCAAATTTCCCAATAGATGTTGCGTATTCAACTCACCGTCGGAGTTCCTATATGGGAAGTTTGGGTGAGATCTCCATCCGGGGTTGTATGTGTTCCCAAAAGGCTGATTTCAACTCATGTAGTTTACTTCCTCATACCCTCAAACTTCTTGTTCCCATAATTGCTCCGAGTAATGTGGACGGCGTGAGTTAGACATCATATGATAAATTCCGGCAACTTGATCTTTTGCTTCAGCTATACTGGCGTACAAGGGATGTACCTCATTCATGTTACCTCAAAAAATAAAGAACACAAAAATTGATTAAGGTCCGACAGGTTAAAAAATTGACTCAAAAAGAAAAAAAAAACAAAAGCATATAGTACCAGGTTGACCACGAGGAATTGATGCAACTCTAAAGTTAGTTAACTAATGAATAGGAAGGTAAAAATCAATAAGTGTATTAAATGCGAATGAATCTAAACTAACTATTAACTCGATAAACTTAATAAACTAAACACTACAGGTTTCAAGAGATGCATGATAACGTAATGAAGTGCTAACAAATATCATGGTTATGAATGTTATCACGTATTCGGGGAATTAAAGCTCTTTCCTAGGGAATGACTCTTCTGATGCCTAATCCCTCTATTTAGCGTGTGTATTACCAATCTTCCAATTGCGTAATCTCATACGATAAATGCATTGAATCTGCTATCCTAACTCCTAAGTCCAATTAACCGACCGATTTAGATTCTAAATCAATTGAGACCTCATATAATGGCTACGTTCCAAAGTTCAATTCATCTTCCAATGCAACAATAATCATTTCTTCAAACGGTCAATAAGAACAAAAGCGTTAAGAATAGCCAATGAATCCATAAACAATCAAACATTATAACCAAGCATTAAGCATGAAACTTCGTTACATATCGGTAAAACTCTAACCCGTAAATACGAAACTACTCGGACATGGATTTTGAAAACAAAGCACGAAAGAAAACTATTGCAAAAATAGATATGGAATGAGATTCCTCCCTATCCTAATACCATAGTCTTTAACAGCTCCACCGCATTCCGAGTTTGTCGTCCTGTCTCCAGCCTTCCGACGTATTGCTCTCTCTACTCTCTCTCTTCATCTCCTCTGTGTCTCTCTGTTTCTGTCCGAATGAAAACCATCTGCTTTGCCCCCTTTCTTCTCCTTTCCTCTTTCCTTTCTTGCATTTTCTTCTTCTTTCCCCTTTTACCATGCTTTTCTGTTACTGTAACTAAATTTCCATTTGTATTTACATGGCCGAAACTTTCCATTTCTTCTTTGGCGTGTGCAGGTGCAACATGCCCGACCGGGCACAAGAGTGAGCTCGGCCGGACTCACATCTAATCCTAGTCCAGTTGGGCTCCATGCACTCCCGAACGTGCAAAAACTTCGGGTTCTTTGCTGGTTTAATGAGCCCGGTCGGCCTGGTATGGCTGCATGGTCAGGCTAGTTGCCATCTTCAGAAGCACGGGCGGGTTGTTTGCTGCTGCACGGTTGGGCTAGTTGCCATCTTCAGGAGCATGGGCGGGCTGATATGGCTGCACAGTCGGGCACCTCACCTCCCTTGTGTGCCCGATCGTGCTGGTGATGATGACCAGTCGGGCAGGTTGTTTTCTTCCATGCCCGGTCATGCTCTTGGGGTGATGTAAGGCAATGATGTGCGTTATATCAAGTAATAAAAACCTAGACTAACGCTTCCGCAAGAATACGGATCGTGTAGTAACTAGGGTCGAACACAAGGAGTTAATGCGACTAATGAGCTACTAAACTAATTGAATAGACGTGTGATATGACTAAAGTTGGAATTGTGGTTAAGCTAAACTAAACTAAATCGAAAAGAATAAACTTATGGCTAAGCACCATAGGTATCGAGAGTCACACAACGATGCAATGAAGTTCTAACAAGATCATTGGTCTTAGATACTATCACGAGT
>CM071864.1:8018030-8030289 GCA_036759665.1 Gynandropsis gynandra
TTATTTTCCGCTCCTTTCGCTCGGTGTTTGAGTGCTCACTTCCATCCGTCGCCTCGCACAAGTTGAACCTACGTTTCCGAGGTTAGATTGCCAAAAGCACTCGTGTTTCTTCTCGTGTCTTCATTTCCTACGCAAAACACGAAATGTGGATAAAGTCTCCGAATATACTCAATAAATGAATGAAATATGAATAATCTACTCTAAACGAGACCTAAGAATGATATAAAAACTATAACGGATTGCGTGTCATCAGGCAACTTCTCGTATTTGCTCGTTTTTGCTTGCGTTCATGTTCGATGTCTTCATTTCCTTAAAATACACGAGAAAACAATGAAAGAAGACTAAGTTATGCTTAATGTTCAGTAAACTAACTACGAAAACGAACTAAAATACTATAACAAAATAGATGTCATCACATTTACAAGTTAGGTTTTGTAGAGAATTAAAAAATTTGGTTTCATGATGAAAATTGTGGAGTTAGAGATAATGTGCAAGAAATATATGCAAGGAAAATAAATGTAGAGGTTCATTGTGAAACAACAACGACCAATCCATATGTGGGAATGGTGTCACATGTTTTTCCTAGATTTTTTGAGCAATCACGTGAAGGTTGTTGTGAAGGTCAATCTCTTTCATCCTTGTCATCAAGATTGATGAGTATAAAACAAACTACAATGTAGGTACAAATTGAATGGATTCATTTTACAAAACCATGTGTGAATATTTATTGAAAATAATCAAGCTTATGGAACATATTATGAAACAAATAATTTTTAAATGATTTAGGAATGCCACAAAAGAAGATTAATGTTTGTAGAAATAGTTACATGTTATTTTGGAGAGTAAATAAAGACTTTTTGGAATGTAGATTTTACAGTGCAAGTAGATTTCGTCCTTCTTCATGAAAATATGTTATCATAAAAAAGATGTATTATATGCATGTAGCAAACATGTTGAGAAGGTTATTGTAGGGTTGATTTCAATTGCGGAAACGTGTTTTTATCAACCCGAATTTTAGATCTAGTCATGTTCGGATTAGTTTTTCACGGATATTCAACGACGAACAAATACAGAAAAAATTTCGTAATACATGTCGTTGAATGTGCTGTCGTCGGATGTGAGGCTTGATGGTACAAGCCCTCTACGCGTATCCACGCCGAGATCGGGATTGCTTTGATGCGGGATTCGGAAGAACGAAAACTGTTTTTCGTTCTTCGGGTTTTTTTCTTTTCTGGCGGCTAGGGTTTGTAGTCTTAGAATCGTCTGTCTACGAAACCTCGTAATGCGTTTATTTATAATTATTAACTATTTAATAATTACGACTTAAACCCATAACTATTGAATATTACACATTAGGCATAAGACTTTCAATCTCCCACTTGCCTTTACGTAATATTTCAAATAGTCGAAATACATGTATCTCCATACACATATTTGATTGTACATCTTATGTACTAACCCAAAAGAAAAAACAAATACAATTATATTCTTCGGTGCTAGTGGATGAATATAACTGTATCTCACACTGATTGTCTAACAATCATAAGCAGATACCGAGACACTCGTATGCGTGTGACCTCGTAGGTTCATCACTAAACTGGTAGTCAATTAGTCTTACTAATTAACTAATCGAGGTTGGCGTCTAGCAACACTCCTCAACGACCAGATAGTGTGAAGTACCATCCTTACCCTGTAGAACCATGGTAGAAGGAAAATATTATTATTTCCTTCCGTCTTTACAGCTCCGGATAATCCTAGGACATGGTCTAACTGTCAGTCCTAATAGATTATCAACTATGTTTCATGCCTAACATAACTGACTAGTGAATGATCGCAAGAAACTCTTTTCTTCTATCATTCAAATGCCCTGGCCAAGGTCTTTTCAGTCATTATGTTGCTGACAACATAGAGCTCAAACTCTTTACCTAGAGTTGACGGATTCCATCTTGATCAATCACTAACTGCACAAGCATCTAATCATTCCCAATATCCTTTCAACTTACATCCCAAGGCATAAGGTGTCCAGTATCAAAGAATGGTAGATAACTTGTCAGTTACTATGTTGATCTCAGGTCTAAGGAAATTATAATATTCCAATCCTTCTAGAGAAATTCCTATTGACAGTTCAATGGTAATGTAACCATTAGGAATTCTCCCTTTGGGTCTGTTCAATGATCACATCTCTATGTGCATCATCCATACATGTGATTTAGTAAAAGAGATCTACTAATTTCTATCAAATAGAAACCATCACATCTATGTTGATCTATCCGGATTACTAACGTCCAATTAGTTATCCTATGATCAAGAACGATTTAGATTAAGTTTTTACCAAAACTTGACTCTCTTTATCATGATCTCTATCATGATGACAAGTTTCTAAACTTAATCATGGACTCTATCATACTAGCTATGAAAACATATACACATATATATTTACAAATATCATCAAAATGATAAAATAATGCCATTTCATTTATTTATAAGTGTTCAAAATACAAGACATAAAATAGCTCTCAAATAGTTACAACAGTTGTACTATTCCTAGAACTAATTCCAGCATGCCATGTCTTTCAATCCAATCTTCAACTTGTGCTTGTGAAACTCATTTGAACCAAGCGCCTTTGTGAGCGGATCTGCTGCATTCTCTTTTCCTTCTACTTTCTGGATTTGAACGTCCCCACGCTCAATGATTTCCCTTATCAGATGGAACTTCCGCAGCACATGCTTTGATCTTTTATGAGATCTTGGTTCCTTCGCCTGGGCTATTGCCCCGGTATTATCACATAATAAAGGAACTGGTTCCTTTATCGAAGGCACCACACCAAGTTCAGTTATGAACTTTCTCATCCAGACCGCTTCCTTAGCAGCTTTGTAAGCCGCTATGTATTTTGCTTCAGTAACCGGATCAGCTACAGTAGCTTGTTTGGAACTTTTCCAACACACTGCACCCCCATTGAAACAAAAAACATACCCCGATGTCGATATGTTATCGTCCTTATCGGACATAAAGCTGGCATCTGTGAACCCTTCTAACTCTAAGTTAGAATCTCCATAAACGACGTATTGGTCTCTAGTCCTTCTCAAGTACTAGAGAATGGTTTTCACCAATTTCTAATGTTCCTCACCGGGATCTGCCTGATACCGACTCGCTACACTTAGCGCGTAGGCTACATCAGGCCTCGTACATGTCATCGAATACATGATGTCTCCCACTGCGCTAGCATATGCGATCATACTCATGCGTTCTCTTTCTTCTTGTGTCTGAGGACAATCCTCTTTGGAGAGAGTAATTCCAGTGCCTATCGGTAGATAGCCTCTCTTGGAATTTTCCATGTTATACCTCTTCATGATGGTATCAATGTACTGGGACTGCGATAGTCCAAGCAACCTCCTTGATCTATCTATATAGATCTTTATTCCCAGAATATAGGTTGCTTCTCCCAGATCTTTCATGGAGAATTGTTCGGATAACCAGAACTTCGTCTCTTGCAACGTCGGAATGTCATTTACTATGAGCAATATGTCATCCACATAAAGCACAAGGAAGACAACCGTGCTCCCACTAAACTTCTTGTACACACAAGGCTCTTCTTCGCATCTAACAAAGTTGAACTCTTCAACTGCCTTGTTAAAGCGAATGTTCTCGGTTTGAGAAGCTTGCTTAAGTCAATAAATGGACCTCTGAAGCATGCATACCATGTGACTTTGAGTTGGCAACGTGATACCCTCAGGTTGAGTCATGAAAACCTCTTCCTGGAGCTCTCCGTTAAGGAAAGCTGTTTTCACATCCATCTGCCAAATCTTATAGTCATGGTATGCCGCTATCGCAAGCATAATCTGAATAGATTTGAGCATTGCCACAGGGGAGAACGTTTCTTCATAGTCAATCCCTTCTCGTTGACTATACCCTTTGGCAACTAGACGAGCTTTATAGGTCTCTACCTGCCCGTCCGCTCCAATCTTCCTCTTGTAAACCCATTTACAACCTATCGGTCTGGAAGTCTGTGAAGAATCAACTAAAATCCATACTTTGTTGATCTCCGTAGATTCCATCTCGGATTCCATGGCTTTCCACCATTTCTCAGAATCTGGGCCTTGGATAGCCTCTTGGAAAGTCAACGGGTCGTCATCTCCATGACCGACCACGTCCTCTCGCACCAACAGATTAAGTCTGTCAGGTGCACGTCGAGAACATGTTGACCTTCTCAAGAAATCCTGTGTAGCAGGTTCAACCTGCACTGGGATATCTTGTTGGGCTTGTTCTTGAACAGGTTCCTGAACTTGTTCCTGAACAGGTTCCTGAACAGGTTCCTGAACTTGTTCCTGAACAGGTTCCTGAACAGGTTCCTGACAGACCTAGCATCAAGCTTGTCTGGCTGAAGTCTCTTAACGAAGGTCGGACATCCCCAAACCTTGATGTGTCTCAGGTTTGGCTTACGTCCTTTCCATATCTCATATGGTGTCTTCGAGACTGCTTTGGTGGGAACTTTGTTTAGTAGATAGGCAGCTGTTTCTAAAGCATAGCCCCATAAGTTCATTGGAATATCAGTGAACCTCATCATGGATCTCACCATATCTAATAAGGTTCGATTTCTCCGTTCGGATACACCATTATGTTGTGGTGTTCCGGGAGAAGTCCACTGAGACAAAATCCCATTTTGCCTTAGATAATCCCACTGAGACAAAATACCATTTTCTTGATTATCTTTCTTTCTCTTCAAACCAGAAATATGCATGTTAATCATATTAACTTTTGCATTGGGTAAAACATAGATGCCTTGATGTAAATAACCATTTGCACATATTTCATCACTATGATAAATAGAGCAAATTTTATTATTGAAGATTGTTTTATAACCACATCTATCTAACATTGAAATGGAAATTATGTTCGAAACAAATTTCAGAACATAGTAACAATCTTCTAAAACCAAGGTCTTGCCCGAAGGTATACAAAGAGAAATCGATCCTACAGCTAATGTCGCAACGCTTGCACCGTTCGCAACTTGTAGGTTGACTTCACCTTTCTTCAACCTTTTATTGATTCTCAACCCCTGCAACACATTGCAGATGATAAAACTACTACCGGTATCCAATACCCAAGCAGTAGAATTAATCATGAAAACATTTTTCATGTAGGTCTTACCCTTTTCCTTTTTGAGAGATGTAAGGTATTCCTTACAATTTCTCTTCCAATGCCCTTTCTTCTTACAGAAAAAGCATTCAGCATCAGTTTGGTCATATCTGCCCCTTTTGCCCTTGGGTTTGGTCACACCACCCTTGGGCCTATGGGACTTCTTCTTGGGCTTTTTGTTGCCCTTGCCCTTCTTGGAAGAAGAGCCGACCATCATTACGACACTAGATCCCTTAGACATCTCGGACATTGACTGACTTTCATAGTCAATCAGTTGGTTCAGCATCTCATGCAGATCCATGTCCATCTTGTTCATGTTATAGTTAACAATGAACAGTGAGAACGTCTCAAGTAACGACTGCAAGATCAAATCTTGAGACAACTCTTTGCACGGTGTGCACCCCAGCTTCACAACTAGACTTGAACAGAGCCTTCGACAATTGATATCTTGTCGTTCTGTTCAATGCACCGTACATCTTCTTCAGATGTGCAATGATAGCGCTAGGATCCATATCCTCATGCTGGCGCTGGAGTTCTGTACTCATTGAGGCTAGGATGATACACTTTGCAGTGTCAAGGTCATCCTTTTGCTTTATCCAAGCGAGCAAGCCATCTTCATCGTCATCAGCAGGAGATTCCTTCGCATCAAGTAGCTTCTCCTGCTTGAGGATGATCTTGAGGTTACAGTACCAATCATCAAAATTTTCCCCGACAAGTTTGTGGACATCGAGAATGGCACGTAGGGAAATTGAAGACATTCTTCGGGAAATCTAGAAGGAAAAATTGCAGCATTTATTTGAACACTTGTTTAATCAAATAGATATGGACTTTTTCATCTAAATGATTATTTTACTTATTAATACTACAATAGTATTCAGAAATCGTATTTCTTTCAGTAATATTTCCTGAACTAATCATGCATAAGCCCCCTGGTAGTCAGGTCGTTTCTTAAGCATATTAAACATGTTGATTTTAATATGGCTCTATATCACATAGTCACCTGGTAGTCAGGTCGTTCATATTGATATAGTTGAGTTCATCCTTCTTCTCATGGTTGGATATCAATTAAGTTTATGTCCCCCGGGTAGTCCAGGCGTTTACAAAAACTAATTGATCCCTCCCACTAGACATCTGATGTCATAGATGTATGAATCGAATTCTTGAACTACATGCCTCCTGGTAGAAAGGCCGTACCATGTAAACGAGAACCTATTCAAAAAATCTACAATGAAGGAAAAGCCTAACGATAAACAATTTTTCGTTTAAGAACTCAATTATTAATTAAAATTCTCAATTTTAATATGGCTCTATATCACATAGTCACCTGGTAGTCAGGTCGTTCCTATTGATATAGTTGAGTTCATCCTTCAGCTCATGGTCGGATATCAATTAAGTTTATGTCCCCCGGGTAGTCCAGACGCTTACAAAAACTAATTGATTCCTCCCACCAGACATCTGATGTCATAGACGTATGAATCGAATTCTTGAACTACATGCCTCCTGGTAGTCAGGCCGTACCATGTAAACGAGAATCTATTCAAACGTCTACGATGAAGGAAAAGCCTAACGATAAACAATTTTTATCGTTTAAGAACTCAATTATTAATTAAAATTCTTAATTTTAATATAACTCTGTATCACATAGTCACCTAGTAGTCAGGTCATTCCTATCGATATGGACGAGTTTTATCCTTCAGCTCATGGTTAGATATCAATTAAGTTTATGTCCCCCGGGTAGTCTAGGCGTTTACACAAACTAATTGATTCCTCCCACTAGACATCTAATGTCATAGACGTATGAATTGCATTTTCGAACTACATGCCTCCTGGTAGTCAGGTCGTACCATGTAAACGAGAATTTGATTCAAAACGTTGACGGTGAAGGAAAAAACTTAACAATAAAAATTTACCATTTAATAACTCAATTATTAATAATTTTAAAATTAAAATTCATTTAATTTTAATCTTAAATTTTTTTTAATTTTTTAATTAGGGTTAGGGTTAGGGTTTCTAATCCTAATTTTCCCTAAAGCCGCCGCCCCTATTTCCGGTCACCCTCTCCGATTTACCGCCGACAATCGACCGCTGTCTTCGGGCTGGAGGATCCGCCAGTGGAGGCGACCCGGACCACCGCACGAGGGACGGTGAATCGCCGGCCAGAGCATCTGCGAACTGGCGACTTCGGGCGACGGCGATTTGGGTTTCTGAAAAATCCTAACCGCACGATTCGCCCTTCCGCGCCCGTCGCACGACCGCTCCGCCTGCTCTTCGTCGCCGTCCGTCGTCGACTCTCACCCGGTCGACCCTCCGCCAGCCACCTAACCTGAAGATCCTCGCTCGGCTCGTCGCACGAGTTCTTTGCGAGTCTCCCAGCGCCCCGCGTCGCCTCCTTTGTACCGCGCCGGTACTGGATACGCCGGCCGGCCTTCGCCTGAGGTGGACGACCCTCGTCCGGCGAGCTAGGACGTCGGCCGATGCCCAGGTCCTTCGTTCACGGTTCGGTCTGGCGGTAGTTCTTGTGCGCGCGCGCTAGGCACGCGCGACTGCAACGTTTTCGATCCAATTTTTTCACAAAAAATTCGAAAAACTAATCCTAAACATGCAGCCAGACGCTCTGATACCACTGTAGGGTTGATTTCAATTGCGGAAACGTGTTTTTATCAACCCGAATTTTAGATCTAGTCATGTTCGGATTAGTTTTTCACGGATATTCAACGACGAACAAATACAGAAACAATTTCGTAATACATGTCGTTGAATGTGTTGTCATCGGATGTGAGGCTTGATGGTACAAGCCCTCTACGCGTATCCACGCCGAGATCGGGATTGCTTTGATGCGGGATTCGAAAGAACGAAAACTGTTTTTCGTTCTTCGAGTTGTTTTCTTTTCTGGCGGCTAGGGTTTTTAGTCTTAGAATCGTCTGTCTACGAAACCTCGTAATGCGTTTATTTATAATCATTAACTATTTAATAATTATGACTTAAACCCATAACTATTGAATATTACACATTAGGCATATGACTTTCAGTTATATGAATAAAAACCGTTGTGGTAATGAGATGGTACGTAGAATATTCAAAATGTGAAAGGATAATGCAAGATCAGAACATCCGATAAAAAGTTTTGATGTCTTCTTGTAGCCCTTAATCATGAATTAAAAGATTTATAGAACAATAGAATTGTTGGATGTGACGTAAGTGCGAAATAAAATTTCACATTGAAAGTTGTCTTTTTATGGACAATTTGCAACTGCCCTATCTATGGAATGTTATTTCGACAGAGCACACAGGGGAGATTGGCATATCCATATTGTATGGAGGATACATATTCGTTTCGTCTAGTTCCTTTGGACAAATCATGTTGTTTGATTGTCATAGATGATTTTTGTTCCGTAGACATACATTCAGAAAAGATAGGAAACATTTTATAAAGAAAGTGGTACAGAAAAAAAAAAGACACCACACATGTAAATACTATATAAACGACTAAACACGATGGAAAATTTACAAGAATAGATGTAATATGACGGATATTGTATGTATCGAAAACCACATCATTAAAATTGTTTGAATGTGATAGGAAAAACGAAGGATAACATACAATCAAGGAAATATTTGAAGATAACATGTCGAAGACCCTAGTTGGAGTTACACGATAGAATGGCACCTATCCCAATATTCTAATTCTTTGAGCCAATGAAAACATCATTGTTGAGATGGTTAAAAGTAAATGTTAAACTTTCAAATAGATATGCATCGAACATTGTTCGGTGTGTAGATATTATGGGTTCAAGGCTCATCGGGTTAAAAGTCACGATTTTAATGTTTTTATTTCATCTAATGAAAAAAGAAAAAAAAAAGCAATGATTGAAGGATCTATTGTCAAACAATACTTATTGGAAGAAATTACATATTTCACATATTTTATTTCGAGTCACATATCCAGATGAAACTGAGAAGATCAAAAGAAGATCATACAAACAATACAAGAAAATCAGGTTTTAGGGACCGACAAATCGGTTCCCAATCCGTCGCTAAATTGGTTTAGGGACGGATTGGAGATGACCAATGGTAGTATCCAATCGCGCAACTCCAAATTTTTTCCGTCCCCAATCCGTTCCTAATTAGGGACGGAAATTTCAGTCCCCAATCCGTCTCTAATTAGGGACCGAAAAGGTAGTCCCCAATCAGTTCCTGGATTAAGGACGGTTGTTTTCGGTGTCGAAAGTTTGGAAATGGACCACAAATCCGTCTCCAAAATTGGAAACGGCTTGCGTGCCGTCTCCAAAATTGGAAATGGTTTGCGTGCCGTCTCCAAATTTGGAAACGGCTCTTTGCCGTCTCCAAGACGGCACAAAAGCCGTTTCCAATTTTTTTTAAAAAAAATAAAATTTTTAAATTTAATCGATTACATTAAAAGATAAATATCAGTGTACATTACATTCCGATTACATATTTTTAAAAGTTCGATTACATTACATTCCGATTACATATTTTTAAAAAATCGATTACATTACATTAATCTGATTACATATAATCCTAAGCCGTCCGATTACTCCTGGTCGGAATCACTGTTCTGAACTGCATCCCAATCGATGTTAGGCATTTGCGCTTTTATCATGCGCAGAAGCTTATCCATATGCCTATCTGTTCGTTCAGCATGCTTTTTTGATAGTTCATTCTCTTTTCTTAATAGTTCAGCCTCCTTTAGTGCTTGTTCAATGCGCCTGTCGGATTCTTAGAACCTTTCGTCCATTTGATGTCGGAGCTCATAATCCATTTTTTCTTTACCTTTGGATGAAGTTGAATGTTTTGAGGATATTGCTCCAAGTCCGAAAATACGACCTTTATATGGCGTAACTTGCTGTAAAACAAATACCGAGAATTAATAACATTTCTAAATAATGAAATTAGATCATAGTAGAATGTAATTATTACCTCGAGATACAACTCGTTGTACTCTTCCTGACTAAGAGTAGTTTGTAAGCCGTCTTCTCTCGGGGGAATTTGCGATACTCGCTCCGATGCCATGTTTTCAATTTCATCGTGAATGCTTTTCGCCTTAGGATCAACCCACGAACCATCTGACTTCCTAACGTGTGTACATTCCAACAATTCTATATACGATGGTTCGTATCCCTGCTCTTTCGCCTGAAAAAAATAAAAAAGACAGAGTTTAATAAAATGTAAATTTTATATAAATGCATAAAGTTGAATAAAACTTACCAGATCTTCGTATACTTCCGCAAAAGAACGAGATCCTGCCATGTGCACGCTCATCCCGTATCCTGCTCTATCAGAACGTCGGGATTTACTTGCTCGCTCGCTCTTTACCTTAAATTCCGGGGAATCCCAAAGTGCGCACATCTGATTCCAAACATCTTCCGACATCCATAGGAGTTTTGCGGCCATTCCTTTTTCACATCGTTTTGCGTGCAATTTCCCTACGATAGACTTGAGACGCAATGCCGCATTTTTTTCAAATTCGGATTACCTACGATAAGACTTGAGACGCAGTGTCACATTTTTTTCAAATTCGGACTTTACTAGTCCGGTAATGGCGGGATTCCAATAATATTTTTGTTGAAATAATAATAAGCTTATTAAATTTAAATTGTAATTTAAATTACTTGATAAAATTTAAAATTTTTTAAAACTTACCACAAATGATTTCCACCATCGTTCTTTAATTTCTGGATCGGTATGTGTCCAATTGTAACATAACCGATCAAAATAAGCTTTTATCGTAAGTGTTATTTGCCGATTAATTTGCTTAATGCCAAACCTACAAATCACAATTACAGATAAATTAACATTTAGTTAATTATTTATAGTTGAGATTTGAAATTGAGTATACGTACCATAGTGCGCCGGTTTTTCGATCAGGGTCTATAAGAGGAAGCTTCCGTCGCTCTTCATCCATTGTTAAAATTTCTTCCACTGTTGGTTCCTCGTATATATGTGGATCGTCATGTTGTACTTGATCTGGTGGTGGTTGCATTTGCGGATAATACGGCATGTATTGCCCCGATTGTGTCGATCTAGTGTTTCGGAAAAAAATTGGATTCATGTAATCATCATATCCTGAATTGGAATGTCGGGAATGAGACGAAATGATGCCACTTTTTTCGGATTGAGGGCGATTTCTCGTTTTACCGCATTTAGAAGCAGATTAGATACGACTCTTCTGTTTCCAAATTTGGGGACGGATTAGTGACGGATTTTATTTTTCGTCCCTAATTCGTGTATAATCCGTTTCTAAATTTAGGGACGGAACAGTCAGTCCCCAAATTCCGTCCCTAAAATTAAATTTTCTAGTAGTGAAACTATCTATTTCAATATAATCCTCATTTTGGTGCAATTCCTGAGATCGTTACATCAATTGGACGTACAAGAGGGATATCTAAGGAATATTGGCTAACACCAGAGGAGTATAATCACGTTCACACATATATTGTTAAATTTTCAAGAGCTATGATCTTTTGAAAGGTAGAAAATGATGACAATCGATCTTTTAATTATATATATATATATGTGTGTGTGTGTGTGTGTGTGTTAACATATTTTCATTACAGAATATTTGATGAAGAAGTAATGGGTACATATCCTCGTATAAACACTTATGAACTCAACAAAATGAAAGTTCAACATTATACCTCATTGTTAAGAGATTACGTAAGTACACATATTTTCGTATATATATATATATATATATATATATATATATACTTAAAATAATATATGTTATAAGTAATCATTCTTATTTATAATTTATAGGTTAAGGATTGCGATGAGAGACATCCTACTTTGGTAAGAGATTTGGCTAATGGTCTTGCAAAAAATGTATTGTGTTGGCCAATTATGTTTACGAGAGGTTACACATTCCAAACTTATGAGCAAGGAAAACATAAAATACATTTAATTATGACATTTACATTAAGAGCTATGTTCTAAAAATCGGCCTAAGCGGCCGCCTAGGCGGCGCCTAGGTGCTAGGCAGTGGCCGGGCACCCCGATTAATCACTAATCGGAGGTTCTAGACGGACAGACGCCTAGCCCGCCTAGGCGTCCACCTAGACCGCCTAGCCGGCCTTGGCGCCCCCCCAGGCCGACGATAAATAG
>CM071864.1:8034558-8050671 GCA_036759665.1 Gynandropsis gynandra
TAACTTGATTGGGATTGCATGATAGATAGGTTGATTGTTGGTTTCGGTAGTCTTGTGGTGAAACCGGTTTCCTGGAACGTTTGTCTCATTCTTAAGAACTAGTTTGTTTATTTTCTTTTAGTATTTCATTCTTAAAACCATGTTTTGTTCTTTAGCAAGTTTGATTCGTAGTTTGAGTTTAAGTTGTGTTGCATAGTCTCTGTGGGATCGACACCTGAAGTACTACACACGTGTCGTGCACTTGCGGGTAGTTTAGGTTATTTGTTTAACTTTGATAACGCATCAGGTATGTACGACGAGATTTAGTAAGAAATTTATATTTATAATTTAAATTAATCTTTTTAAGTTTTAACTAATCATATTATTGTAATGTTAAAGATGCAGAGGATGGAAGAGAACTGGCTCTTCTTGAGCTGTCATTGAGACTGATGCCAAAAAGAAGTCTATCGCACATAAAGAGGTCGACGAATTTGAGCTTGTTGATCCCCGGGCAGAACAAATGGTGAAAGCTGTGACGAAGAAGATCACATAAAAATTACAAGCGGTCGGTCCATCCCCTGATGAACTGAACTTAGTCTTGTACAAAATGACAAAATTTGTTTAGAGGTAAATAATATTAACGTTAATGATTTAATAATTATATAATTTTTTTTAAATTGATATACTAATGTTAATTTGTTTCATATTGCAATCTGTTAAGTCGTACAAGGGGAGTTTATACGGTCTGGATTCTCTATAAAAAGATATTGTAGAGGACGCCACAACTATTACCCTTGTGGTCCAAGAGACTTCCATGCAAGAATGACACGTCGAAAAACTTGAGACTACACTTCGAAAAACACAATCTACACTTCGAGAAATGTAAGCGCAGATGCGTCATATAGAGAGTATCATTGAGTTGATGTCAAGTCAAGCATATCAGCCACTACAATTGACAGAGACAACAATACCGAGACAAGAACAAATATTCCAAGGCATTGGGAAAGATGGGTACGAAGATGAGGTGTCGGTTCAGGTGATATGTAAGAAATCCATTTTTAAAGTTTGTATAAAATTTGTATATATAAAATAACTTTTTATTTTATTTATTTATTTTAAATAATTCGTTAAATTATCAACAATGTTCATTGATAAAAGAACAATACTATCAACAAGCATCCGTTAGAAAATTTTAATATTTCCTACTAAAATTCTTCCCAACAGGTATTGGTTGGTAATTCATGGAAACCCGTTGGTATCCAAGCAACATTTGCAATGGATATCCAGTGACATTTTCGAACAGTCATTCGTTGACAGCTTGTAACGAGGATTTGTTGTGAATTCCAACAGTGATATCTGTTACAATCACCTTTATACTTTTCAACAGATATTATCCGTTAAAAAACCGTTAAAAGCTGCAATGGATGTGATATTAACGATCGATTTCTAACGGCCTGAAATCCATTGGAATATGTTGGAAATCACTTATTTTTTGTAGTGAGATGTCTCTCGTAGTGATTGCAAACTCAGATTGTTCCTTTTCAAGCAAGCACCCATTCTTCTCAAGCTATTATAACAAATAGATCATCTTTATAACACAAAGTCGCAAAATCATGATGAAACTAATCTTAAATGGACAGACAATTGATATCTCGTTGTCATACTTTGTTAACCGTACATCATCTAAATATGGTAGACTATCCGTGATAGATATATATCCTAACATTTTCAGTGGTTTTTTAATCTCATTGATGTCAGGATGATTGACTTGGCATTGATCAAATCCTCTCAATGTTTAAAGGAAGCAGTGGTATCAACATCACCGAAAAAGAGTGATTGACAAGTTCGTCGTGCATGAGAACTAATGTTATGATACCAATTATCAAAGTTGGTTCCAACAAGATTGTTGTTATCTAGGATGGCTCGCAACGAGATATAAAAAATTCTTCCCTATACTATTCTAGAGATCTGTAAATAGGAAGAAAACTTTCAACAATATAAGAATAATTCATAAACATTATTTAGACATGAGCTACTTCCAAAAAAAGTGAAGTGTTAATCAATGCTGCTAGAGCATTAGAAATCATATTTTTCATTATCAATCTTTCAACCCATTTAACATTAGTGAGTCTCTTGGTTGTTTGGTCACTTCTCAAACATACTAGCTAGGTTCACATGTAATCTTAGTAGCTTTAAGTCACATAGTCCTCTTGTTGTCAGATCATTCCCATAAATATAGTTGAGTTCACTTGTCATATGGATATCAAATATTGTATTATGTATCCCCCCATATAATGTAGACACATATACAATCAAATTGCTCATTCCCACTATGTATTTCTTGCAATCGACCTACACTCATTAATTATCAAACTATATATCTATTGGTAGTATGGTCGCCACATAAATGAGATTTCAATTCATGTGTCTACTATAATGGAAGACCACTAGCCAAAACCATTTTGACCCTTTGGAACTCAATAATTCAATAATGGTATGCTTCTTTGACAATTGCTTGGTTGCACAGTCACATTACTCTACCAGAGTTTTATCAAAGAGAAAATGCTCGGCACGAGAATATACTATACTTATGAAAAATTATATGATCGAATATGATATAAAATCATGTAGATGTCTTAAATATTGATGATAATTTTATTTTAGATAGGGTAAAACTCCTATTCCCATCCAAAGTTTGGCTAGTTTGCCTATTCCCCCCATGTATCACACTCATCCTATTTCCCCGTCATGTATCACCCCTAATCCTATTCCCCCCTCAAGTTTTCTAATTCAGCTTATTTCCCCATACCGTTTAAAATTCTGTTAAATAACCAGAATTTTGACCCAAACCCTAAACAACCATTAATTTTGACTCGATTTCATACCCAATTTTGACCCGACCCGACCCGACCAAAATTAAAATTGAATTAAATCTGGTTTACCCAATTATTAACCCGGTCCGGTTTAATATAATTTTGACCGGTTTACTGAATTTTGATCCAACCCAATTTATTATAATTTTGACCCGGTTTACTGAAATTTTGACCCGGTTTTGTTGAAATTGACCCGGCTTTGTTGAAATTGACCAGATTTTTTCCCGGTTTTGCTGGAATTTTTATCTGGTTTTGCTGAAATTGAGTCGGTTTTTTACCCGGTTTTGTTAAAATTGACCAGATTTTATTGAAATTGACCTGGTTTTTTCCCGATTTTGCTGGAATTTTATCCGATTTGCTGAAATTGATCCGGTTTTGACCCTGTTTTGTTGAAATTGATTCGGTTTTGTCCCGGTTTTGCTGAAATTTTTTAACTTATCTGATTTTAATGTAAATTTCACCCAAAATTATCTATTATAAAAAAAACTCTTTGTAAAATGTAGGAACAAAGGCATACTAATCTATTCAACAAAATATCTTCAAATTAAAGTAAATACTAACGTATTAAACAAGAAAAGAACATAAACAAATATCTTCAAATTGAGTTTCCCAACACCGTTATGATTCTGCAAAATAGATGTTAAAAACCTGTTAGAAAAAAATAAAAACAATATAACGCAAGATGTTAGATAACGTGTATTTCACCGATCATGCGTTATATTGTTTTTATTTTTTTCTAACATATTTTTAACATCTATTTTGCAGAATCATAACGGTGTTGGGAAACTCAATTTGAAGATATTTGTTTATGTTCTTTTCTTGCTTAATACGTCAATATTTACTTTAATTTGAAGATATTTTGTTGAATAGATTAGTATGCCTTTGTTATTACATTCTACAATGAGTTTTTTTTTAATTTGGGTGAAATTTACATTAAAATCGGAAAAGTTAAAAAACTTCAGCAAAACCGGGACTAAACCGGGTCAATTTCATTAAAACCGGGTCAAAATCGGATCAATTTCAGCAAACCGGATAAAAATTCCAGCAAAACCGAGAAAAGACCGGGTCAATTTCAACAAAACCGGGTCAATGTCACCAAAACCGGGTCAAAACCGGATCAATTTCAGCAAAACCGGGAAAAAACCGAGTCAATTTCAACAAATCGGGTCAATTTCAACGAAACCGGGTCAAAATTATTATAAATTGGGTTGGTCAAATTTCAGTAAACCGGTCAAAATTATGTTAACCCGGACCGGGTTAATAATTGGATAAATCGGATTTAATTCAATTTTAATTTTGGTCGGGTCGGGTCAAAATTGGGTATGAAATCGGGTCAAAATTAATGGTTTTTTAGGGTTTGGGTCAAAATTCTGGTTATTTAACAGAATTTTAAACGGTGTGGGGAAATAGGCTGAATTATAAAACTTGAGGGGGGAATAGGATTAGAGGCGATACATGAGGGGGGAATAGGATGAGTGTGATATATGAGGGGAATAGGCAAAATAACCAAACTTTGGGTGGTAATAGGAGTTTTACCCTTTTAGATATTAAATATCTATAGAGATTGTTGACTTGAAAGAATTATTCAATGTAAAATAGTGAAAATTATGATTATTCCATAACAAAACATCTTTCCTTTGTAAATGAAATATACTAAATTATAAATTGTAAATAACAATTATATCAAATGTATTAAGTTTACGCAATGATAGATTTTGTGAGAATTAATATATGATGATCACGCTGATCTAGCCAAATATTATTAAAGTTAGAATAAAAGAAATTTATGAGAATGATATTTTTCATCTAATATTTTCGTTATGAATCATTTGCGGAAGAGAAAGAGATCAAATTTAACCTTTGATATGATTTAGGTTTGACTATGCCTATTTTTATGGATTTGAATCAAGACGGATTATGAAAAAATTTAAGGATAGAATTTCTAAATGACTTAAAGACGAAATTTAGATGAGTTTTCTGGATGGACTTTGCAAAACGGTATGTTATCCTTTAATAATTTCTATTAAGTATAATTGAATGGAAACCAAAGGCCATAAAAACATTCAATCACATTTTATGGCATTATCTTTTGTTTTCAATGAATATTCGTTAGGATATTTTCATGGGTGCAAACAATATTTCAAATATTCATATCCAAATTGAAAATTATAATATCTAAAGGATCAAATATCATTAACATATTTTTAACATCAAATATTCGTCAAATACTAAAATAACTTTTCAACAAATTCCAATGGATTTTTTGTCTGTTTATAGTGAGTCGTTAAAAACATCCATACCTAAAAAATCTTTTGATATATTATCAATGAACCATAATAGATAAATCTGTTGAAAATTCTAACCAATATCCATAGTGCGATTCGTTGAAACTTTAATGGGCATCTAATGCGATTGTCAACGGATGTCGGTCGACACGGTCAACAAGCAGCCATTGTATCCTATAAACTTTGTAACATGTTATACCATTGATATATGTTACTCATCACGTCAATTATTAAATGTCTTGCATTGAAAATGTGTAAGAACTTATAACGATCATTCATGAAATATTTGGAAGGTAGCATTGTATCGCATTCTTTACACAATGATTGCATCAACACAAAACTTATAAATTGTTCCACTCGAGTAAGAATTCTTCTATATATTCATTCTCTTGACCTATATATATATACATATAATTGACATGGTAACATTTTTTTAGAGTACGCTTGCACTTGAATTGATAATGATAGAAAAATTAGCTCATTGTATAAAATACTAATAATTTTAATGGTCATTCGTTGATAAAACTAATGGATGGCCATTGAAATGAAATAATCTAAATTTTTCAATAATTGTATAAAAAATTTAAATACTTTCATGGAAATTTGTTGGTATTATCAATGAATACTCGTTAATCATTCCAAAGGTCATCCGTTGAAGGTCTTTCCATGTTTTTAACGAGAATTTTAAGGGATTCCAATGGTCTTTCTAAACGGTCAATACTCGTTGAAATATCGTTGTTACTTTCCAAAATATCATATATGTTTATTACTCATTACAACTTGCAAGAGATGGTCCAAATTTTATGAATGGATGTCTCAATGGTGCTCTTCCTGTTATTATCAATTGAACTTTTCAACGGATTACAAAGGATATGAGACCGCTAATATCTGTTGGATTCTGTTGATATAACTTTCATATGACGTTCCCTTGATTCGTCCGTTGAAAATGACATGTTTTTTGCAGTAAAATACCAATTTAAATTCAAATGTTATGACAAATTATCCAAACTATTGATATCTAAAAGTATTAAATTGTTAACTTATTAAATGTAAATAAATGTATAAAACATTTAAAATATAAAAGATCAAAATTATAAATAATAAAAACATATGCAAGCCCTACACTCCTAAAAAATACATGCGCTAAATTGTAAATAAGATAAATATAAAATCCTAAAGTTCTAAAGTATAAGGATAGAATTGTGAATAATGTAAATATAAATCTTAAAACATAAAAGCCATAAAAAATTTTAGAATTTTTAGGTTTGGATATTGATGTGACTCAATGTTAAACAAATATTAACCTAAACTACTCGCAAGTGTACGACACGTGTGTAGTACTCTAGGTGTCGATCCCACATGGACTACGCAACACAACCTAATCTCAAACTACGAATCAAACATGCAAACAAATGAATATTGGTTTTAAGATTGAATACTAAAAACAAATAACTACGAGTTCTTAACAATGAGACAAACGTTCTAGGAATCCGATTTCACCACAAGACTACCGAAACTAACAATCAACCTATCTAATCATGCAATCCCAATTAAGTTCTCTAATGGAGACGATCCTAATATGATATCTACCCTCTCTCAAGGCATAGACACGTGATCTAGTCAAGTTATCCCCTACTTTCGTGGCTGACACCTTAAGCTAAACCCATAAGTTCTTTGATTCATCCGTTTACCCTCAACCGCTGCTACTCTACTTTCATGGTCTAACCTAGATTGTTTTAAATCTGTTCTTCTAGGACTAGAATTCTCCTTTCGGTCATTCTCCTAATCCCTAACACATGAATCTACTTGGGCTTCGTAAATACAAGTCATTCAAGCACTCAGACAAAGAATAGATAAACGAAAACAGGAAATTGCATTCAAAGATAAATCAAAAGCGGTTCCGGGATAGCCAAAGGCTAATCCCTTCTCCTAGAACAAAACGACTACTCGATCATGCGTCCGTAAACAAACATAATCGAAATAGATAGTTTAAGGAATATGAAAACAAAATGAAACCAAAGTCCTTATTCGATGCCCCTTGAATGTCTCCTGCAAGTCTCTGTCTTCTTCCTCTCTGTCTCTATCTATGTGTGTATGTATCGTGTGTAATTCTCTGTAAAACGATTGAATATATCCTCTTTCCTCTTCTATTTTTTTTCCTTTTCTTCTTCGTTCCACTTTTTTCCATGCTTTTCTATTCTTATTTCGTCTTCTTCCTTTTCTTCTTCACGGCTGAACGTTTCCTTTTCTGCGTTTCAGGTCCGTGTACCTCCATGCCCGACCATGCAAGAGGGTGAGTCCGATCGGGCATATCTTTTGAAGAGTGCTCGGTGTTGCACCTTAGGAGCCCAAGTTGTACATGATATTCGGGGAGGTTTCTATTTCAAGCGCCCAGTCGTGCATGATCGGGTGCACGATCGTGCAGTAGGTTGATGGTTGAGTAGCCAGGTCTTGCAAGAAGGGGTGTTCGGTCGAACAGGGGCTGTGGATGATGAGCCCGGTTGTGCAAATGAATGCTGATTGGCCGGGCATGCATGTTGGTTGCTGAGCACGATCGTGTTGAGGTTGATGCACGGTCGTGCATTGGTGTTTCCCATTTAACACGGTCGAGCATTGGCTGATGCATGGTCGGGCATGTGTTTGTTTGCTCAGCCCGGTCATGCTATGCGTTGTGTTGGCATTGCACTTTGTTGTTTTGCCCTGTTTCTCATCCCGTTTGCTCCGTTATAATCCTTGATGATAGCACTTTGTCCCGTGTACGTTCCTTATCTTCGAAATGAGCCAAATTTGCATCAAAACCTGTAAGAACACGAAAACATGAAAACGAGTAAAACGGATACAAAATCATACGTAAACATCGCAAGTAGATCGTAAACATCTCTAAAATCATGCGAGAAATACGTATTAAAACGCGACGATCAGATATGAATATCCATATAATATCTATCTTTATTATATCTAAATGTTTAAATTTAAATGCAAATATTTGACTAATACAAGTTCAAATTCATATAGTAAAGATAATTCACATATTTAAAAATTTAAATGCAAATATTTGACTAATACAAGTGCAAATTCATATAGTAATGATAATTCACATATTCGTTATTTGTTCGGTGTTAACATTTTTAGTAGTTGGAAAATATTGATTTTAAATGTATTAAAAATCAATTGAAAATATTGATTTTTAATAGAAAAATAACATCCCCTAACAACCACTGCAGCCGTTAACGCAAAGAAATATCAATTAAATTATCATTGTAATCGGCCCATTGAATTCTGGAAATGACCAGAATGCCCTTATCATAACAGATAAAACGACATGAGTACCCGTATCTGTTCAAGTTGTGAACTTACCAAGATTTCCCAAGATTTCGGAGAGCCGTGAGGAGTCGAGTTTAGGGATTGTTATTGATTCAGCCATGATGAGCCGATTGGAAGAGATAACCGGCGAATCTTCTGATGATAATGGAATCTCTCTTCGGGAAAACCCAGACCAAGTTCTTGACCATGATACCACGACGGAGATTCTTGTGAGATTGCCGGCGAAGTCCCTAGCGAGATTTCTCTGTGTATCGAGTCTATGGGCTTCCACAATCCGCAGTAAAAGTTTCATCAAATCGTTTTTGGCTCAATCCTCCAAACGTCCCAGTCTCCTTTTCAGCTTATCCGTCTTCAATAACGAGAAGCTTTACTTCTTCTCATCCCCACAAAATTCAGACCAAGAATCGTATCGCGTTACTAATCACGATATCTCACCGATGAAAAACCCATCTGTCATTGAATGCATTCGTGGCTTAATCTGCTTCAAAACTAATCCTCGGATCGTCATATATAACCCTAGCACGAGAAAGTTTGTTACATTACCCGAGATGGATACCCAGAAGAAGAACAAAAGAAGCTGGGAAGGATATTTTGGGTACGATCCAATCGAAGATAAATTCAAAGTTTTGCGGGTAACGAGTTCTGGTCAAGATATTCATGTTATCACATTGGGAGATCAAGAATGGAGAAGACTCCATGATTTCCCTCTTCATAATCCTTCGCGCAGTTCGATATATATAAATGGGGTTGTGTATTACGAAGCTCTTATCAACAGTGTTAGTACCCAAGAACCATCTGCATACATTGTTAGCTTTGATGTTAGGTCGGAGAAGTTCAAGCTTATTACGCCACCTCTGTCTTGTTTTCCTTTATATTTTATCAATTACGAGGGAAAATTAGCGCTGTCGATCGCATATTTTGTTGTTAAATATTCTACTTGGATATGGATTTTAGAGGATGCCGAGGAACCACAATGGTCACTGAACTTCTTTGTTTTCCCTCGTTTATTAAGACTTTACTTGAATGACGACATTGGTTTTCGCATTCATGCGGTTGATGCTGGTGAGCTTATTTTTGTGTCGTTCAAGTATTTTACCCCGTTCGACATTCTGTACTACAATCCTCGGAGACAGACTATTAGAAGAGTTGAACTCAACGGAATTCTACAGGGCAACGTCATTCTTGAATCAGATTCCATCATGGGTTTCGTCTCGACCTTCCTTGATCATGTAGAGAATATCATGTTTCTGTAAGGCTTTGCCAAAACTTCTCTTTTATATTTTAGTTGAGTAGATATTAACCTTCAATTTGTCTCGCCATTCAGAAATTGTATGTACTTGTTCTTTGATAGTTTCTCATTGTTATTGTTTAAAACTCTGTCAAGCCGAGTGTCACCATTGTTTGAAACTTAGCACAAGAAGGTATCTAAGATACCCTATTGATCGTGTGATTCTTAGCATAGAACCAAACCGGATTCAACCAAATGAAATCGGACCTGGTTTCTTATTTATTTTTTATCGTTTGTTAATTTATACGCATTGAAAATTATATATTCAATAATATTCAAAAAAACTATTTAGATTAATACGATATCACAATGGAATCAAGCCTTGTTGTGATTGAAAGTATTGATTGATCTTGTTTGGAGAATTGTTTAAATCTATGAACATATAGAGATGAAACTTAGCACAAGACAAAAATGTATCTAAGATACCTATTGATGGTGCCATTCTTCGTATAGCATCAACCGAATTAAACATGATTGGTTTTTTATTTTAGTTTTATTGTTGTGTTAGTTTATCACAGTTAAATTTACATATTCAATAATAGTCACAAAAAACTAGCGAATGTTAATACAAAGATGGAATCCAGCCTTCTTGTGATCTTTATTAGAAAAAGTTAATCATAAATTTTTCATTATTGGATCAACAAAACTTATTGTTGTAGGATTTTTAGGAATAAAGATCTTAAAGTTTAAGGTAGTCCAAAGGTCACTATTATACATAGGCCTAAGATTATAGTTTAAACTCCAAAAGCCGGAAAAAAGTCGAAAATCACAAATTTCTTTTTATTAATATAACTAGTTTATGATTTTTTTTATTTATTTATAAAACCAGAAATATCTTTATATTCTTATGACATAAAAATCCTTTTATATTTTTTCCTAGATAAATACATGAAATATATATCAACATGATAATTTTTCGAATTGCACAAAAAAATGAAAGTTAAACATTTATATTGTAGTCTAAGAAAATAATTTAAATCCATAAAATTTGAAATAAAAATTTTACTTTATAGAGATTACAATAAATTAAAATATTGTAAGGATCATAACGTACAAAACTTCAACAACAAAAACAATACACACAACAAAAAGAAGACATAATCACTTACATATTAGGATTATCATGAAATTGTAAGGTCCGGTTTTTTGAAGTAAATAAGAGGCAAACATTTCCTTAATGAGATATTTTAATTTCGTTTAATGCTGAATAATAGTAGGAAATGCTAACCAATTGATGAGAGATCATGAGGAATGGAGGAAGGTTAAGGGTTGTCAAAACCAAGAGTAAAAAGGATGATGGCTAAGAAAGATCAAAGTAAAATAAGAAAGAGGCAAGAGGAGAGGTATACCATAGGAGGAAAGGAAAGAAAATTGTGCCGGGAATCCACCATTTTCAAAGTGTTATCATCGTCTAGCAATTGTGATCACCACCCTACGATTTTCAAGGTAAACCAAGGTGAGAACCCTCTTCGTTTCTTAACATATTTCAGCGATGGTTGACTCGATAGGGAAATATTAGATCGTGTATAAGTCCTAAATGGATTCATGAGCACCGTAAAAGCTCTAAAGAATTATAATTGAAAATTTAGAATGGTAGAATTATAGGTTCCATAGATATCAAACAATTTATGTGACGAGTGTAGGAGATCGTATGGTGAATATTAGAGGAATATGAATGTGTATTTTGAATCTTGTGGGGTGGAAAAGGAATACCTTTCAGAAAATTTCATTACTCTACATAAAGTGCTCGGTTGAATATCTTAGCGAGTACAAAAGAGGCCATGAAGACTTTGAGAATGAATAAAGCCCACGAAGGTTGAGTTCGGGGTCAAGGTGTTCGTGTGAGGATGAAACCTTGGTGAAGGACATGAGGGAAGGCGAGGTGAGTATGTCATGTGAGAGCTATCATGCTAGAGATGATAGTGTTGTGTACCTTAGGATTGTGACAAGAGGAACAACCGGTGTTGGGATCCGGCGGGATCTTGCAAGTTTTAAAGTCAAGTGATCGGTTTCAATGAACCTTTCAAACCTTACGGTTGTGTTGGAGTCTAATGGGACTGTACAAGCAGATGTTATAACCATTGGGATCTAGTGCGATCTTTCAAACATTGGTTCTGGATATCAATGGCCATGTGAGACTCGTGAGTCCTACGACGGTTGGGATCTAGTGAGACCATGCTAATGGCAATCATTGTGGCGTACTAGTATTTGATTGTGAATATTCATTCGGAGCCGAACTCGGTGTAAGATGTTTATATTTTATATGTGTGTAATATATTGTGTATCAAGTATTTTGGTCTCACTTGTCTGATTTATTGTAATAATTCCTTTGTGAATTGTCGTCGATAGGCAGAAAATGAAGACACGAATGGCAGCTAGGAAACAAGTGTTTAGGATTACGACATATTCCTGAGAGAATACATTTAATTTTATTTTATGTTTTATATGTATTAATTTAATTTCTCATGACAAAATATTTATATATTTTGATTTTCAAAATGTATTGAAATTTGAATTTTGTAAAATATCATTATTATTACTAGCAATCGAACCCGCGCATTATTTTTCATAACAATATATTCATTATATTTATCAATTGAAATGTTATATTATAAATATTATCTTGCGTAAAATCATGCAATAATAAATAGTTTTAATTTTAAAATTTGAATACAAAAATATTATATATAAAGCAAGTGGAACCAATATATTCAAAATATATATATATATATATTGCCATACAAGTATTTATATTTATTTTAGACTAATTTGAATTGTTTATACATCTGATATAATGCAATTCGAGATATAAAAATGATCAAACTGATATATATTTAATTTATAATTATATATGAAGTCGGTAATGTTGTTGTTAATGTCCAAATCGACAAAAAAATTTACATATATACAATATGATATATAAAATCCAAGAATTATTCTTAAAAAATCATTTTATAAAAATACTGTATACATAATCAAGCCTATTATATTACCTCTGCAACGTTATCACTCTCACTTAGATTCTTCATTACTTTGACAAGGTCACTCTCAACTTGTTTCCTCTACTTTTCTTCCAAAATAAGTTTTCGCTTCAAATCTTGAACCTCTTCACTGAGTTTTTCCTACATAACCCAAAGAGATATTTTATGTAACTTATGATACACTTCCTATGTGATAATGGTGCAGGTGAGAGCTCTCCAGTTGGATACTCTGAGTATGGTCAAACAAGAAAAAGATAAGTAGACTGATTGCCCAGTTCTTTCAAAAGTTTTCCCAAAAAGTAAGAGTATGGAATGGGTAGATACGAATTCTTATCTACTGCTATCATACCTTTTGCTGAAGCAGATCATCATAAAGCAGATCATCATAGTCTAATTTCATTGTCTCAAGTTCGTCCACTGTTGATTCATGCATTCGTGAAAGTTCTTCTAACTTTGCCTTCAGTTTGGTTATCTCATCATTCTCCTGGAACCCAGTCAAAAGCAGCGATTATGAGACAGTAAAACTATGCAGAAGCTGAAGCTTAAATGCAGAGTATAATGGAATATGGATGAATGTATAATAGTGGAGAAAAAGAAAAAAAATTACATTCAATATCCTTGCATTTTTTCCAGAACGCATAAAACTGAGTTATGTATAGTTGCCTACTATAACTAACTTCTTTCAGAATAGAATAAGCCTTACTTGTGAATCTTGATAATCACTTCGAAGTCTTTTCATTTGTCCAAGCTGCTCTTCTGCTGCTTTAAACTGAGCATGTTCAGCCTCTAATTGTTTCTGCAGTTCTGCAATTTTGGTTTCATATGTGTAAGTAGTTTCTGCGAGTTCTCTTTCATACTGGTAGTTTTCTATCTCTTGTTGCTACAAAAACAAAAGAAAAATATTGTCATTTAGTTGTGGTATTAAACAATGACGGAAAAGGAAAGAAGAAAAATAATTTATAGATTTGCATTAATATATCTAGTGTAAGAAAGAGCTTTGGTACTATACTAACATGAATGGACTTCTGCTGTTTACTCAAAATACTTTTCATTTCATTCATTTGATGTTCACTAGCTGTTGACCGAGCTTTTTCGTCTTCAACCGAGTGAACCAACTCTGCTATCCTTTTCTCATATACTTGAATTGCATCTGCAACTGTTTTCTGATATGCTGAATTTTCAAGCTGTGTCACAACACAACCAAATATACACTTGACGTCATTTATAGTTGTATTTTTATTGACGGGATCATATGATAATGCTTTGGTGTGTATCTTAGGATTTTGAGAAGCGTTTGATCCTCAAGATGAGAGGAAAAGTTGCCATTATTTCCAGCTTTATCCATTTATTTCTGAATTGAACTCTCTTAATAGTACACAAACTCACAATCAGAAGTAACTGCAGATTTTTTTTATTCTTATCATCAGATGAGGACGCAATATGCTTCCAGTCATCAAAATTTAGATATTATATCCACGATGCAGACTCAACTTTCAACAATTATTTTTCTGCCACATATAAGTACTTCCATAGATTATATGGTGGACTATGAATATTTGTTCATATTCAAAGAGAATGAAAGACTGAAATAACTAAGCGCTAAATAAATACCAACTTAATAAAGAAAGTGTGTAATATAAAATATAAACTTTCCTAAATATAAAATATAAACTTTCCTTAATATAAAATATAAATTTTCCTTAATATGCCCCCTCAAGACGGAGCACGGAAGGTGATTCCGATCTTGACACAGAGATCATGGAAAGAATAGCGCGGAAGCGGCTTCGTCAGAATGTCAGCAAGCTGATCGCGGGAGGTGACGTGAGAAACCCGAAGAGAACCGTCTTGAACTTGACCCCGAACGAAAAGAAAATCCAAAGCTAGATGTTTCATACGTGAGTGAAACACTGGATTAGCACTGAGATAGGTGGCCCCGACGTTATCACAGTAGATAGTAGGCGTACCCATAGGAGAAACACCAAGTTCAGATAGCAAGGACATGAGCCATCGAAGTTCCGCGGACGTGTTGGCTACTGACCGATACTCAGCTTCAGTTGATGATCGAGAGACACTACCTTGTTTCTTGGATGACCAAGAAATCGGATGTCGTCCAAGATATACAATATATGCCCCCGTAGAAGTGAAGTCATGACAATCACCAGCCCAGTCCGCATCACTAAATGCATGCAACTGGAGCATGTTGGAGGCCGAGAGAAAGACACCAGCAGTACGCGTTCCGTTAAGATAACGAAGAACACGTTTTGCGGCTTGCCAGTGAAGATCCGTTGGAGCGTGCATGAACTGAGATAGCTTGTTGACAGCAAAACTTACATCCGGGCGAGTGAGCGACAGGTATTGCAAACTGCCAATGATTGTCCGATACTCCGATGGATCATCTAGAGGTGTCCCCGAGCGAATTGTGAGTCGCGACGTTGAAGCCATAGGCGTCTGTATCGGCTTAGCATCCTGCATGTGTGTCCAGACTAGGGGATCATTGATGTATTTGTGTTGTGTGAGCATTAGGCCTGTGTCCGAGCGAGAGACCTCAACCCCAAGGAAGAAGGATAAATTGTCAAGATCTTTCAGAGAGAACCGAATCGCTAATGCCGTGATGAAGTTTTGAACTCGCGTAGAACAACTACCTATCACAACAAGATCATCCACATAGACGAGAACGAAGATAGAGACTTCGTGATCTCGAAGAATAAAGAGAGATGGGTCGGCAAGAGAGTTACGAAACCCATGTGTGACGAGGAAGTTGCGCAGTTCAGAATACCATGTCCGAGGTGCTTGTTTAAGCCCATAGATAGGCTTTTGTAACTTGCAAACATGCGTTGGATTATCCTTGTCAATAAATCCCGGTGGTTGAGACATATAGACCTCTTCAATTAGACGTCCCTGCAAAAAGGCATTGTTAACATCAAGTTGTCTAAGGGGCCAACCTTTGGTGACAGCAATGCTTAGGACAAGTCGAATGGTTGCCGGTTTGACAATGGGGCTGAACGTCTCATGAAAGTCAACTCCCGGACGCTGATGAAATCCTTTAGCAACCAAACGTGCCTTGTACCGTTCAATAGATCCATCAGGCTTTCGTTTAACACGGAAGACCCACTTACATCCCACAATGTTGGGAGCAGCCTCGGGGGGAACTAGGGTCCATGTGCCATTTCGAATAAGCGCATCAAACTCTTCTGTCATAGCCTTGCGCCAGTTTGAGTCTTTTAACGCTTGGGCAACTGATGTAGGTTCAATGTCAGTCCCTGACGCCGTGGCCAAGAGGGAGAATAACTTGTTTGGCTTAGTGATGTTGTTCTTGGACCGTGTCGTCATAGGATGCAGATTTGTTGTAGGCTGCACCGTAACTTCAGGATCAGTGCTTGAGC
>CM071864.1:8050886-8074475 GCA_036759665.1 Gynandropsis gynandra
TGTAACAGGTTCGGCCTCATCATGATCCACATGAGTGTCCATGGTAGGAGTCATGGAAGGTGAAGAATCCGAGCTGGGGGGCAGACCCGAGGACGATGGAACAGAGGAGGGGACGAGAGAAACAGTAGGGTCCGAAGACAAGGGGGATGATGACGAAGGGTGTGGTGACATGGACGGGAAGAATTTTGAGTAGGCCGCATAAGGGAAGATGTTTTCATGAAACTCAACGTGTCTAGACACATAGATACGAGAGGTAACTGGCTCTAGACATAGATAGGCACTTTGTGTGGGAGAGTATCCTAGGAAGACACATGGAGTAGATCGAGGGGATAATTTGTGGGAGGAGTAAGGGCGAAGCCAAAGATAACAGAGACACCCAAAGACCCTAAGTGTCTCATAATTCGGATCAACCCCAAAGAGACTTATGTAAGGTGATGACATGGAAAGTGTTGGAGTTGGCATTCTATTGATCAGATAGACAGCCGTGGTGAATGCATAAGACCAAAAAGAGAGAGGGAGGGACGCATGCATAAGAAGAGACATGCCAGTTTTGACTATGTGTCGGTGGCGACGTTCCGAAATGCCGTTGTGCTCGGGTTTGTGGGGTGGGGTAGTGGAATGAGAGATACCATGGGAGGAAAGGAAGGAGGCTAGGGAAATGTATTCACCTCCATTATCAGTGTAAAGTGTTTTGATTTTAGTGTTGAATCTGTTTTCGACAAGAGCTTTGAACTTCATAAACGTGTCAAGGACTTGAGATTTGGCTTTAAGTGGGTATAACCAAGAGTAACGAGTGAAATGATCAACAAAAAGTACATAGTATTTGAAGCCATCGATGGAAGCAAGCGGAGACATCCATACGTCAGAAAAAAGTATTTCTAGAGGCATAGAGGAAGTGATAGTAGATTGAGCAAAAGGAAGTTTATGGCTTTTATTACGTGCGCAAGAGTTGCAAAACATAATGGAGGAATTCTGAGACAACGGCAAATGAAACTTAGACACGACATGCTTTAACATAGGAAGGGATAAATGACCTAAACGAGAGTGCCACTCGGACAAAGTGGACTTGACACTACTGAAAGCAACAAAGGTTGACGCAGAGGAGGGTTTGAGCGGCCACTCATAGATTCCGTCTTTACTTTTACCTGTTAGGATTGGTGCCCGTGTGCTGAGATCCTTCACCTGAAAAAGATGTGGAAAGAATTCCACAGAAACTCCATTAGTATTACAAAGCTGGTTGACCGAGACGAGATTTTTATGAATCGATGGCACACAAAGCACATTAGTAAACGATAAAGTACGTTTGGTAGAAGGCATAGAAAAAGAACCCGTGTGAGTTATTGGTAGGGTCGAGCCATCACCAACAATCACATCCTCTCCTCCACGGTATGGACTATGAAGTGCCAGATTTTGAAGATCGGATGTGATATGATGCGAAGCCCCACTGTCAAGAAGCCACGAACCAGAATTATAGTACGGCGCGAGTGCATTGTGAGCCTGCGGTAGCCACGATCTGCCTCCATTGTTCCACGATTGTTGAGGCTGTGGAGGATGTGAATGTCCTGGAGATCTGTGTGTCGTGATCACTGTGAATTGAGGGTATTTCTTTGCACTATGTCCAAAGACTCCACATGCTTGGCACTTGCCTTGATACCCTTTAGATTGCGAGCGGTGTGATCGATGATCAGATGTATGGTCTCTACCTCGTCCGCGAAAGTGCTGTTGGGAACGAGTGTTGGTGTAGTGAGCCGTCACGGGTACAGACTGCAGGATGGGTTGTGAGACATCCACAAGGAGCTTGGCTTCATGATTGATTAATTTTTCATGAAGTTCTTCAACGGAGATGGCCGTGTCTCTTGCTTGAACAACATCAATGATTGGTTTGAATTCATCCGGTAGACCAGAGAAGATGGCATCGAGTAGATCTTCATGATCAAGTGGTTTGCCAAGCAATGCCAATTCATCAGCCTTTGTGATGAGGAATCGAAAGTAATCATCAATGGTTTGTGCTCCTTTCACACACCGTTTGATTTGATCCCTCAGCTGAAGGATATGACCTCGTGAGGCTTTGCCGTATGTCGAGGCAAGTTTGTTCCATGCTTCCCGAACAGAGGAACAGCGGGCAACGAGTGGCTGAAGGGGAACGGAGAGAGCCCCGAGAATAGCACTGAACAACAATCTGTCTTGTTGTTTCCATGGCTCAAAGGCCGGGTTGGCTTGCATAGAGTCGCCAACAATGATGGTGGTCGACGACACGCAGGAATCGTCGGAGATAAAACAATCTAGTTGATGTCCTTCAAGGAGAGTTCTTACTTGTATACTCCAAGTAAGATAGTTCGTGCTTGTGAGTTTGGTGACATTGCCCATGTTAACCGTAAGAAGTGTTTTCTGCGGTTCTCGGGTATTGAATGTGGCGGCAGTTACAGTGTGAGCAGAGGATGAAGCGGATTGTTTTGTAGCCATGACAGATAGGAGTTGATGTTGACAGGAGACGTCGTCAATGAAGGTGGAGATAGCGCAGGGAAGAGCAGCCGAATTAGGGGGTGGCGGCTAAAACAGGGTAGGCAGAAAAAGAAAAAAAAAATAGGTTATTTTGTCTTATGACTTGGGCTCTGATACCATAATAGCTAATGTATTTTCTTATTCCGTAACGAAGGGTTTACAAGACTATTTATAGACAATTGAAAACCCCAAATAAGTAAACTTTCCTTAATATAAAATATAAACTTTCCTAAATATAAAATATAAACTTTCCTTAATATAAAATATAAACTTTCCTTAATAGTGTGCACGAGTGTGTGTTTGTGTGCACACGCTTAAACTGTGCTGAAACAATTTTTGTTGATTAAATGAAACATAGAAGAATTGGAATAGAATTGACTAACATGAACCAAATTGGAAATCAGGGTTTCAAAATAATATATGTTTAGAACATATTAGAAGAAAATGTGTACCTTGGTTTGTTTCAAATTCATCTCTAAGTTTATAGCTTTGTCATGCTTCAGATCATATTGATCTTTCTGTAATTGCAATTCATTCAAGAGTTCTTTGATACGGAATTCCAAGCGGGTATTTTCTTCCTCTAGAAACTACAAGCCATTTTAATTAGTCAGAAAGCAAACACAAGATAAAGAACACACGTGATATGACGGGAAATACACTTCTAAAGAAGACGTCAAGAAGCCAGAAAATGTTTTCATATCTGCTTCAATGAGAGCGTTTTCACACTCTCTCAACCTTTTCTGTAAATTGTGTGTCTCACTGACTCTTAATTTGTTTTGTCTTTCAACTTCTACAGTAAAATGGTCCACTTGAGTCTCAAGCTTCCGACATAAACTTTCATAATCAAATTCCTCTTTAAGCTCTACCATGTTTACTATTTTTATTGCCTGTGAAGCAAGAAAAAACCAAAAGGCATTGTTATAAGAAATGCTAATAAATAAATGACTGTTAAATTCTAGAGATCTAATTCTTCTCATTTACAACCATAGCTAGCTCCAATATATAGAAGGCGAAAAATGATACCAGTCCGTAATTTTGAATCGAAAAGATTCATTCGACAGCAACCTCTATCCCATAGCATCAATTTAAAAAAGAAAGAAAAAGAATTTGAAACTCACACGTTGTCCAAACATTATTGTGCTAGTGGTCTATGCGTGATACCGTGCAGATGGCCCAATTGTTATGATAAGTGAGGTCCTCGTGGAACCTATTTACTCAAAGTCAATAACCAAAATTTCAGAATTTGTCCAAAAAAATTGGAAATAATACAAGGATGCATGCAAGAACCACCAGAGAATAGCGAAAACTGGTAAACTTATCCCCAAAAGAATCTCGAAGAAGTCTAGTCATCTTAGAATCTTTTGTTGGTATATGAGTGATGCCTTCAGCTAATGCATTTATGCATTTTTCCAGGGAAGTCAATGAATGATTAATGAATTTAGCCTCTTCAATCATGTGGCCTTCAGTGCCTGCAAAATATAGGATATAACTCAACATAAACTGCTTATGACTTTTATCAGTTTCAAAATACTGCTTAGATCAGATTTAATTTACTTGATCCAAAGTAAGTGCATCAAAAGGTGAAGTTAAAAGGAAATCTGCATAAGAGTTCAGTAGGTGAAAGACATCAAACAAACCAGATTTATCTATTCTTTCAGACCCAACAAGATCCACAATTAGTAGCTTGCTCTGTCTAACTCTAGGAATGCTTTTATCTCCTGGTAATTCAGTTTTTGTCTCGTTATCTTGAGATTTAATTCTCTCTAAAGCCTTTTTGTGTATTATCCGCCTGATGTAAACCTGTTAAAAAAGAAATGTTCCATTAACCCAGAGAAATAGCTCACACATTCTTGATGTTTGATAAAAAACAAACCATAAACCAAAAGGAAACCCACCATGGAATTGCATGGCTGCGTGAGGATTCTGTATTTAGCTTTGTGTTAGCTGCATAACGGTTTGTCTCACCGACTTGCAAAACCTGCAAGAAGTGATCTAAATCCTGGATTTTAATTACTGTAGCTCCTGGTACTGACACTTCCCCTATCTTTGGATCTTCGTGTTTTTTAAATGTTGTTTTTCTCAGGTGCAAGAAGATCTTGTATAGATTCCATATATAGCTGTGAAGGAAATGAACAAGCATTAAAATGGGAAGGATGCATGCAAGAACCACCAGAGAATAGCGAAAACTGGTAAACCTATCCCCAAAAGAATCTCGAAGAAGTCTAGTCAGCTTAGAATCTTTTGTTGGTATATGAGTGATGCCTTCAGCTAATGCATTTATGCATTTTTCCAGGGAAGTCAATGAATGATTAATGAATTTAGCCTCTTCAATCATGTGGCCTTCAGTGCCTGAAATATAGGATATAACTCAGCATAAACTGCTTATGACCTTTACCAGTTTCAAAAGACTGCTTAGATCAGATTTAATTTACTTGATCAAAAGTAAGTGCATCAAAAGGTGAAGTTAAAAGAAAATCTGCATAAGAGTTCAGTAGGTGAAAGACATCAAACAAACCAGATTTATCTATTATTTCAGACCCAACAAGATCCACAATTAGTAGCTTGCTCTGTCTAACTCTAGGAATGCTTTTATCTCCTGGTAATTCAGTTTTTGTCTCGTTATCTCGAGATTTAATTCTCTCTGAAGCCTTTTCCTGCATTATCCGCCTGATGTAAACCTGTTAAAAAAAGAAATGTTCCATTAACCAAGAGAAATAGCTCACACATTCTTGATGTTTGATGAAAAACAAACCATAAACCAAAAGGAAACCCACCATGGAATTGCATGGCTGCGTGAGGATTCTGTATTTAGCTTTGTGTTAGCTGCATAACGGTTTGTCTCACCGACTTGCAAAACCTGCAAGAAGTGATCTAAATCCTGGATTTTAATTACTGTAGCTCCTGGTACTGACACTTCCCCTATCTTTGGATCTTCGTTTTTTTTAAATGTTGTTTTTCTCAGGTGCAAGAAGATCTTGTATAGATTCCATATATAGCTGTGAAGGAAATGAACAAGCATTAAAATGGGAAGGGTGGAAGACATCATGGAGATAAGAACTACATGGTAGACACACTCTAGAATCACTTCAAAACTTGCTATGGTCTCAATCGTTATGCATGTTCATATACAACATGAAGATCAATCTCTACAGAACTAAAATATAATAAATATTAGCAAAGCTACAAACATGCAAGAAATGACAGGGTATCCCTGGTTATTCAGGGAAACTACGAAACCTTCACTATCACAACGCTTGGCAGATAGAAGGCATCAATAACTTACCAGCAAATAAGAGATCTCCACACTATCAGAATGTTAAGAACGAAGTGATCGAGTTTATTTCACAAGAGAAAAATTGTACAACTTGGAGCCTTTGAAGAGTTGCCCAGCTCTCCCCCTTTACAAACCACTCAATTTTCCGATAAACTCAATCTAACCCCCACCCCCTTCTTATACCCTTCATATGAGGGTTTACAGTTTGAGTTAACTAACCATAACCAACTCTAATCCTAACTATAGTCAACAACTAAACCTGCACCACAAAACACAAAACACATCAATAACACTAATACAAAAATCACAATTAAAGTTCAATAACGAAGATCCTATCTTAACTTTCCAGCTTGCTCCTCTTGACTCTTTTTCTTCTTTTTTCTTCTCGTATATACTTGAAAGGCCATATTAATACTGCCCCCATAAAAACGCAGCTTGTCCTCAAGCTGAAATGCTGGAAATTGTGCCAACTCTTGAGCTTTCTCCCACGATGCTTCATGGAAAGGTAATGAATCCCACTGTACTAGTACCTCCAAAGCTCCCGTATCTGAATAACGTGTATCCAATATTGCTGCAGAAGTGATCGTAAGCTGCAAATCTGCTTGTAACTGGTCGGGAATTGCGGTTGGTACGAATTCGCTACCCCTGCCTTTTTTAATTGGGATACATGAAACACATGATGCACTTTTGAACCTGGAGGTAGAGTTAACTGATATGCTACCGATCCAATGCGTGCCTCAACTTGAAAAGGACCGTAAAATCGTGCTGCCAACTTTTGAAAACGCCGAACAGCCACTGATTGTTGCCGATAGGGACGGAGTTTCAAGTAAACTAAATCTCCCACTTCAAATGATATGTCCCTTCTAGAACGGTCTGTTGTAGTTTTCATCCTTTGTTGTGCTTTAAACAAGTTTCTCCGAATTTCTTGTAGCATCGCATTTCGTTCTTTTAATTCTATTTCCAAGTCATCATTTGTTGTCGAACCTTCTTCATAACGAATCAGCACAGGTGCCTCTCGTCCATAGACCACTTGGAAAGGGGTAGCATTAAGAGAAGTATGAAAAGAAGAATTATATGAAAATTCCGCCCATACCAAATATTTAGCCCAAGCCTTAGTATCCCCCTCCTAAACAATGATAACTTGCAGCTCCTTATTTTTACATCGATGACCAAGGAAATATTGTTCATCACAACGAAAACATAGCCCCTTTCGTCTTCGTTCATCTGCTTCAACATCAGTAAGACGTTTAAATGGTAGCCCTTTATTCCTCCTTGTGTCCGATGAATCTGTCAAAGGAAACGAGTTGTTTCCCCTGCTCTGAAAAGAGCGAACAACAACCCTTTCCTTGCTAAATCCATGTTTCTCATTCTGTTTCACAGTATCATGAATAGATCGAGAAGTTAAAGCGAGACCGTTACCAACGTTATGTAGCGTGCCTGAACTACTTGATGCGGTAGAGCCAACAGCAGGATCTGCAGCAAGTCGTAAAGCCAAGGAAATCACTGCCTCTAATCCCACCAGTCGAAAAATGCGAATCATCTCTTGGATTTCAGATTTAAATCCGTTCTTGAACGCATTCTCTAACACGCTGTCCGGAATTCCCAGCAATTGGGCATCAGTTCTTCAAATTCCAACAAATAGTCAGTAAACAAACATGTTTATTTCAGCGAGAACAATCTGGCTCCGGCGTCATCGTAAGAGCCGTGCCCGAACCGTTCCAACAATCTTTCTCTAAAATCCATCCCAGAATGAAATGGTTGGTGATTTTCCATTGAAACCAGTTCAAGGCCCTGCCGTCAATAGCCATTGCCGTCAACCTCAAATTTTCAGCGTCGGAGCAGTGTCCAAAACGGAAATATCTCTCCGCTCGAACAAGCCAACCGGAGATGTTGAATCCGTCAAAGATAGGCATTTCTATCTTCTGCAGCATTGTCGCAGCATCTCCGACGAACCTCTGGCCCCCAACACCCGTAGGAATCCCATCGGCGGTGAAGCGCACATCTTCCTCCTGTTGACCGAGTCCCACCAGAAGGGTTTTTGCTGAAGTCGTTGTCGCCTGAGCTCCACTCATCACCGTCAACCGCTTCGCATCGAAGGATCGGTTCGTTTGGCAGCTTTCCCTTGAACGATAATCGCCAGAAAGAAAGGGCGACTTACCTAGGTTAGGACGGCCGGTCGAAGTCCTGTCGGCGTGTGCTTGGTAAGGTCAGCCGATCGAAGCCTCGCCGGTATAAGCCCCGTCCATCGGCCCTAATTCCGGCTCCAGAACAGCTGAAACATGAGCGCTTGGTGGAACGACGGTAGTTCTCTGTTGTTGCAGAGAACAGAATTCTTTAAGGTATTTCTCTATTTCTTGTATTTTATTCATCTGAGACTCAATACCCTTGTTCATCTGAGACTCAATTCCTTGCATTTTTGAGTCCATTCCCTGAATCTTTGAATCCAAAATTCCAAGTTGAGCAACTTGGTGTTGAATATCTATAATCTTGGCAACCATTTCAGCATTCATAGTCTCAAGATCATCTTGTATTTGGTTTAACCTCAATTCCATCGGTGAAAGATCCATTTCAACGCAGCAATAGTCACCAGCTCTGATACCAATTTGTTAAGAACGAACTGACCGAGTTTATTTCACGAGAGAAAAATTGTACAACTTGGAGCCTTTGAAGAGTTGTCTAGCTCTCCCCTTTACAAACCACTCAATTTTCCGATAAACTCAATCTAACCCTCCACCCCCTTCTTATAGCCTTCATATGAGGGTTTACAATTTGAGTTAACTAACCATAACCAACTCTAATCCTAACTATAGTCAACAACTAAACCTGCACCACAAAACACAAAACACAACAATAACACTAATACAAAAATCCCAATTAAAGTTCAATAACGAAGATCCTATCTTAACTTTCCAGCTTGCTCCTCTTGGCTCTTTTTCTTGTTTTTCCTTCTCGTATATACTTGATAGGCCATATCACAGAAGCAGAAGATGTGCTTGAAAGTATGTCCTCCAGAGCTCGACAGCATTATTTTTAACAATTCTTCCAACATTATAAGTTTTACCCATACCGGTTTGACCGTAAGCCATTTCTGTACCATTATATCCACTCAAAACACCCTGTAGAGAACAATTGAGTAGCAATTTAGTAGAACTTAGACAAGTGGAAACTTAAATCGCTATCACAACAGAACCTATAACAACAATACGCTAACCTTGACCACAGGCTTTGCTACCCCTTCATAAACACGCTTTTGAGAAGCAATCTCTGAAAAAACTTCGTCAAATTTGTAGGAGTCAGAACTCCAATTGTTTTTCCTCAACTTAAGCCGTTTTATCTACATGGGGAAAACACTTTGTGGGGACAAATAATGCCTTGATCTTGATGATAATAATCATAGATGGAGGAAATAATGTAATGTATTCACCTCTAGCTGCAATTCAACAAATCAGCAAAGTCGGCATCTGAGATAAGCTCCTCTGCATTTCGGGGTCAAACTCTTACTGTAACTCTCACCCTCCCAGGATCTGCAAGAAAGCACCGAATTCAAACATCTATATACAGATATTATAACATAAGAATTCCAAAAGTATTAGTAAAATAAGAAAATTAGTTATACAAAAGATGATCAAGCATGCTTTTGCTAAACTATTGTTCAAGCAATATCACATTGTTCCAACAGAACAAATAAAAATAAGCAATGTGAATCTGAGAACTGGATATATGAATACACTGATCAAATATTATTATGAAGGAGAAATTGGAATAATCATGAAGGCAACATTGACGCATTTTATGAAAACCTAAACATTTTATTAAAAAATTCTTCTTCATGTATTTATATTCACAGGTGTGAGATTACACTTTCAGAGAATTAAGGGCTTGGGATCCTTTAACAATAGAGAACTTGAACAGGTGAGCTGAATCTCATCAGGGTTCTTGGGGATCTCATACGTTGAGAGTAACTCTAAAACAGTCAAAATGTCAAGGTTTTTCATCGGTTATACAAACTTAAGTCAGAAGTTATGAGTTTTTTTCATTCCAAAGCATAGTAAAAGAGCATACCCATGTATGTCCTATATGCATACGAACTGAAATTCCACCAATTAAGCCTAGGGTTCCAGCAGAGACTTTAACGTTTATGGGGAATATCTGAAGGCGAAAAATGATACCAGTCCGTAATTTTAGAACTGAAATTCAAAAGTACTCGTATGTCAAATGAAGATCTGCAACCTTCCCATTGAATACAGCACCCATCATCCCTCCAAATGTCATCATCGACCCAAACATTAAATACTGCAAAACGAACAAATATGAAAGCGATGACTACAGTAATGAGGAAGCAGAAGGTCAAGAACAAAGGGCCACAGAAAAGGCATCTGGTAAGCAATAAGTTCCTCACATGTGAAAAAGAAGGTGAGAATAAAATCTTTATCATCTATTTGGGATTACCTAAGATAAAATCTGGATTGTCTAAAATCAAATGTTTACCCAGGTAAAATGAAACCTTAGATATGGAACTTATAGAGTTAACAACTTGGTACCATTACCAAGACATGAGGCGAACAAAGATTCGTACTTGGGGAAACAGAACACATCACCATGAATGTACTTCCAATCGGTTTCCTCTTGATCATCAGCAGCTTCCTCGTCTTGGGCATACCTTAGAGGTTTGAAAACAAAAAGCAGGGTTAAAAAAATTAACAGTAATAACTGAGAAGTAGGGAGTCAGTAGGGAGACCGAACATCGAATCACCTACAAGAGGAGGTTATCGTTGACGTCCGTCATGAAAACATTACCCGTCCATTACGCGCATCACTTTTTGGACAATTTCCAGATCCACAGGGTAAGGTGCATAATACACAGTGCGCACGATTCCTTCCACCTCCGGCTGCTACTACGGCGGTGTCGCCCATTTCCCGGCTGGGTATGGTACATATACGGTTGCTCCCTCCCACTTCTTCTTCTTTCTCTCTCTCTCTCTTCGTATGCAGACAAATTTTTTTTATAGAAAAAGCATCAACCCTAGAAGATTAATATATATCTTTGGATCGAAAGCGTTGAAATTTACAAGATGGGGACTATCAGAGAAGAAAATAATATTTGGACTGGATTTTCTTGGTTTTCCAAGATGGGAAAAGCAGATAGAAGGTGAGAGCACCACAATAGTCCGATTTTCTCTGCAAAACGGATGATTGAAAAGTTTCGACCATAACTGAATGAGGGGGTTGAAGGAGATGAAGAGGCATGAGAGGATGATTGAAAGGTTCAGTTGTTTTCTATCACGGTTGTAATTTTTTTTAATTTCAAAATATGATGTGGAAATTTCAAAATATGACGTGGATGCATGAGGATTAGGATGGTTGAGGAAGCTCTAAATTTTTAAATTTTTAATATATAGATTTGGAATATTGATGTATATGACCATTCTAAAAGAAGGTGACAGTAAACCCTCTCGATCTGATTGAGAGGATTACAGGATAGGGTGTTATAGAAATAACCCTATTATGATAAAATCAATATCTTGCAACAATTATGTAAAGATAAAGAAGAAAATCGAAAACAAATATGAGTGAATGTCATGCTCTGACCAACTCATTAAAAAGTGCACACGTGATCCTCACATGAGACTAACAAAATTCAACAACCTCGTTTTACCTCTTGGTTTCGCTCCACATGTTCGACTAGGTTATGCAACTTGAATAGCTAAGAAACAAATTATACTTATCCTAGTCTCTATATCACCTTTTCAAAAACTATTTTTTAGCGAGATGAAGCACTTGGAGTACTTGCTTGAATTTTGTTAACACATGCAGGATTATGTGTTGTCGCAATCTTTTTGACCTAAATTTTCCTTGATTCGTTGTATACCCTGATATTATCGGCGATTGCCATGATAAACAAAGTTTGAATAGTAGTAGCCTTAAACCTTGAACTCCTTTTCTTGTGTGTATATTAAATTCAACTCAATCGTACCTTTAGATACCTTGTTATCCCCTTAACAAATTCCCAATGATTCTTTGTGAAGTTTTTTATTCATATGCTAACAACATCAGTTACATATGCTAAATCAGGACGAGAGCCTACAATACATTACGGGGCCTATTGCATTTGTCTAAGGTATTGACTCCAATTCTATTATTGATTGCATATCCTTCTAAGCCGCAAGTTTGACGTGAGATCCCAATGACATTTGAACTCCTTTTTGCATCGGTCATTCCAAACACATTAACCGTTTCGAGAATCTTTGTTGCTTATCCTTAGATCTTCATCTCTAATAATGAACTCAATAAGATCTTTATATCGTTTTTCTTCAATATGTTTTGAAACAAAAAATACCTTCCATATATATAAGTAAATAGATATGTGTATCATTTGACATTTTTTAAAAGTATACATGAATCACATCTTCTTCTAGTGAAATTTTGGTTTATCATGATTGAGTCAAACCTTTTGTAACATTGCCTTAGACTATGGTTTAATCGAGAAGTAGATTATGACATGCATGTTTTGCTTTTCCTTTCTCAGAAAATCCCATAGGTTGATGCATGTAGATTTTCTCCTCAAGAATTTCATATAGAAAGATTATCTCGACGACGATTTGTTTTCCTTGAGATCTATACAACTAAAGAAATGAATATGAATTGTAACATGTGTTTAAAAAAGGAACAAATACCCCGTAATAACAATGCCCTCAACTTTTGAATATCCCTTAGCAATCAATTGAGCCTTATATCTTGGTTCTTGAATTCCATAAATTCGATATTTACTTTCGTAAATCCATTTAACCAATCAAAATCTGATTTACGTAAATCCATTTACAACCAATCCAAATTCCGGAATTCATTTCCTATATAATTGTTTCCACATCTTCTTGTCTCTTATACTTGAAGTTTCCTCATGGGTTTTTGGATCCTCCATGCTTAATTCAATCGGAGACTAAGAGAAGCCAACATATTCCAAAATCTAGCTAGAGGTTGAATGTGTCTCCTCTGCCTATCCCGAGCCAACTCCCAGTTTTTCAAATGATTAGTTTGAACTTCCATTTGTTGTCCTCTTGAAATATTATATATTTTCTTGTGACAAATTTCTCTTCTTCTATTAACCAAAATTTATAATCTCGGATACCTTCAAGGTAAACCCTGTGAAAATCTTTTTTTTTTTTAGCTCAAGGATTCACCTTTCCTTGTTCACTAAGGACATACATGATTGATGTAAATCTGGTTAGGTAATTGTGCTTCAGTGTATGGCATCTATGCTCTGATATCTCAAATTCTATAGCAGAGGATGGTGAATTGTTGATTATGTGAACTGATATCCACGTAACTTCTTTGCATAACCCATGTCTAAACCTTTTAATTGACATCTCACCCTCTCCATCATGGTTCAATTCATATTCTCAACTATTCCATTCTGTTGTGCAGTATAAATGAAGTCGTTGGTCTCCTCCTCAAGCACGACAGCAACAGACGAGCAGAACGGTACGATAGCTTAGGGATCGACGGTGTGACAAACGGTGGATGCTTAGGGTTTGAGGTGTTGTCTAAAAAGGGAAAACATGAGAAGCGTGAGTTCACTGAACTTAAGTCTTTGACCCAGTTTCTGAAGATGGACCGGGCTGAAGGAATGGAGCTGGACCGGGCTGAAGAATGGGTTGTTGAAGCCAAGGACGGTTTAGCTTAATTTTAGCTAAAAAAACAGAACAAAATGCATGTTGAAAAAGAGACAAAAATGATGGTAATATGGGTAGATTTACATATTATTTCTTATAATGTTGTGGGCATTTAAAAATGTAAATCATAACCCTAATGAATTTAGTGAAAAATATATTTTTCCAGAAACCCTAAGTTTACAGCAACCAAATTCCTCATTTTTCTTTCCACCGAGATCTATAAAGGGACATTATTGTAATAGGGACATAATTGTAATTTCTGTAATCTCTTATTAGGTAAACTCTCTAATTAGGTTACCTAATATACATATAGTCGTTTAGGCTTCATTTTGAATACATTTTCAATTCATTTGATCATATGGTATCAGAGCCAAAGAAATCGTCTCACGATGTAACCCTAGCCGCCTCACCCTTTCTTTTCCTGCCGCTGCGTCGTCGCCTCATCAGCCCGCAGCCGCATCACCCCTTTCGGTTCCGCTGCTTCGTCGCCTCATCAGTTCGTCGCCTCATCAGCCCGCTGCAATGTCGCACGCCCCTGAACCATCGAATGTGTCTGTGAGCATGTTCGATCCAACCCAGCCACAGAAACTCCTCTTCTCGTGTAACATGTCAAGTGTTACAAAACTCACACCGACGAATTACCTCACTTGGAGTGTCCAAATCCTCTCCCTTCTTGAAGGATACAATCTCGAGTGCTTCATCACCGAAGACTCCATTGTGCCGCCAACCATGATCCAAAGGGATGGAATTCATCAATTCAATCCCGCCTTAAGTCCGTGGAAACACCAGGACAGACTACTCTTTAGCTCCATGTTGGGCACGCTATCACTTCCGCTGCGACCGGTCATCGCTCGAGCCACATCTGTCCGAGAAGCATGGCATACCTTAGTTAACATCTACGGCAAAGCCTCTCGTGGTCATGTAAAACAACTACGAGATCAGATCAAACGCAGTGTCAAAGGATCTCAATCGATTGAAGAATATCTTCGGTTCATCACCACCAAAACGGACGAACTCTCACTCCTTGGGAAACCAATGGATCATGAGGATGTCCTTGAAGCTATCCTTGATGGTCTGCCGGAGGAGTACAAAACCGTGGCTGATGTGATCAACGCGAAAGACACAACAATATCAATCGAAGAGTTACATGAAAAACTCATTAATCATGAGGCGAAACTTGCTTTGGATCTTCCTCCGCCAGCCACTGCCCTACCTGTCACGGCTAATCTTGCCGCGGCCAAACCCAAATACTCACATCAAAACGCTAGATCATGAGCACCTACTTCTCATTGGAACCGCAACAACAACAGAAGTTCTGCGGGAGGATACCGAGGCCGATGTCAAGCTTGCGGAATTCAGGGGCACAGTGCAAAATTCTGCAATCAATTTCGACTCATATCCATAAGCTCATCCGCGGATCAGATCCATAATAAGTGGACACCACCTCAACGTCCCTGGCCTCCCGCTGCTCATGTTGCTACGTATCCGACCTATGACACCTCGAGTTGGCTTCTTGATAGTGGTGCTTCGCATCACATTACATCCGACTTGCAGAACTTATCGCTTCACAGCCCTTATCAAGGAAGCGAGGAAGTCACTATAGCCAATGGCTAAGGACAACCCATCACTCATACGGGTTCCTTCTCACTCTCTTTACCAACTCGTTCCCTTACGCTTGATAATGTACTTTGTGTTCCCTCAATGCACAAGAACATGGTCTCGGTTCATCGCTTATGCAAGTCTAATGGTGTTTCTGTGGAATTCTTTCCTCATATGTTTCAAGTGAAGGATCTAATCACGGGGGCGCTGGTTCTTCAAGGAAACACTAAAGAAGGAGTTTACGTGTGGCCGTCCCCCACTACCAATCCCTCACCAACCGTTGCCTTCTCCAGCATTAAGTCCACCGTTTCCACTTGGCATTCCCGTCTAGGACATCCGTCACTACCCATCCTTAAACACACTTTATCCAAGTTTCAATTTCCGTTGGTTCGAGATTCTTTAATTTCTCCATGCAATTCTTGTCTTAGTAATAAGAGTCACAAACTCTCGTTTCATGAGTCGTCTATTGTCTCTTCTCGTCCTCTTGAATTCATTTTCTCTGATTTATGGACATCTTCTATTATTTCAATGGATGGTTTCAAGTATTATGTTCTTTTTGTCGATCATTTTACGCGTTACTCTTGGCTTTATCCGCTCAAACAAAAATCACAAGTTCGAGCAACCTTCATTGCTTTCAAATACCTTGTAGAAACCAAGTTTAACACTAAAATCGTCAACCTCTACACCGATAACGGTGGGGAATATATAGCTCTTGCCTCTTTCCTTTTCGCCAACGGAATATCTCACTACACAACCCCTCCACACACCCCCGAGAGTAATAGAATATCTGAACGCTGACATCGTCACATTGTTGAAACCGGCTTATCTCTCCTTATGCATGCCTCCTTACCGCTGCCCTATTGGTCATACGCCTTCACGGCTGAGGTATATCTCATAAACCGAATGGCCACCCCTTTCCTTCCTTATGCCTCACCCTACGAAACTCTCTTCCAAACACCACCAAATCTACATAAACTTAAAATCTTTGGCTGTTTGTGCTACCCCTGGCTACGTCCTTATGCTTCTCACAAACTAGACCCTAAATCCACTCCTTGTGTCTTTCTCGGCTACTCCAACACCCGAAGTGCAAACCTATGTCTCGACCTGTCCAAGGTCCGTGTCTTTGTCTCTCGTCATGTTGTCTTCCATGAATCCGTGTTTCCCTTTGCTAACCTCTATAAATATGTCACCCATCCTGAAATACCCACTCCCTCATCATCCTCCAATGGTCCTTCCCTATCACCTATCCAACCACTTACCTTCTCACACACTCCATCTCCTACGTCGATGCCCCACGACTAGATTCTTCCTTGATCAATGTTGAGAGTGACACAGATAACAACCAAACTGAGGACTCCTCTCCTTCAGCTGGTCCTCTACCGAATTCACAGGCGTCCCGTTCTCCTACCCCGCCAGCACCAACCACTCAAAACGTTCATCCTATGGTCACCCGCAACAAGGCCAACGCTACTAGATCTAATCCTACGTTTGCTCACGTGTGTACAGGTCCTATAGACGAAACAGAACCGGCAACAACAACACAAGCTCCGCAACACCAAATGGAGACAAGCTATGAGTGATGAATTCAATGCCCTACTTCAAAACGAGACTTGGGAACTAGTACCTCCTCACACCGCCAGCAATATTGTTGGCTGCAAATGGGTCTTCCGTATCAAACGGAATCCTGATGGTTCCATCGATCGCTACAAAGCTTGCTTGGTTGCAAAAGGCTTTCATCAAAGACCGGGTGTAGATTTTCATGAGACCTTCAGCCCAGTGGTTAAGCCCGCAACAATCCGTACCGAGCTTAGCCTTGCGGTCTCCAATGGATGGCACATCAACCAACTTGATGTCAATAATGCCTTCTTACAAGGCACACTCATCGAAGATGTATATATGGCGCAACCGCCCGGATTTATTGACAAGGATCACCCCCTTCATATCTGCAAGCTTCGTAAAGCTATTTATGGGCTCAAGCAGGCACCTCGTGCATGGTACTCTGAATTACGAACATTTTTGCTTGGCTGTGGCTTCAAGAATTCCTTAGTGGATGTTTCACTCTTTGTTCTTCACACGGCAACAACCAAGCTGTATGTTTTGGTCTATGTTGACGATATGATCATCACGGGTTCTTCCTCCTCTCAAATTCAGACCTTCATTACCTTGTTGGCATCTCGATTCTCAATTAAAGATCTCGGTGCCCTTAGCTTCTTTCAGGGATTGAAGCCACAAGAACACAACATGGTCTACACTTGTCGCAGCAGAAATATATCACGGATCTCCTCATTAGGACAAAGATGAATGATGCAAAATCCGTCGCTACACCACTGCCATCGACCTCACGGCTCACCATCTCCTCTCACTATCTCCTCGGGTTCACCTCTACCTGACCCAACGGAATTCAGACAAGTTATTGGGAGCCTTCAGTACCTTTCTCTCACGCGTCTGGACTTAAGCTATGCTGTCAACAAGCTGTCCCAGTTTATGCATCAACCAACGGATGAGCATTGGTTATGCGCCAAACGTGTGCTTCGCTATCTTGCTGGCTCTCGTGCAAAAGGTATCTTTCTTGCAGCTCAAAACACTTTGTCTCTTCATGCTTTCAGCGATGCGGATTGGGCTGGAGACTCATCTGACTTCAAATCCACGGGAGCATACATTGTTTATCTTGGCAAGCATCCGATATCGTGGTCGTCCAAGAAACAAACAGGACACTCACGATCATCCACTGAGGCAGAATATCGGTCCGTAGCAAATACCTCGGCAGAAATCTGTTGGCTAGGCAATCTCCTCACAGAACTTGGTATTACCCTTACGTCGGCTCCAATCATTTACTGTGATAACATTGGAGCTACTTATCTCAGCGCCAATCCGGTTTTTCACTCTCGTGTGAAGCACCTAGCCCTTGATTATTTCTTCGTCCGTGGTCAAATTGAAGCTGGTAACCTCCGTGTATCTCATGTGAACTCCAAAGATCAGCTCGCGAACATCCTCACCAAACCTCTTCCGCGGTTACAATTTCACGAGTTATATTCCAAGATTGGAATCACCTCGGGTGATTCATCTTGCGGGGGCGTATAAAGGGACATTATTGTAATAGGGACATAATTGTAATTTCTGTAATCTCTTATTAGGTTAACTCTCTAATTAGGTTACCTAATGTACATATAGTCGTTTAGGCTTCATTTTGTGGAAAGTGATTTCGTATATTGATTCCAAACATGAATTACATCAATTATGATATTGATATACAAGATAGCATGAAACCCTAATGGAGTAAATTACATTTATGTCCTTTGTGCTAATACATTTTAAGTACATTTTGAATTCATTTGATTATAAAATCAACCTAACAAACTAACCACAAACACACAATTTCCAGTTTTCATTTCAGATTGCACAAACCCTAAAAGAATGAGAGAACTATGATAGAGCAAACATAAATTTTTTGCTCTAAGAAATTAAAAACAACAATATGGTATCAGAGCGAGTAAGATTCGGGAGCACAAGAGCACGATTAAGCAACAACAGCACAAAGCAAAAGCACCAGCAACACCAAGCTTAAGATGCATCATAAGAACTAAAAACCAGCAACAACAGCATGAGAGCAACATAAGATCGGACCTAAAAACCTAAAAACCAGCAAGACAACAACAAGAACAAAACGACACAACGACAGCAGCAAAAACCAGCACCATACCCAGAAAAATCAAAGAAGAGAAACCTACAGCAGGTAAACTAAAAACCTAAAAACCCTGATCTACAACATTAAGCAAAAATGGACAGATTACAAACCCTCACACCCATTCATGTGTTTGAGGGGAAGAACTACACGTTATGGGTGATTAAGATAAAACCAACCCTAAGATCTTAGGGGTTGTGGGAGATAGTCACAGAAGGGCTATCGGAAATGCCTAAAATGGGTGATATGATCACCGAGGAATAGAAAAAACGGGCTATGGCAAAATGGGAGTAGCTGGAAGCGAAGGATCAGCGGGCGTTAGAGCTTATCTACCACTATGTCATTGAAAAAATCTTCAGTGTGCACTTATCTACGTGCGAGACAGCAAAGGTCACATGAGATTTACTGAAAACTAGGTTCCACAGGGATCCTAAGGCAGCTCGGATCAAGCTGCAATGGTTGAGAGCCTCGTTTTATAATATGAGGCAGTCTGAAAAAAAAAGATTAAAGACTACGCAAGCAAGATTACAGAACAAGGAAATGAGATTAGAGCCTATGGGCAAGAATGGAAGAAGATGAAATGGTTTCGAAGATTTTATGCTCTCTACAAGAGAGATTTGACCCATATGTGGGTGTTCTGGAGCAAACTAAGGATCTAGAAACTTTGACAGTTGGACAGCTTTTGATCGCATTGGAATCACAAGAATCTAGGCTGGAAGACTGAGATGGTTCAGGCCTAGAGGGAGCGTTCTACTCAAAGGAGAAAAGCTATAAAAACGCAAAAGCTAGAAAATGTTATGATACATTGAAGGAACCAGTGGACAACACATCAAGAAACAAGAAAGGATGCAGTATTTGTAAAAAAAGACAACCACGTTGAAGCACAATGTTATTTCCGAAACAAGGGTGAAAAATCTGAAGGTTCTAAGGGGTTTAAAACTACGAGGGAGTGCTACAACTGTGGCAAAGCGGGACATTTCTCAAGGGAATGCAAGTTCAAAAACATTCCAAATAATCAAGTGCAAGTAACCAGCGAGCAAGATGAAGAGGACGCGTTGTTCACAGCAGCTCACATATTGACTCAAACGGAAGAAGATGGCGTTTGGCTAATAGACAACGGCGCAACAAACCATATGACCCGAGAGGAAAGGTATTTTACCACTCTAGATAGGAATTTTAAAATACCTATTAGAGTAGGTAATGGTGCAATGTTGGTCATGGCTGGAAAAGGGTCTATCGAAGTAATGACTAAAAAGGGGAAAAGAACCATCAAGGATATGTTCTTAATTCCGGGATTGAGTAAGAATTTATTAAGCGTACCACAGATGGTACGAAATGGATGCAAAGTGTTATTCACCGAAGGAAAGTGTGAGATGCGAGAAAAGAAGGGAGCTATGATTGCGGAGGTGCCTATGATCAACAAGAACTATTCATTAAAGTGAAAAACGTTTAAAGAGCACAAGGAGGAGAAAAACAAAGGAAGCTGTTATTTTACAGCGGAAGAAGCAGCTTCAGTTGTTGAAGCTGTGATTGAAGAGGATTTGAGAAAACCTAGTGAACGAGAGTTCAATGACGCCGAGACAACTCTAAGGTATGTTAACGGGGTTGATTACAAATTTTTAATTGAAAGGGTTAAGAACCCTAAATTGGTGGAGTATTTGAGTTCTGACTCAATCAATGGCAAAGCCGATGCCAGAAACACAAACGGATACAATTTTAAGTTGGGTTCAGACATTTCGGGTACATTAAGACTCAGCACTAAAACTCAGCCTATGGCTGAGTACAAGACTATCTTAACCACAACCACAATCGGTGTGGTGGTCCAGAACCTAATCGAAAACCAAGGGTTTCTAAACATCAATGACTTGGAAATTAAAAACTTACAGTACAATGGAAACGCAGAACTGGGGATGAATTGTTGGTGCGGTGAAGGCAGCAGCAGCGGGATTCCTCAATACAAAGAAGAAGGTGGGTCGTAGTCAAGATCAAGCCACGAGGGATCATAAGCTCTGATGATAAAGAAGATCTGATGCAACCTGATCATCCGCAGCCGATTCGTTTAATTGATACAGATCACGAGGAGATTCTCGCAAGAACTGATATAGACGAAGAATTCATACGTGATTATGAAGCTATTGAACCGGAAGATGCTGAAGATGAAAACAACGAAGAATTCAATGAACAATCGAAGGAAGACTCACCCATCGATGAATCTACTGAAGAAGAAATGTAAATACAATAATGTGTATGAAGTGTAATAAATGTAGATGACGTGTAACGTGCATGATGTGTAGTAATGTAGATGATGTGTAATCGAACAATCGAAATGTTAATACAATCGAACAGTTTATAAAAACAATGTTTAATGTATTAGAAATTAGAATTATCTAATACCAACGGGCATCTGTTGGGAATATTAACGGATGCCCGTTGACACACGAAATCGCTCACGAAACTTAGAAAAAAATTTCTAAGTTTTCTACATTTCCAACGGGCATCCGTTACACTTTGCAACGGACACCCATTACAACTATTCCAACGGGCATCCATTGGAATCTGTAACTGTTCGAAAATTTCTAACGTCATTCGTTTGAAATTAGCAACGGATGCCCATTAGAAATGTGCAACGGGCATCCGTTAGAAATTACCAACGAATGCCCGTTGGAAAGTGTAATGATGCCTACCCTAGTCTGCAGAATTTCCAATGGGCATCCGTTGGAATTGTAATGGATACCCGTTGAAAAGGGAGACGAGTCGCCATTTTGTCGTCCGTTGCCTCGGGAACATGCATTTCCAACGGGCATCCGTTGGCAATTCCAACGGATACCCGTTGGAAAGGCAGACGTCGCACCAATTAACTGTGTTCGTTGCGATGAGGGCTAGACGATTTATAGGATCGGGGGTTTATAGGATCGGGAGGTTTAGTGGCTGGTTCTGAGCTCCTCCCCGCCTCCACCACCACCACCACCATATCATTCTCCTTCTCCAATATAGGCACCGCCAATATTTGATGAAGAGGACGATATGGTAGATATCGATTCTTTGATCGATGATTTTGATGAGCGTCCTACCCTTCCGATTATCGATTCCGAACGTCCTACTGGGATGTTATGGTAAAAAATTTATTATTTACATTTATATTATTGTAAGTTATAAATATTATCTAACTTTGTAATTTTAATTTGCAGGTTTGACGTGGATGATGTGCTCAAACACACGAATAACATCATTATCCAAGGGTTCTTACAGGACCAATTATATTATTCATGGCAAGTTACGCCAGAAGCCGTGCGCCAACAATGGTGGCGCACTTTTATCGTAAGTTTTAAATTACATTTCATTTAAAATTATTAGTTAAATATATATGTTATAAAACTAATAATTTATAAATTATTTTGCAGCACTCATACAGATGGCGAAGAAAGGATACAACGCGCATCTACACAGCATGGATGCACGACATGCAGGCCCGGATGCGCCTTTTGATGAATAACGCGAAGCACAACTACTGCAACAACAATCGCAAACCGACATGGGCAACCGATGCGGTCTTCAATCAAATGATTCAGCATAAGGAGTCCAAAGAATTCAAGGCCAAGAGCAACAAGGCAAAAAAATATCGATACGGCGAGAAGGTTCCCGGAGATGGTCCGCATCGCCATACTTCAGGATCAAAATCATTCCCGAAGAGAAAACACGAATTGGTAAAATTTTGTTTACTTAAATTTTTTTAAAATATTTATGTAATTAAGTTTATTTATATTGCAGATGCAATGGATAGGAAGAGAACCGACTCTTCTTAAGCTGGTATTGGAAACCCACGCCAAGAAGAAGCCAGTATCAGGGAAGAGGTCGACGAACCCAAACGCGTCGATCCTCGAGCGAAGAGAATCGTGAGAGCTGTGATGGAGAAGATTACACATCAATCACAAGCTTGCGATTCGACTCCCGACGAGCTGAGTCCTTTACAAAAGGACAAAATTTATTTAGAGGTAAAAAATTTTTCTTTTTTCGATTAATAATAAAATATTTTGTCAAAATCTAAGTCTAATTTTGTTTGTCTTGTAGTCGGTGAGACCGTATAAGAGGCGTATGCGGTCTTGGGGAGCTTCAAAAATATATCTTCGAGGACGCCACGACGGTACCTCCCGCAGTCCAAGAGAGTTTCACGCAACAACGGTGGATCGAAGATCGCGAATCACAACTTCGGGAAACTTGAGCCAAAATTCAGCACTTGGAAAGCGTCATCGAGTTGATGTCTGACCAGGGGAGGGGATCAATGCCGCAGCAAGAACCGGGTCCTGATTCGGATGCAACGCCGTCTAGAAGTGGTGGCAATCAGAGAGATGTTATCGATCCAGCCGATCTAAATGAAATGTAATAGGATTGGTTTTAGTTTTAATGTTTTTTTTGTAAATAATTTTAAGATTTTAATTAAAAACTTTTTATTTTTAAAAATATTATTATTATTTTATTTTTTATTTTCTTACCACTTTTCCAACGGATGCCCGTTGCAATCTCTAACGGACATTCGTTGGATGCAAAGTTTCCTGTCAAATGGTAACGAACGTCCGTCGCCTTTTCCCGCCAATTTGCAACGAACGTCCATTGCTCTTTCTCGCCAGTTTCCAATGGATGCTCGTTGGAAGTTTGATGTGTGTTATATCAAGTTATAAAACCTAGACTAACGCTTCCGCAAGAATACGGATCGTGTAGTAACTAGGGTCGAACACAAGGAATTGATGCGACTAATGAGCTATTAAACTAATTGAATAGACGTGTGAAGTGACTAAAGTTGAGATTGTTATTGAACTAGACTAGACTAAATCGATGAGATCAAATTATAGCTAAGCACCATGGGT
>CM071864.1:8091679-8102273 GCA_036759665.1 Gynandropsis gynandra
TCGTCCAGCAGCTTTGTATAATGCTTCACTTCATTGGGACCTTTGTAAAGTCCCTCTCCAGCTGCTAGAAGAGCCATCTCAAGAGAATCCATATTCCCAAACTCTTCCATAACTTCCTCGGCTATTCTCTCCAAGACGTCTATGTAGAATACCGAGTCTACCATACCATGCTGTCTAAGTGTGTCGTTCAAATTGAACTCCACTTCCTCATCTCCAAACTTCAACGTGAGTCTACTACCTTCAGCACAATGTATGATCGTCTTGGCCGTATTAAGAAACTGTCTACCGACGATGATAGGAATTTTCTTGTCCTCCTCCATATCCAACACTACAAAGTCAACCGGGACAAAGAACTTTCCCACTTGCAGCGGTACGTCTTCCAGCATTCCCTCGGGTATTCTAACACTCCGATCAGCCATGGTGAGCGCCATTCGAGTGGGTCGAAGATCCATCCTACCCTTAAGATCCAATTTCTCGTACAATGACAATGGTAGCACGCTTACGCTTGCTCCGACGTCGATTAGCGCATGGTTAATTCCATAATCTCCAATTTTACAAGGGATCACGAATATATCTGGATCAGGCATCTTTTTGGGTAGATTTGGCGGCAGCATCGAGTTAGTGACCATAACGGTTTCCGTTTCCACATCCCGTTTGTTCGTAAGTACGTCTTTGAGGAACTTAGCGTATGAAGGCATCTTCTTCAACGCTTCGTGGAATGGAATCGTAATGTGCATCTTCTTCAACATCTCAGCAAACTTTGCAAATTGAGCATCATCGTTCTTTTTGCGTTGACGTTGAGGGAATGGCAAAGGAGGAGGCCTCGGTTCGGGTTTGACGTATTTAGGCTCCTCTTCCTCCTCTTTGTGCTCTTTGACGTGGTTGCTCTCTCTCGCTACTGCCCTTGATGATTCTCCCTGTTCAAACATTGAAAGAGTGGGCTGATCGATTGTCTTACCGCTTCTCAAGTGAATGGCTTTGATTTGTTCACGAGGATTTGCTTCTGGGTATGCCGGTAGAACTCCTTGCGATCGTGTTGCCCCTTGTGCAAGTTATGCGACTTGCATCTCCAGTTGTCTAATATGAGTTGAAAAACTCTCTAACTGCTTCTGGGTGTTCTCTTGATTCCTTACCAAGTTACTCTGACTTTGTTGAATTTTCGAAATCGAAGTAGCTTGAGTTTCTTGGATTTGGAGGATACGAGTGAGCAAGGCGTTGAAATCGGGGGTTGCATCGAATTGGTTTGGCTGTGATTGTGATGCACGTGGCTGATGGTTCTGAGGTTGGGGATGCGTCCTTGGCAGAATGTTTTGATTGCGTTGCATCAAACGCGGTTGGAAGTTCCCCGATGAGCGTTGTGCATTGAATGCACCGTCGGAATTCTTGTACGAAAGGTTGGGGTGATTTCTCCACTCGGGGTTGTAAGTGTTACCCAAAGGTTGGTTGTTGCTCACATAACTCACCTCCTCGTACCCTTGAATTCCTCACTCTTCCGGCTGCTCAAAACATTGTAGTTGATTTGCTCCGGACATCATATCGTAGAGGCCACTGATTTTACCATTCAATTCAGCTAGCTCGGCAAATATGGAATGCGTATTGTCCACATTAGCTACCCTTGCTGGAGTGTTGCGATTGTACTCTCCGGCGGTGTTGTTTCCTTCGTCAGCCATACGATCGATAAGGTCCTCAATCTGTGGAAAAGTGAGGTTGCTCAAAGAACCTCCAGTGGCGGCTATGATCAAGATCCTCGTGTTGTCCATGAGTCCTTGCAGAAAGTTATGTATGAGGTATCCTTGATCCATGCCGTGATGTGGGCAAAGTCGTTGGTAGCCTTTGAATCGCTCGCACGCTTCGTATAAGCTCTCAGTTGCCCCTTGAACGAACGTGTTGATCTGATTCTTGGCAAGCTGAGCCTTACTTTGAGGGAAGAATCGTGTCATGAACTTCTCCTCTAGCTGTTCCCACGATGCAATAGAATTCGCCGGTTGAGAGTACAACCAGTCTTGTGCCTTATCTTTCACCGAAAATGGGAAGGCAGCTAGCATGACGTCCTCGTCCGAGACTCCGTCTCCGGTTCTTATAGTTCTGGATAGCATATTGAAATCAGTAAGATGCTGGTTTGGGTCCTCGGCGGATCTCCCTCTAAACGCTGCGTTACCGAGCATTTGGATGAATGCCGGTTGTAGCTCCACGCGAGCGTCTCTTCTAGTGATGCATGACAAAAGCTGTGTGTGCCTAGGGACCGTGTATGATCCTTAGGTCATTGCTGGTTGTACTTGTGGCACGTTTGGCATGTTCAATTCTCGACGTTCTGCCATTAGCTCTTCTTCACTCTTGTCTACATACGGTGGCTCGATCACTACCTCGGTTTGGAAATTTAAGTGCACTTGCGTGTTATCAACCGGGTTGCTTGCACTAGCTCTCGTTTCTTTCCTTAACTTTCTGAGCGTTTTATTGATGTCGGGGTCGAAAACTAGATCCGCACTTCCGGTATTTCTCATGCACAAGCGAGCTGCACGAGAAAAAGAAGATAAACACAAAAAATCGCATGAATTCCGAGAAGTGAACGAACTTGACTCTAAACAAACAAACAAACAAAAATACGAAAAGTAAACAAACAAGACTCCGGAAAGGACTATGTCTCAATCTAAAAGTTTCCTAACTCTAAAGCGTAATCAATTCCCCAGCAACGGCGCCAAAAACTTGATGTGCGTTAACTCAAGTAATAAAATACCTAGACTAACGCTTCCGCAAGAATACCAAGTATGAAAGCATTAAGATCCACCATTCATTAAGAACAAGACTTCGTTACATATTGGCAATACTCTCTAACCCATGGCAGTAGATCTACTCAGACATGAACACAGCAAAAGAAACACAAGAGAATACTAAATTCGACATAGATAGAGAATGAGATTCATCCCTATTCATAAACCGATGTCTTCAATAGATCCTCCTTGCTCCCGATCCTTTGTTCCGTCCTTTCTTCCTTTCTCAATCTTCCTTATTGTCCCTCAATGATCTCTTTTCGAATCTGGTTCCAATCTCCCTTTTTCAGATCTCCTTTCTCATTAATTGGTCGTTCTAAAATCAAGGAGGTTGTTGAGAAATTGGCCGTTCTAAAATCAAGGAGTTTGTTGAGAAAAAGGTGGACCCGAAAAGTCTGGTTCGAATCCTAACTCTAAAAGGTCTCTTTTCTCCTGAATTGGACGTTCTAAAATCAAGTAATTTGTTGAGAAAAAGGTGGACCCGAGCGGGCACAAGAGCAGCCCGATCGGGTGCACAAACACAGCCCGAGCGGGCACACTTCATGCCCGAGCATGTACACTATCAAATGTTGTTTCCGCTCCTTTCGCTCGATGCTTGAGTGTTTGATTTGCTTCCATGGCCTTGCACAAGTTGTACCTTGTCATTTAATCACGTTTTTGGGGTTGAATTGCCGTAATTTCTCGTGTTTCGCTTCATGTCTTCGTTTCCTATACAAAACACGAAATGTAGATGAAGTCCTCGAATAAACTCGATAAATCGGTGAAATCTAAGAAATCTAATCAAAACTAAACCTAAGAATGATGTAAATACTACGATGGATTACGTGTTATCACCGGGCTGACCCAAGTGTTGTCGGAGATGGGGTATATGATACTAGCATCCAGAAGCTTCAGCACTTCCTTCTTGACGACCTCTGCCATGTTGGGGTTGAGTCGGCGTTGACACTCTATGGATGACTCCGACTCATCTTCTAAGTGGATGCGGTTTGTGCAGATCTGAGGGTCAATACCCTTGATGTCCTCCAGTGTATAACCGATGGCGGCTCGATATCTCTTAAGTGCGAAGAGGAGTTTGTCGACTTGTGTCCTATCAAGCGTGTCATTGATAATCACGGGGTATGTAAAATTGTGACCAAGAAACTCATACTTGAGCCCCTGCGGGAGGGGTTTAAGCTCAACCATGGGTGCTTTCTCGGCACTCCAGTCGGGGTCTGTGTGAAAGTGGGCGATACAAGGCATAAGAGATGTAGAACAAGGTGGAAGAGGAACTGCCCGATCGGGTTCATCAGCTAACCCGGTCGGGTTAGGAATAGTATCTTTTACCCCCGTAGGACCTACCCGAGTCGGGCTGTGAGTACGCCCAGGCGGGCTCCTATTCAGTCCTTCTACCCGATCGGGCTCATGCACACACCCGCTCGGGTGGCCAATTGCACCATTTACCCCCGTAGGCACTGCCCGAGTCGGGTTGTGAGGGCGCCCGAGCGAGTTTCTATCCATCTGCTTTGCCCGATCGGGCTCTGTAACCAACCCGCTCGGGATACAATTTGTGCCATTTATCCCAGTGAGTGGTACCCGAATCAGGTTGTGATCTTGCCCGTGCGGGTTCTTTTGTGGTCGTTCAGCCCGGTCGGGCTCCGTGTTCTGCCCGCTCGGGTCTATGCTGGATTCGAGTTCTATCAACTCCTCCATGAGGTTTATGCATTCTTCCACGTCTTAAGACGCCTGAAAGTGCTAGCTCCATGGGATGGATGGTCCGATACTCATGTGTAATTTCCTCTACCAACTCATCCACCGTGTCGATATGCATCACGGGTTCGGGCATGTACGGCTTCTTCAATGCCTCATCGAGTTTGAACTCGATGGATTCATCTCCGAACTTCATCACCAGCCTACCCTCGGCACAATATATCACCATATTCGTCGTGTTGAGGAACGGTCTTCCCAAAATGATGGGGATCCTCGGATTGATCTCCATGTCCACAACGACAAAATCTGCGGGGAACCAGAACTTTCCAACTTACACTGCTACGTTCATCAATATGCCCTCGGGATTCTGCACGGATTGGTCATCTAGGGTGATTAGCATGCGCGTGGGCTGAAGATCTCCTACTCGATTAAGCTTTTCAACGAGACATAATGGTAGCAAGCTCACACTCGCTCCGATGTCAATTAGTGCATGTTCAATCTCGTAGTCATAGATCTTGCAAGGGATGATGAAGTTACCTGGATCGGGCATCTTCTTAGCCAAGGTCGATGGTTGTATGAGTGAGTTCGTGACCATTACCATCTCATTGTCTATGGTCCTTTTCCTTGTTATGATGTCTTTAAGGAACTTTGCTTAGGACGGCATCTTCATGAGTGCGTCGTAGAAAGGGATGGTAACTTGCAGCTTCCGTACGAGTTCTACGAATATAGTGAATTGGGCACTGTCGCTCTGCTTCCTTTGGCGCTGCGGAAAGGGTAATGGTGGTGTGGAAAGGGATTTCATATATTGATCTCAACATGAATTACATCAGTTATGATATATATATACAAGATAATATGAAACCCTAATGGAGTAAATTACATTTATGTCCTTTGTGCTAATAGGTGGTACCCTCGGGTGAGGTGCTATGTAGGGCAACTCCCTCTTTTCTTCCTCCTCGGTCCTCTTCTCTTCCACGCCTAGAGTGATGGGTTGCTCTTTTGTAATGACTAAAGGCTCTTCTCTCGCAACCACGGGAGGCGTGGGTTGTCCCACCGTACTACCACTCCTCAAGTGGATGGCATTGATCTGCTCCTGGGGGTTCGTCTCGGGTTTCTCGGGGAGCTGTCCGGGCTGTCGGCTCGATCCTTAAGCTAGTTGTGCCACTTGCATTTCGAGGAGCCGCAAGTGTGTCTGAAATTCGTCCATTCTCTTCTTCATATCCTCTTGCTTAGCCCTAATCCCTCCAAACCCACTTTTCTGCTCTTGATGCATAAATTAGAGCATAGAAAGAATCTCAGAATCACCTGAACATTGTGCGCGAGGCTGATATTCGTAGTCGTGGCCACTTCCTCTCGGCTGGAAACCTTGATTCTGGTTTCTTTCCATTATCTGCGGGTGGAAATCCTGCGGATTCGCTACATTGCTCGTGTTGCCATATGAGAGGTTGGGATGGCTCTTGATATAATTTTGCTGGTAGCCCCGATTGCTAACGTAGTTCACTTCCTCCATCCCTTGGCCTACGTATGTGTCGTGTCGGTCCACATGAAGTCCAGCTATCATCCGATGTATCTCACCAACTTGCTGCTTCAACTCCGTTAATTCCGGGTTGGCGATGCCTAGCTCGTTCACTGCAGCTTGCCTCCTTCCCTCGCCATGCTCTCGATCACGTTCTCGAGCTGATTGAACGTAAGGTTGCTGAGGGAACCACCACCCGCTGCCACGATCATGAATCGGGTGGTTTCTTGGAGACCTTGGATAAAACTCGTGATAAGATACTTCTTATCCATTTCGTGGTGTGGACATATCCGCTGGTAGTTCTTAAATTGCTCCCATGCGTTGTGTAGCATCTCGCCTCTTTCTTGTAAGAAAGAATTAATACGACTCTTGGCGAGAAGCGTTCTATGATCTGGGAAGAATTGTTGCATGAAACGTTGCTCCAAATCATCCCACGACGTAATTGATGCAGCTGGCAAGTTGAACAGCCAACGTTGTGCCGCATCCTTAAGCAAGAATGGGAACGCCATTAAGTAGAGATCCTCCCGAGTAACTCCTGTTCCAACCTTGGTAGTGCTGCAAAGCATCTTGAAGTTCGTAAGGTGGGAGTTCGGATCTTCGTTCTCCATTCCTCTAAAGGCCGAGTTGACGAGCATTTGAATGAAGGCCGATTGTAGCTCAACCTGATTATCGATCGTGCGGGCCATGCACGAAAGTAACTGTGTGTGCTTCGAAGCGGTGTAGGCTCCGTAAGACTCATCGGCAGCATCCATGTCGGGGTTACTTGCGTTGTCCTCTCCGCTGCTTGCGCTATTGGTTTCTTCCTCTTCATAGGCGCAAGCTCCTTAAGGTTCGCTCGACCTCGGGATCGTAAATGAGGAGCTTTTGAGTGGAACTTCTCATACAAGGCTCCTGCACAGCAAGAAACAAAACACCAAAGTGTAGATCCGCGGTAGATAGAATAGACTCGATAAAAGGAAAAACGAAAAGAAAATGCGAAAAACAAAAGAAGACTCCAGAAAGGACTAGATCTTAATCTAGCTTATTCCTAGTCTAGGCCGTTACTAGTCCCCGGTAACGGCGCCAAAAACTTGATGTCGGAAATATCAAGCTAAATATATTTCCTAGACCACTTCACCGCAAGTATACGGTTCGTGTAGTACCAGGGTCGAACTCTAGGGACTAACGCAGCCAATCCTAAGAATGTCATTAAACTAAGAAGGTGAAAAGTAGATTAAGGCGTGATGCGAAATATCTAAAAGACTAAACTAAATAAGGACAGCGATGAAGGTTAGGAAAGACTTGACTATGACAAACACTACGGGTGTCGGGATACCGGGAATCGTATGGACGTAACAACTAAAGATCATAAACCTATCGAATTATCTTGATAATGAGAAATTCATGCTCTAAGGTGAGGAATGATTCTGCCGAGCCTAGACCTCCTAACCATGAGTACGTGCAACCCTACCTTCCAGCAGTGATTAACCCGTACTATGGCAGCTTTACGAGCGCAATCCTAATTCCTAAGTCGATTAACCGACCGGTCAGATTCTTATTAATCGAGCTTAACCTACAACTCAACAGTTCCGGATTCATACTTTAACCTTCCAGCAAAATATGAATTCCTATGTTACTGAGCGGGCAACACTAGTATAGGAGTTATGATGTTGATTGTAGAACCGAATATCAAGATAAATACAATAGATCTAAACATTAACGCATAAGTTTGTACATCCGTTACAATCCAATATCCCTAACCCATAGTTGGGAATCTACTCACTCATGGATATTATAGAAAAAGAAGATGACACAACCCTAAACATGGTAAACCCTAGGAAACTCGATGCATCGATCTTCCCTATTGTGTTACCGATGTGTGGATTGATGCTTCTCTCCTTCTCCAACGTCTCCCAAGCCTTTCCTGATGATTTCCAAGCCTTTCCTTGCCCTAGGCGTCGCCCCTTTGCGTCTGGATCTGTGCTGGTCTATTAATTTGCTCGTTTGAATTCAAGATCTAGTTTGTTGCGAGAAAGGCAGCCCGCTCGGGTACACCTTTTACCCGATCGCGTAGAGTCTCGCCCGACCGTGTACTTCGTCATGCCCGATCGGGCATTGCTTCCCGATCGCGTGGTTGAACAGCCCGAGTCGTGTAAACTCTCGGGGATTTTCAGGAACAATTAACTGCCCGAGCGGGTACCTTGTTGCGCCAGATCAGGTATAACTACCCGATCATGTTGTCTTCGTGCCCGGGTCGTGCAAGGTGTTGCAAATAAACCCCGTAGGTTTTGCCCGAGCGGGTAGACCTCAGTGCCCGAGCGGGCACTCTTCAATTCTTATTTTGCTCTTTTTTGCTCGTTGCTCGGGTGTTCCGTTGAGTTCAAAGGCTTGATTTTGGCTCTGAGTGAATTATACCTTCAAATGTGTGGTTTTACTCAGGAATTTGCCTTTTTATGCTCGTTTAGGCCTTGTCGCCTTAAAACCTGAAAAACCAACAAAACGGGCGTATGTAAACAAGAATCATATTGGAATGTAACTCTAACTAAGAAATATATGCGAAAATGACACTAATACCTAACCTAAAATTGATACACTTTACGTGTTATCAATTTCCTTAACTACTATTGATTCGTCTAAATGGGTATTGGATACCGGTAGCAGTTTTAACATCGGCAATATGTTGCAGGGGCTGAGGATCAGTAGGAGGTTCAGGAAGGGAGAGTTCAGTCTGAAGGTTGGAAATGGCGTAAGTGTTGTTGCTCTAGCCGTATGATCAATTTCCCTTTTTATGCCTACGGGCAAGACCTTGTTGTTAGACGATTGTTATTATGTTCCTAAATTTGTTTCGAACATAATTTATGTTTCTATGCTTGATAGTCGTGGATTTCGAACAGTTTTTAGTAATAACATTTGCTCTATTTATCATGATGATGATTTGTGTGTGAATGGTTATTTGCAACAAGGGCTGTATATCTTACCTGATGCTAATGTAGAACAAATTAACATGCATGTTTCGGGCCTTAGGAGAAAGGTAGATGATCGTCAAAGACAAACGTACCTTTGGCATTGTAGACTTGGTCATATCGGTGAGAAGAGGATAAACAGGTTGCATAAAGATGGTCTTTTGGGCCATTTCGATTATGAATCTTATGCAACTTGTGGGTCCTGTCTCACTGGTAAGATGACTAAATCTCTGTTTAGTGGAACCGGAGAGAGAGCTATAGAACTCCTAGGACTGATACATACCGATGTATGTGGACCTATGAGGGTTCAAGCCAGGGGTGGATATCCGTACTTCATCACGTTCAAGAGATTCCGCAGTGAAGTGGAGAAACAAACTGGAAAGAGTATCAAGGTGTTGAGATCTGACGGGGCGGTGAATATCTTAGTCATGAATTTTTCGATTATCTAAGTCAAAATGAGATTTTGTCTCAGTGGACCTCTCCCGGAACACCACAACATAATGGTGTGCCCGGAAGGAGAAATCGAACATTATTAGATATGGTTCGATCCATGATGGGGTTTACGGATCTTCCAATAAACTTATGGGGCTATGCTTTAGAAGCAGCTGCCTATCTGCTAAACAAAGTTCCCACCAAAGCAGTTTCGAAGACACCATATGAGATATGGAAAGGACGTAAGCCAAACCTGAGACACATCAAGGTTTTGGGGTGTCCGGCCTTCGTTAAGAAACTTCAGCCAGACAAGCTTGATGCTAGGTCTGACAGGTGTAGGTTCATAGATTATCCCAAGGAAACTATGGGATATTATTTCTACCACCCGTTTGAGCACAAAGTGTTTGTGGCCAGAAAGACAATCTTTCTTGAAGGGAATTCCTTCTTTTATAGCAAGCTTCTTATTCTTCTTTACTGGTTAAAAATCCCGCATTATATTGGAAAAATAAAGCGGCATACGCATCTTCTCTCATTGAGTATCACATGTTTAATATTCATAATAATTAATATAATTTGAAAATTTTATTGTTAGGCTCCGATGCTTCATCTTCAAATGTCGAAGTGACAGTGCCCGTTCAAGAACCTGTTCAGGAACCTGTTCAGGACCAAGCCCAACAAGATATCCCAGTGCAGGTTGAACCTGCTACACAGGCTTTCTTGAGAAGGTCAACACGTTCTCGACGTGCACCTGACAGACTTAATCTGATGGTGCAAGAGGATGTGGTCGGTCATAGAGATGACGACCCGTTGACTTTCCAATAGGCTATACAAGGCCCAAATTCTGAGAAATGGTGGAAAGCCATGGAATCCGAGATGAAATCTATAAAGATCAACAAAGTATGGACTTTAGTTGATCCTTCATAGGCTTCCAGACCAATAGGTTGTAAATGGGTTTACAAGAGGAAGATTGGAGCAGACGGGCAGGTAGAGACCTATAAAGCTCGTCTAGTTGCCAAGGGGTATAATCAACGAGAAGGAATTGACTATGAAGAAACGTTCTTCCCTGTGGTAATGCTTAAATCTATTCGGATTCTGCTTGCCATAGCGGCATTCCATTACTATGAGATTTGGCAGATGGGCGTGAAAATAGCTTTCCTTAACGGAGAGCTCTAGGAAAAAGTCTTCATGACTCAACCTGAGGGTTTCACGTCGCCAACTCAAAGTCATATGGTATGCAACCTTCAGAGGTC
>CM071864.1:8125705-8181505 GCA_036759665.1 Gynandropsis gynandra
CTCTTGTGTCCTTGATACTTCTCTTTTCTGCTCGTTGCTCGGGTGTTCCTTTGGGTTCTGGAGCTCTGAGTAGATATGTCTTCTATTCATGTGGTTTTGATCAGAAATTCTTCATATTGAGCTCATTTAGGCCTTGTCGCCTAAAAACCTGAAAACCAACAAAACGGGTGTGTGAAGCTCGAAATCATATCGGATAAGTAAGACTCAATGTAAGATACATGCGAAAATGGTGTAAAAACCTATCCTAATATTGATACACTTTCAGTGTTATCATAATCCATAAACAATAATACCAAGTAAAAAGTCAGAAAAAATACCAAGTAAAAAATCTATAAAACTATTCGATTCATTCATTCTTGAAGAAGACTTCTACTCCGAAACACGCCAAAATAAACTTCTTCAACACGAAAATTTAAACACCTTTTACGAGTTTAAATTAGAATACATAAATAAATAAATAAATAAATATTTAAATTTCAATTCATATATTGTAAATAAAGAGTGTAGAAAATAAATACCTAATCAAGTTGTATGAAAAAAGAAATCACGTCTCATAATCATCCATCCTTTGTATTCGATATGCTACAAAAGAAAGATTAAAAAAATAAATTTAAAGTTAACATAATATGATAAAAAGAAATAGAAAAAATTCATACCTTGAGAAAGCGTGTCCATGAATTCGGTTTCATCCATTAATTGTTGAAGACTCATTGTTGTATCTACCGGAAACGATGATCGCAAACAATTTTGTGTCAAAACCAAATCTTAAACCTTTTTAGGAGTCAATAAACTCCTATATTGGTCTAGGATACGTCCACCGGTGCTAAATGCTGATTCGGATGCAACCGCTGAAACCAAAATCGCAAAAACATCTCTAACCATTTCCGCTAAAATTGGAAATTTAATACTATTTACTTTTGACCACAATAATATGTCAAATTTCAGACCCATACCTTTTATTTTAAATCAGGATTTCAACTTTTTCGAATTTAATAAAGTGTACATATATGGGGTGGAAATTTTATTGAATTTAACTTCTAAAACATATATAAGATGATATAGTTGTGAATACATTAAAAAACAGATTATAAGATTGAAGAAGCCATTAATCAATGAATGATACAAAATATGTTTTTCACTTATATTATAATCTCTAATTTTAAACGGGTTATATAAATCAATAAAAACGTGTATAATAATATAAATATTATCTAAGTTGTATAATAAATAGTAGAGAACTAAATAATAATAACTATAATGGGCTAAATAATAATATCTACTTTTGGGCCTTGTATTTTATAACCCAACCGGTATCAATTACACGTGTACTCTGTATATGTATATATTATCTGAGCTGTATATATCTCCCTCTATCCGTCATTGTCATTCTCTCTAAACCCTAAAAGAGCGCCAAAAATCTCTCTCTCTCTGGCAAATGCTTCTGCAGTTCATTTCACGTTAACAGATAAATATTTCTAGAAAGTTTCTCCTGTCATGGCGTTGGCTTGCGTTAACAGTATCGGAATGTCGCCAGAAAAGTTTTCGGCGGGGTTACTCCTCCTATGGTTGGTCAAGCCCCAGGACTTCATTAAGGCGAGTAAACAAGAGTGAGAGAGAGGGATGGGAGACGACGGACTCAACTTAGGTTGAGGGTTAGGGTTTTTTTTTTTGGTTTCTCGGGTTCTTCCGAACCCAACCCAAACCGATCCAAATTCATTCGGGTTTTAGATTTTGAATTCATATGGGATTTTCTACAAAACCCATTTATCTCACGGATTGAGTTTTTTGAGTTGGATCGGTTCGGATTGTTCCGATTAACCCGAAACGCCCACCCTTATATAGAAGCACTTACGATTACAGAATTTTGAACCAAATCCTATAGGTTGAATATCTCGATTTTGTTGGATTGGAGGAAATGTTTTTTAGATGTAAATGGTTCGATCAAACCATAGGACATGGTATACGAAAAAATTAATGTGGAGAAATTGATATCAATCCAGCACGACAATATTGTAAGTATAATTCATTCATCACAATGTATCAAGCACATCAAGTATGTTATATGCAATATCCAACAACATTGAAACATCAAAGAGAGGAGTGGTGGACCGTTGTAAAGATTAAGCCACGAGGAGTTATAAACACATATGAAAAAGAAGATCCGTTGCAAACCGATCATCCGGAACCGATACGATTAATTGATACAGACAATCGGGAGGAGATTCTCGCAAGGATTAATATAGATGGAGAATACATATACGATTATGAAAACGTTAAACCGCAAGATGCAAAAGATTAAAACGGCGATAAATTCAATTAACAAATGAAGGAAGACTCGCCAATCGAAGAATCTCTAAAGAAGAAATGTGAATTGCGTAGTTGTAATGTATAAATTTTGTAATTCACTTTTTTACCTAAATATATTCACATATCAACGGGCATCCGTTGCAATTTGCAACGAAAACTCGTTGAAATATTAAATTCGATCAACACATAGAAAATTTTCAGGAGTTATAATTTATTAACGGACATCCGTTGGAAAATTGCAAAGGATGCTCGTTACCTCTTTTTAAGCAACCAATGGATGCCCGTTGGCGTGTGTCATCATGGCTAGGCTACAACTGCAATATTGGTTAATGTTCTCAACGGGCATCCGTTTGAAATTGCAACGGATGTCCGTTGCAAAAGGAGATGAAACAGATGATATGGTGCACATCGACACTATTTCCGCCACCACCTCCACCGCCACTATTTCGGCCTCCTTCACCTATACCGGCACCGTCGATATTTGATGAAAAAGATGATATGGTGCACATCGACACTTTGATCGATATAGTTTCGACGAGCATCCTACCGTCCCAATCATTGATCCCGAACATCTTGATGGGACGTTATGGTAAGAGAATAATTATATAATTTAGATTTTATTTATTTATAAATATTATCTAATAATTTAATTTTCACTTGCAGATTTGATGTGGATGATGTTATGAAACATACGAACAACAACATCATCATAGGATCGCTACAAGATCGTTTGTATTATTCGTGGTAAGGGACGTCAGAAGTCATACGCCGCCGATGGTTGTGTACATTCATCATAAGTATAATTTATATATACGATTTAGCTTTTCAATTGATATATACTTTAGTAACTAATTTATCTTAATTTAATTTTGCAGCGCGCATATAGATAGCGGAAGAAGGATATGTCGCGCATCTATACTGCTTTCGCTTGATGATGAACAACACCAAGCGTAACTATTATGAGAAGAATGCCAAGCCAACATGGACAACCGACGAGGTGTTTAACCAACTCGTCCAACATTGGAAGTCCGAAGACTTCAAGGCCAAGAGCGAGAAGGCCAATAAATGTCGGTATGGCCAAAAAGTTCTCGAAATGAGAAAAGAATTGGTATAATTTATTTTATTACATTATTTAAATTTTATTATTATATAAAATTGTTATCTAATTATATAACTATAGTGTTACAGATGTAGAAAATCGTACGAGAACCGACTCTTCTTGAGCTGATTGTAGAAACCCATTCCAAGAAGAAGTCCATCGTCAGGGAAAAGAGGGACGAACTAGAACTCGTCAACCCTCGGACAGAACAGACTGTAAAAGGTTTGAGAGATAAGATCACACAGCAATCACAAGCGTGCGGTTCAACTCCCGATGATCTCAGGCCTCTACAAAATGATAAATTTTATTTGGAGGTAAATAATAAGAATATTGTTTATGATTAAATATTTTAATAAAATATTTTTTAACTATGCTAATTTTACGTGTTTGCTTTTGTAGTAAGTTAGACCATATAACAGGCGTTTATACGATCTCGGTGTTCTTCAATGCACCAAATACCGCGAGAATTGTGCACAGCTCAGGCATCCACACAACACGGTTAGGCGCCTGATGAAAACGTTCTAAAAATGAGGAATAGATGCATGTCCGACCGGGCTGCATACCATGCACGGCCGGACATGACTTGGTAAGCTTCCTTACCTCCATTTTGAGCGGAACATAGCACGGGAGGATTCAAATTTTGAATGACAAGATGTTATGATCACACACCAGACATCATTCATTCATCATTCATCATTTTAGAGAGCCCTTTTGATGTGTGACACGCAAGGAGACGGAAAGATCGAATCGGAAGTGATGCACGGCCCGGGCACACATAGAGCACGATCGGCACTCTTTTTGGATGAGTGCACGGTCGGGCGTGACACCATGCATGGTCGGGTGTGACACCATGCATGGTCGGGCGTTCAATGCACCAAATACCCTAAGAGCTGTGCACATCCCAAGCATCCACACAGCACGGCCGAGCGCTTGATGAAACAGTTCTAAAAATGAGGAATAGATGCATGCTCGACCGGGCTGCATACCATGCATGGTCGGGCATAACTTGGTAAGCTTCCTTACCTTCGTTTTGAGCAGAATTTACCATGGGACGATTCAAATTTTGAATGACAAGATGTTAAGATCACACCACAACATCATTCATTCATTATTCATCATTATTCATCAGTTTAGAGAGCCCTCTTGATGGGAGACACATAAGGAGACGGAAAGATGGAATCGGGACTACGCCTCGTTTGATATCATATGATCCTTACTCTAATTATTTGATTAGAGTTGTTTGGTTTAAAATTCATGACTGAGTAGGTGTTTTTTTCTAGGAGAAGGGATTAGCCCATGGCTATCCGGGAATCTCTTTCGATTTATCTTTGAATGAAATTTCCCGTTTTGTTAATCTATTCTTTGTCTGAGTATTGAATCATCTTTTATTTATGAAGTCCAAGTAGATGCATTTGTTAGGGATTAGGAGAATGACGGAAAAGGAGAATTCTAGTCCTAGATAATCAGGCTTAGAACAATCCAGACTAGGTCACGAAAATAGAGTAGTAACGGTTTAGGGTTAATCGGATGAATCATAGAGCGTATGGATTTAGTTTGAGGTATCAGCCACAAAAGTAGGGGATAACTCGATTAGATCACGTTCATATGCCTTGAGAGAGGGTAGGAATTACATTAGGATCATCCACCTTAGATATCTTGACTGGGAATGCATGATTAGATAGATCGATTTTTGGTATCAGAAGCTTTGCGGTGAAACCGTATCCTAGAACGTTTGTCTCATTGTCAAGAGCTCATTAGTTTATTGCTTGTCATTATTTCACTTTTAACCAATATTCGTTTGTAACAAGTTTGATTTCTAGTTTGATTTTAGTTTGTGTTGCATAGTTCCCGTGGGATCGACACCTAGAGTATTACACAAGTGTCGTGCACTTGCGGCTAGTTTAAGTTAATTTAGTTTTAACTTGGAACGCATCATCCCCCCCCCCTCTCCCCGGAGAGCATTGGCGATCTCTGAACAAAGATGGAGACGGTTGGGAAGCTCATCGGCTTCATGAAAGAACAAAGATAATAATGTTAGCGGGAGGTTGATCGGTGCATACTACTGAAACATGAGTTATAATAGAACCGGTCTTCATCTTCTATCCAGATCGAGCAAAAAAGCCATTATTTAACAAATGCATCTACTTGAATGAAATTTCTCGTTTTGTTAATCTATTCTTTGTTTGAGTATTGAATGATCTTTTATTTATGAAGTCCAAGTAGATGCATTTGTTAGGGATTAGGAGAATGACGGAAAAGGAGAATTCTAGTCCTAGATAATAAGGCTTAGAACAATCCAGACTAGGTAACGAAAATATAGTAGTAACGGTTGAGGGTTAATCGGATGAATCATAGAGCGTATGGATTTAGTTTGAGGTATCAGCCACGAAAGTAGGGGATAACTCGATTAGATCACGTTCATATGCCTTGAGAGAGGGTAGGAATTACATTAGGATCATCCGCCTTAGATATCTTGATTGGGAATGCATGATTAGATAGATCAATTTTTGGTATCGGAAGCTTTGCGGTGAAACCGTATCCTAGAACGTTTGTCTCATTGTCAAGAACTCATTAGTTTATTGCTTTTCATTATTTCACTTTTAACCAATATTCGTTTGTAACAAGTTTGATTTCTAGTTTGATTTTAGTTTGTGTTGCATAGTTCCCGTGGGATCGACACCTAGAGTATTACACAAGTGTCGTGCACTTGCGGCTAGTTTAGGTTAGTTTAGTTTAACTTGAATCATATCAAGTTTTTGGCGTCGTCTTCATGAAAGAACCAAGATAATAATGTTAGCGGGAGGTTGATCGGCGCATACTACTAAAACATGAGTCATAATAGAACCAGTCTTCATCTTCCATCCAGACAGAGCAAAAAAGCCATTATTTGACATGGAAAACAACAAGCGACCTCGGCTTATGAACACACGAGCAAGTACAATCTTTGTTGTTTAATCTCATCAAATACATCCCAACAGCTGGAGAAACCATGAGCATGTGAATGCATAGGAGTACATTGTTGGATCAACAGATAAACCTGCCAAGAATAAATCCAAGCAAAACTCATGGTGTATTGGATGAAAGATAAGGCAAACTATATGAAAACTCAAGATTGAATTTGTTGTTATTTTATGTTGTCTTGTAGTTGAGCATGCCGATAATGCGACAAAATTCTATAAATGGTTCATTGAGGTGTGGTTTTTTCAATGGATATGCTAAAACTGTTGTTTATTAAGATGTCAATTTATGGGTTTTTAAGAAGTTTGATCTGGTTTATAGGGGAATGACGAGGAAGAATAGCTCAAAGACATGAAGGAATGCACCATTCTTAAACTTTTTAATCGATTGTTTTTTTTTTATTGAAGGTGCTTAGGGATGAGGGTGTGTTGTTCTTATGCTCATGAAACTAATTGATGAATCTCATAAGCTTTTATCTCCTTGATCTTAATTGTGCATTGATCTTAATTGTGCATGCGGAATAAGAAATGAAATGAAAAAGTGTTTTGGTTGTGATATGCTTGAATGATCTTTTGTTGTTTGATGTTCTTGATGGAATGTTGTTATCACCGAATGTGATTTACCTCATATCCTTCTATTGCATATATATTTGTTTTACAAAAGAATAGTTGCGGATAAAGACAATCTCTTATAAAATTATAGCCCTATTATACTATTTTTGGCCATTATACATAGGTAGTGACTTTGTAATTTCTGCCTGCATGTTTGGCTAATTTTACCCTTTACCGTTACTTGTTACTGTCTTCTGATCTCGTGTTTTCCTTGTGCATGGGCCTCCGATTTGTTTCCTGGGCTTCTGAGCGTGCTGGGTCTCCGCTGGAATTTTGGTGAGTCGTGTCTACTGGGCCGGAACCAAGACAAAGCCCACCGAAGAAGATATTTCGGTTTTGGCTTCTCTCAGGTTTCATTCCAGAACCTTCCCCTTGCTCCCGATGTGGCTCTCTCTTCTCCATGTTGCACCTACGCCGGACATACTCTTCAGGGTGCAATGCTTACAGGATTCTACAAAGAAAACACAGACATAATCATCAACACATTCACTTCCCTTGGATGCAACGTATGTGGAGAGAGGAACGCTCAATACGTGTGGGTACACACGAAAATGGTTTGTGACATCGTTAAGACTTTCAAATGTAACAACGCATTATTGTTTAATCTCTTATTCTTTTGTATGGACCGAAATACTGGCATATGGGATGAAGTGTATATATATGTTAATGAAGTGAGTTTACTTTGCTCACATGTTCCTGTAATAATATATACAAAGTTTCTTGACATAATATGTTTCGAAATGCATAATATATTGAACTTACGGGGTTCTGTAAATTTTTCAGGAACCACTGCTTTTTTATAGTGACAGTTTTCTGAAACATTACAACTTGTTGTTAACTTATTGTTTTGGTTGCAGTCGGTGAGGTTTCAACCTTCTTCGAAGATTATGAGAGGTACTTGCATGTGACGACTGAACTGTGAAACGAAAGCACCTGGAGTGCTGAATGATCCTTAAATATCCAAGTGACAATAGAACTTGAATGTGATATATGCTTAGTAGAGCATCTCCAAACACAAAATGTCATTATCCCAGCTGAAGGACGTGTTCAACACACTTTTACCCTTGTGAGTGGTCATACTTGTGACCTTTGTCTCTAAGAATTGTAGAAGTTATCTATTTCTAAGAAGTGATTGTCTCGTGTAAGTAGTTTTGCTTATAAAGAAATTGGATAACAACTAGATTGATGTATTTCTATAAACCTGAATTGTGGTGGCCAAACGGGATGGGAAAGCAAACCCTTTATAATGTCTCAATCACTCTTGATGTAGGAAGAAGAACACAAGAGAATTAGTGTTTGAGTTGTGATTTTTCCATTCCATTTCATCCCTATTTATAGGAGGATTACAAAGGAATAAATTACTCATTACCCCACTAACAATAGTTAATATACCACTAACCCACTAACTCCATTATCCATAATAAAAGACCCACTCACACCACTAACCCACTAATAAAGAAATTAAGAAAATTAAGAAAACAAAAAAGAATTATTCAATATTTTGCCCCCTTAATTCTTGTCATGTTTTCTTGAATCTCGACGATGTTAATTCTTGTGTGTAGTTCCTGAAATCTTACACGTTCGAGTGGCTTTGTGAGTATGTCCGCAAGTTGGTCTTGTGTAGAGGTATATTCGAGGACGATGTGTTTGCTCCGGTCGTGAAAGACGGGGTTCTTGCTCAATGCGATAGCGGACTTATTATCCACCCTAAGCTCCGGCGCTTGAGTTTCCCAGCCAATGAAGTCACTCGAGAGTTGAGCTAACCAGATGCCTTGACAAGTTACAGCTGATGCAGCGATATATTCTGCCTCTAGGGCACGAGGTCCAAACCCCCATGGTGATGATGGTCCAGGATGTTGTTGATCATGCGAAAGCGTAGAGGTGCATCATCATGATCTGCATCAAGGATTGGTTCAACATTTGTCGGCGGCGATGCAAACTCCACTGCCTCTAGTGTTGCATCAGGAGTTCGAGGGGACTCTTGAATCGTTTCTCTTGGGCCTGGTTCACTCGTAGTGATAAACTCGATGCTAAATGGCTCCAATGAAACGGTAGTACCACCCTTGTCATAGGTCTTCCAATCCCATTTAGCCACCTCATCAAAGACAACATCTCGTGTCACGTGCACCCGTTTGCTGACTGGGTCGTACACTCGGTATGCCTTGGACCCAACTTCATACCCGACAAATATCATTGGTGTGCTTCGATCATCAAGCTTCTTCAAATTTGGCCGCGTGTCCTTAACATGTGCGATACTACCGAATGTACGGAAGAAATGAACTGTCGGTTTTGCACCATGCCAAGCCTCGTATGGTGTCTTCTCATCAAGACCACGTGTTGGGGCGTGATTGAGAATAAAGACTGCAGTTGTCACAGCTTCACCCCAGAATTATGCTGGAAGACTTTTTGCCTTCAGCACGCATCGGGCCATGGCAACAATTGTATGGTTGCGGCGTTCAACGATTCCATTTTGCTATGGAGAGTAGGGGGCCGTTAACTGTCGTTGGACTCCCCTATCGGCGCAATATTCCCTAAACTCCACCGATATAAACTCAACTCCACGATCAGTACGAAGCACCTTGAGCTTCCGTCCCGATTGTACCTCTGTCGCAGCTTGGAACCTCTTGATTGCCTCTGGAGCTTGGTCCTTCCTTACAAGAAGGGTGAGCCACATATAACGACTGAAGTCATCTACGAGCACTAGGAAATAACGATTCCCACTTGGTGCCATCGGTGTGATGGGCCCGCATAGATCACAATGGATGAGGTCCAGAACATCTATCGTGCGTCGTCGTGCCTTCTTTGGAAACGAGTTCCGCCTTTGCTTCCCCACGAGGCAACTATCACGCACTTGATCAACTTGACCAATATGTGGCAACCCACGCACCATGTTGTGTTGAACGATCTTTCGTAGTGCATTAAAATTAATGTAGTCGTATCTTGCATGCCATTTCCACGGTTCTTCAGAGCTTCTTACTATCAAACACACTGGTCGTGTAATATTGAGGCAGATCGAATAGAGCCTATTGGAGGATCTTCAGACCCGTGCCAATAATCGTCGTTGTGGATCTCTTATAGTCAAGGTGCCCCCTTCGATGATCCTCTGGCATCCAGAGTCGTCCAACTGCCCCACACTGATCAGGTTTGTGGTGAGGCAAGGAATGTAGTAGACCCCCGTTAATGCACGATGCTCGCCATTCTTGCATGAGAATAAGATCGTTCCTCGTCCTTCAATCTTGACGATGGATCCATCTTCAATCTTCACGGTTCTAACCACTGATTGGTCGAATTCGGAAAACACAATACGCACACAAGTCATGTGGTTCGTCGCCCCGATGTCAAAGAACCATAGATCGCCTTTGCGCTCCTCCTCACGACTAAGATGGGCAGTAACCTTCGTCTTTTCAAGGTGGATAGGGCACTTATGTGATGGTGGTGACCCTGACGGTGTAGGTTGTGATATCAATGAATCTAACATTGTCTCACATGCCTTGGCCATAACGAGTGTAGGCACGTCGTCATCCCCGTGGGCTAGATGTGCTTCTCCATTTTTGGGCTTGGATCGACAGTCCCTAGCCCAATGACCCATCTTACCACAATTTCGACACTTATCTTTTGATCTATCTCGGTTCTCGCTAGAACCAGATCCACCATCTGTTACGGATTTACGACGTCGTTGTTTTCGACGACGTTTCTCCGACTTGGAGCCTCCAAAGGAACAATCTCCTTGTTTTTGCTCTTTCATTCACGGAACCCATTCCTCTTTAGTGAGTAAAAGTTTACCCCAGCCCCCGATGTGGGCTTCAACGGCTCAAACCGTTCTTCTGCGACCTTCAATCTCTCTGTAACCTCTTCCAACGAAAGTGTTGATAGATCCAACAAAGTTTCAATGGACAATGCGATCTGTCCAAATCTGGGAGGGACAACCCGTAGGTATTTCTCAACCACCTTGTGTGACGGTTCAGGATCTCCGAGATTGGCTAGCTGATTCACTATGCCGGAGAGACGCATGGCAAAGTCATCCACCGGTTCACCATCATGAAAAGCTAAATTCTTGTACTCCTTGCGCACTTTCTGAGCGCTAGCCTTACGTCCTCGATCAGAACCGACACGTATAGACTCAACCGTTTCCCAAGCCTCTTTCGCATTCTTCTTCACGACGAGCGAAGAGATCATCTCCGACGGCACACCGCGCAGAATGGCTTCAAGCGCCATTTGATCTTCCTGCTCGTCATCGGTTCCTACCTCGACGGCTGCCCAAAGTACTCGTGCTCGGATCATCACCTTCATCATTAGTGACTAATCTCCAAAATTAGTCTTTGTGAGCATGGAAATGTCGCACCTCCCACCTCTTTGACCACCTTTTGCACCACGTAGTTACCATCATCCCGACGTCGACCATGACGTGGAGGAGGAGAAAGAGATTGTCGACGTCTCTTGTATTTACGGGACTCCTCAATGCTCCAGCGTTGTGTGAGATCGAAGACATTTTTCAACGGATCGATTACACACACTCTGATACCAATTGTTGGAAATATGATTCTCTAAGAGAATAATAGGAAGATAGGAAGAAGAACACAAGAGAATTAGTGTTTGAGTTGTGATTTTTCTATTCAATTTCATCTCTATTTATAGGAGAAAAATTACAAAGGAATAAATTACCCATTACCCCACTAACAATAGTTAATGTACCACTAACCCACTAACTCCATTATCCATAGTAAATGACTCACTCAAACCACTAACCCACTAATAAAGAAATTAAGAAAATTAAGAAAACAAAAAAGAATTATTCAATAAAAGATTTTGGGGAGTCTGATTCTTAAGCACAACCATTCGGATTCTGAAAGATAGAAAGTGATATTGATAATATCACTGGTGGACGGTAAGCTTTATATGTTGAGTCACATCCAAAATGGAATTCTGTGGAACCTCTGCATTGTCTACTTTGTATATTTTCAGGTTGTTCAAAGTCAATGGAGAGCCCATCTTCATTCGTGGTGGCAATTGGATACTGTCGGATTGGCTTCTACGCCGCTCCAAACAATGGTACACAACCAATATTAAGTTCCATGCTGACATGAACATGAATATTTCTGTTGTTGGTGTGGCTGCTTGGCTGAAAGGAAAGACTTTTATCCCTTTTGCGATATCTATGGCTTATTGGTACAGTTTTGAAAGTGTTATTTGTAAACTTTTTTACAATGAATTTGTCGTTTCTTAAGCTAATATTTTCCATATTATCGTGTCGGTTTGATGTCAATTTCTCCCTTCGATTTTTTTGTGTATCACATTCTACAGTCGGGTCAAACCACCGATATTTAAAAAGCAATACCTTCAATCCAAAGAGACCAAGAGATTCCACCTATAGGATTTGATGCAAAATACCGTAGAAATTGTGACCCTCTATTTCACTATTAATACAAACGATATAATTGTACGTGTTTCTATGTCTTCTGTGTTAGTAAGTGTGGATTGTGTATCCCCGAATATACAAAATTGACCAACACATACATATCTTGCAGGACCATTAGCCAAATCTTTTAACCGGGTAGGATGTCTCTAACCGGAGCCTTTGACCTATATAAGATAAAAATAAATGAAAACTTATAACATAATCTTTTTCAGGTATATATACATATATATATATATATATGAATATACATGTATTTACGTAATCTCTCAACCAGTAGCCATAATGTTAAACTTTCATTTTCGTGAATTCATCTACATTTAGATCAAGATATGTACCCATTACTTTTTCATCAAATACCTTGTAATAAAAGTATGTTAACATATATAAAAAAATATATATGTATATGTAATTTAAAAAATCGATTGTCATCGCTGTGTACCTTTCGTAAGGTAATAGCTCTTGACAATTTGATAATATATATGTTAGCTAATATTTTTTAGATTTTTTTTCCTGTATGTCCAATTGGTGTAAAGATCTCATGAATTACACCCAATTGAGGATTACATTGATATAGATAATTTGTGTGATCTTTTGTTGAGCGTCTTTGTTTCGTCGGAATATATGACTCGAAATAATATGTGTTGAAATATGTGATTTATTCCAACAAATACTATTTAAAAATAGATCCTTCAATTGATGTTTTGTTTTTTTCTTTAGATAAAAGAAAAACCTTTTGAAAGAATACATCCATCTGAATTGAACCGTTACAATCTGTCGGGATCAGTATCAATGGACGAATCTGTTGATCCGGCCGTTGATGTTGGACTTTTTTTTAAGCGTTTATCACTGGAGATTCAAGGAGCTGTACAAGTGGAGAATACAAATCATCTTATGGTTTTCATTCAAGCCAAGGCTGGCTACATTATCTCCATCTATAACTGATTGAGATGGTTAATTTTGAAGATGGAGTTGGAAAAATGAACTCTCAAATAAGATGATCCTTATTGTTATCAGATCTCTCATTTGGATTCACTCTTTTGTTTCTCAAATCCAAGCACTAAATTGATTTAATAAATACAATATAAAGAAGAAAAACAACTAAATGTTTAGTTTTTTCAGTAAAGAATCAAGAATACAGAGCTTTTACCGTGTACCTTATAGCCTAGGGTTATATTGTTTTCTTTTGTTTTCTGAAAAAAGTTACCCTCAAACACATCTCTTGATTTACCATAAATCATATATGTTATCCCTATTTTGGAGTGGTAATAAAAGAGATTTAAATTCGAAATCTACTATTTTTGTCGGATATGCTAGAGGTTGTTATGAATTTTGGGATATGTATTGTGTTTATATTAGTTCATCTTTAGTTACAATTTCATGGAGTCTTAGTCTAATTCCTTTGTTCTGCCATGATTTTTCGGTTAATGACTATTACGTCTTAGGCTCAATTTGGTCGATTGTTGTTATAAGGTCATGGTCAATGCTTGCAACAAACGAAGATGATTCAAGACTCCTTTGTATTTCTTCTGAAAAATACAAATCGATCCAGAGATAGTACAAATCAAGATACACGCATCGCTGATGTTATTTTAAAATTTATTAATAGTAATTATTCAAACATATCAATAACTTATTTAAGATTATAAATTTCATTTTATTACTAATTTTATGTTTAAATTATTCAGATGTATAAAATATCCAAAACATGCAATCACTTTCTCCGACAAATTACGTTTTAAAGTTTCATAGATATTATGGACAAATCGCAGTATTAATTTACATTACAATTTAAATCTATTGTTTTAACTTTTACATTGAAATAATATATATGTGTTTGTACTGACTGATAACTATATCAATGTCATGACAATGTTTGAATTAATAAATTATGTGTAACATTTTTAAAAAACGCAATTTAATTATCAAAAGATCACGCAACGTGCAGGTGTCATCACTAAAAAAATACAGGCGATTTCCAACGGACATATCCTTGGAAATCGCCAAAAATCCGTTGCAAAGAGTGATTCCCAATAGACGGCAACAGATCTGAGCCAGTTAGGAATCACGCGTTACAAATCGGGATCCGTTGCAATTCCCAATGGCTTTGCAACGGACAATATTCGTTGAAAAATTGTGACGGGCGCCCAACGGATAGAACCGTTGGAAAATTGTAATGGATTCCCGTTGAACAAAGTGTAACGGATGCCCGTTAACAAATTGCAACAGACGGTCGTTAAAAAGTTGTAACGGAAGTCTGTTACAGTTTTGTAACGGACATCCGTTGCCACACCGTCGCGAAAAAAGAGCGGGAATTCAAATTTTCCAATGGACATCCATTGTAAACTGACGGAAAATGGCAACGGGCATCCGTTACAAAATTGCGGGAAATGGTAACGGGTATTCATTACCATTTGGCGGAAAAAAAATAAAAAAATAAAAAAATAAAATTATGTTTACAAACATTAAAAAGTTTTTAATTAAACTAATAAAATTTCTTACAAAAACTTAAATCTAAATATATTACAATTCATTTAAATCGGTTGGGCCGATATCATTGTTGGGATCACCACAAGCACCTCTGGAAGGCGTTGCATCCGAATCGATACCCGGTTCTTGCCGCGGCGTTGATCCCCTCACATGGCCGGATAGCAACTCTATGAAGCTCTCCATGTGCTGCACTTATGATCGTGTTGCCTTCCGTGGGGCTTGAGTGTCTCGAAGTTGTGATTCGAGATCGTCGATCCGCCGTTACTGCGTGTAGCTATCTTGGACCACAAGAGGTACCGTCGTGGCGTCCTCGACCATATCTTTCTGAAGTGCCCCGAGACCGTATAAACGCCCCTTATACGGTCTAACCGACTACAAAACAAACAAAATTAAAGTTAGAATTTTTTACAAAATTTTTATTTATAATCGAAAGATAAAATACTAAATTGTTACCTCCAAATAAATTTTTTCCTTTTGTAAAGGACTGAGGTTGTCAGGAGTTGAATTGTAAGCTTATGATTGCTGTGTAATCTTCTCCGTTACAGCTTTCACGGTTCTTTCCGCTCGAGGGTCGACGAGTTCGGGTTCGTCGCTCTCTTCCCCGACGACCAATTTCTTCTTGGCGTGGGTTTCCACTACCAGCTCAAGAAGAGTCAGTTCTCTTCCTATCCGTTGTATATGTGATATAAAATAAAATTTCATTAGATAAATATAGTAAAAACCCAAAAATTTAAATAATAATAAATTTGCCAATTCTTGCTTCCTCTTCGGGAATGATTTTGATCCCGAAGTATCGCGATGCGGACCATCTCCGGGAACCTTCTCGTCGTACCGACATTGTTTTGCCTTCTCGCTCTTGGCCTTGAAGTCTTCAAACTCACATTGTTTAATAAATTGATTGAAGACCTCACCTGTTGCCAAGTCGGTTTGCAATTCTTGGTGTAGTAGTTGTGTTTGGCGTTGTTCATCATCAAGCGAATCCTAGCCTGCATGTCGCGTATCCATGCCATATAGATGCGCGTCGTATCCTTCTTTTGACATCTGTATGTGCGCTGCAAAATAATTTATAATAAATTAGTTTATAACATATATAAATAATCATTTTAAATAAAATTGTAATTTAGAATACACTTACGATAAAGGTGCACCACCATCGGCGGCGTATGACTTCTGGTGTAACTAGCCATGAATAATAAAGTTGGTCCTGTAAGGACCCTTGGATGATGTTGTTGTTCGTATGCTTTAGAACATCATCCACGTCAAACCTACACATGAAAATTAAATAATTAGATACTATTTATAAAGTAAAACAATATAAAATTATACAATATTAAAGTTACCATAGCGTCCCGACAAGACGTTTAGGATCGATAATTTGAAGGGTGGGACGCCTGTCGAAATCATCGATTAAGGAATCGATATCCACTATATTATCCTCTTCATCAAATATCAGAGGTACCGATATCGGTGAAGGCGGATGATATGGTGGCGATGGAGGCGGGGGAGGGGCTCCCGCGGAATCAGCCAACATACCTCCCGCACCTATAAATCGTCTAGTCCTCATTTTCGTATTTTAGTGTTTGAAGGTGTGATTTTGTGTGTGTGATGAAGTGTTTGAGAGGATTTTGAATTTTGAATTGTGTTGAAAATGAAACTGTCCTACGGTTTATTTGGAGAAATTTTCAACGGGCATCCGTTTGAATTTCCAATGGATGCCCGTTGGAAATTATGTCAACTCAACGGCCGTAGTTAATTGACGCGATGTTCTGCTTCTCCAACGAGCATCCGTTGGAATTTCCAATGGATGCCCGTTGGAAATGCGTGTTTCCGAGGCAACGGACGGTGAAACGGCAGTTCGTCTCCCGCTGCAACGGGCATCCGTTACAATTTCCAACGGATGCCCGTTGGAAGTTTCTACAGCCTAGATAGGCATCATTACACTTGTAATGGTCATCCGTTACCCGTTCTTAACGGATGCCCGTTAGAAAAATTGTAACGGACATCCGTTGCAAATTTCCAACTGATGCCCGTTAAAATTGTGGAAAACTTAGAAATTTTTTCTAAGTGTCGGAGGCGCCTTAAGAATTGCAACGGATGCCCGTTGGTAGTAGATCATATGTGATTCATGTTCTTCATTTCTTTCTATTTGTGATTCATGCACAATATCTCTAACACCGCAATTTTCGTCGTGAAAAAACCAAATTTCGTAATTCTCAACAAAACTCACCTCTTAAAGATGTTTGCAAACAATTTCTTCACTTTGATACTTCATGTTTTTGCATCTTTTGCATGGACATAACATTGTCCCGCGTTCTTGACACAAAGGTTGCATCGATGCAAAACTCATGAATTGCTCCAATCCATGTAAGAATTCTTGTGTAATCTCTTCGGACATAGGATCTTTTCTTCTATACATCCACTCTCTCGATCTATATATATCTCGATTTGAAGATGACGATATTTTGATGAAAATATATTTCTTGTTGATGGTTTGATGCTAAAACCTTGATTGTTATCATTAAATAGTTTAAATTGCAACGGACATCCGTTGGAAACCTCAACGGATGACTGTTGTAAGTTCACGTGAATTTATTCCACCGGAAAGCTTCGAAATTCACAATTTCCACGGCTATCGTTACAAGTGCCAACGAATATCTGTTACAATTTGCAACGGATGTCCGTTGGAATTTTTTCCCGGTTTTCTAACGGGTTTCCAACGGAGGATGCCAACGGAAGATATCCATTAACATCCCGTCAAAAGTTGCAACAGATTGCAACAGACGTGGCAACGGACGATATCCATTACACTTCCGTTGAAGTTTTTAACGGATTGCAACGGATATGTGCCCGTTGGAAGTTCTTCTAAATCCGTTGCAATCCGTTGCAATTCATCATCAACGGACGGATCTGTTGCACCATCCGTTGGAAATGGACTTTTTTTTTTGTAATGCATCTAGTTTTATATAATAAAATTTTCAATGAAACATATTCTAATATATAATGCATTCACATTAAATGAAATAATATATTATGTATTTTGATATTCCTACTCTCATCGTTATTTGTAGTTTTTATTTTATCTACTAGATGATACCCGCACGTTGCGCGGTTTTGTGATAATCAAATTGTATTTTTTTAATTTTTGTACATAATTTATTAATTAAAACATTGTCGTGGTATTGATATATGTATCGGACAATACAAACACATAAATTCTAATTTTCAATGTAAAAGTTTGAACAATATATTGATAAATGTAACGTAAACTAAGATTGTGATGTATTTATAATATCTTTGAAGTTTTAAAAAGTAATATGTCGGAGGAAATGATTGTATGATTTGGACATGAGTTTTATCATATTATTCTTTTTCTTATCTTTACCTACATAATATTTTTAGGACTAAATTGAATTTATAACATGGTTAAAAAACAATTATTAAGGTATAAACATAGTCTGGGAATCTTAAAATTTATTTATGTTTGAATTTCTTGATTGTATTTAGATTTTGATTTATGTAGATGTTTGTGGAACAGAACGGACGAAACGTTAACAAAAAATATCGTTGATCATCATGGGACTTACGCAACGACATGAACCAAAAATATTAATTAATATAAGTGTTAATTTGTATTTTTTTATTACCGGTGATCATCATGGGAATAACGCATGTTACGATCATGACTATATTCTTGACAATCAAATTAACTTTTTTGAAAAAAAATGCATAGCAAGTCCATCCTATATCGATATTGTTAAAGATATTTTTTATTTGAAAAAATTAATTGTATAAGCTTAGTAGCAAAAAAAATTATTGATTCATTGGAAAACTATTTACCCGATAAAAATCCTTTGTGGTCAACCAATCCAACCAATGCTCGATATGAAGGCGGCCTGAATTTATATTTGGGTATCGTATGAATATGATCGGTACCTCCATAATGTTTTAGGACTAAATTTAATGTAAAACATGATTAAAACATTTATTGAGATATAGACATAATTTCAAAATTTGTAAAATTTGCTTGTTAGAATTTTTTATTGTCTTTTGATTTTGATTGGTCTAGATGTTTACGGAGCAGGATGGTTGAAGTGTTAAAAAATGTGATTGATATATTTACAAAGAATAATTACGCAATGACATGAGAAAAAAATATTAATTAATGTGATTTTTTGTTTATTTTTAATACCGTTGATCATCATAACTTTTTTTTAATAATCATTCGAGTAATATTTGAAAAAAAAAATACATAGCAAGTTCATCCTATATCGATGTTGTGACGACATATTTTAAGTATTTCGAATGGTTCAAGCAATGTGGGTAAATTATTGCGGAAGAATAACATAATAGTTTAATAGAGGAAAAATATTAAATTCTTACTAAGTTAATAACAACTGATTTTTATTTGCTTGTATTAGAGGTAGGTATTAGCAAATTGATCATTTTAATTTTCTTTTACATTATAAAGTTTTAAGTAATGCAAGAAGTGCCATGATATTTGATAGATATATCTGATAATCCTGATTCATTCAAAATATATTTATATTTAGATATTAGAAATATAAAAAATGTAAAATAGAAATGAGTTCAACGAAGAGTAAACTAATGCCACCACTAAAGAAAGAACATGAAAAGATGTTGTTGCTACTACAATTGCTGATGCAATGTTATGATGATTTTTGTTAACAATAAAATATTACTCTCTCCATGTTCTCATTCAATGTTGGTAAATGTCTCACTTCGCCTTGACTCTCCGGAGACTACTTTCGTGCTTTGCTATTTGCTTGCATTCCTTGTAAATGGTTTATAATATGGAAATATCCGTTGAATCCCCTAATACATAATCAAATGAATTGCAAAAGAAGATAAGATTGTCCATCATAAATTACAAAATAACAACAGTTGAAGGATATTTCAGAAAACCATCATAAAAATATAAGTCACACGTATATAATACAAAACCAGCATTATGCCAACAAATTTTTCATTGATTGTAAAATACAACATTTCCAAGTTGTGATAGAAAAGCACAGTCGAAGAACTATATAAAAAAAAAGAAACAATGTGCATTATCTACTTTAAAGCATTATATTCGTGCTTCCTAACTTCTCCATGATCAGATGATTGAGCAACAGAAGCCTTTTTGAATGCTCATGATTAACTTCCCTTCTGGATCTAATCGACCAAAAGTGACCGGAAACAGGAGGTTTCATTTAGATATAACTTAAGTATAGGTATAATTTATAATCAGAAAGTGAAATATGCTAGAAAAGGATATCAACCGAGATGTATTAGAAGGTTTGGATGAAAGTGAAATGACAATCTATTTGGGAGTACAAATGTAACATATCCGAACATATACACGATTAACTGTTGTAACAATTACATACATGTATCACCAGCTGGGAATCAATAACAGATTAAAAGAATTCTCAATTATGAAGATACCAACATGTACTCTAAGCCATCAACCAAAAGAACTGGGCATTGCTGTCGATGGATGCCAATATTCCCTTTTCTCCGTTGCGTTCTTGCTCACATACGCTTTAACCCTGACAATCACCAAAGAATTTCTCACCTTTACCTTGGATTAATTAAATAAATATCAAATACATTACCGCCGCCTTTGAGTTTTCTCTAACATTAGTAGCTCGCCCCTCCTCTATATCGCTCGATAACCCGCCATGACATCGTGATTGAGCTTAAGCTCCAAAATCTGTTACAATAAAGACTGAAGATGGATGATTTGGTTGTTTGTTTGGGTATTGAAAAATGATGGCGCAAAAGTACAATAGCTCGGACGTCAGAGTTCCTAAATCGAGTTCGAAAAAATATCGAGTTCCTAAATCGAACAGTGTTCTCAATGAGAGCAGTCATCACAAAGTTCCATGCAACAACGTTTCTGTCAGGAATTTCATCGAACACTTTCCTTGCGTTAGAAGTTTATTACAAGAACCATAAAAATGATGAAATTGTTTCCAACATAGACATCACAGTCAAAACCATGGTTCGAATGCTCAACCTGGATCTGTGTTCCTGCAGTGAGAGAAAAAAATGGACCGCAAACCTTGAGAAGAAACGGGAAAGCGAGCTTGTTCGGGCTGATTCCTCTTCTCTTAATCTCACATCAAACCCGAATCGATTCTCCAGGGGAATCGCTTGAAGAATAGCCTCTGTAAAGCATATTTCAAGTAGAATGGTCGCCGACAACAAATGAATTCAAGCGAAGAAGAGAGCAACCGAAAGAAGAGAGAAACCGGAAGAAGAGAGGAAGGAAAAAACTCACCGGAGCGCAGAGATTGGAGTCGACCGGCGGATTGCAGGATTGCAGAGACATATTTTGTATCAGATGACGATAATGACGTATTTTGTATTATTTATTAAAATGAAGAATGCGGCAAGAGGGGATGAATGCAGCAAGAGGGAATGAATGGGAGACGAAGATGAAGAGTCACTGGAATAAAACCTAACCGTGTGAAAGAAAGAAGGGGATTTTTCCTCCTCCCGCTGACGTGGCAGCACCAGGAGGGAGGAAAAATCCTCCTTTATATATGATTGTTGTGTCATTTATTCTCTAGTTTTTCCACATTTAATCAAAATGTAATTACTATCAATTATTTTATATTCATTATAAAATCGATAAATAAACATATTATTTACTATTTGTAAATACGTAAATATGAATGAGAATAAAATATCTCCTCATACTTTTGTTCTTTTCTCATATCTCTCGGTTTGTTTTTATATTTAAATAATATATATATATATATATAATATCACAAATACATATTCTTTGGAACTGATATTTTATGATTTAATTTTGTTTCCAATAAAATAAGAGGCAAATTATTTGGGTTGAAAAACAGTCAGATGCATCTTAACGGAAAAAAAATAATAATTCTCAATGATAGTTGTCTTTGATTTCTTCGAGATGTGTTAAAAAATCTGTAAAATGCAGTTAAAATTGTTCTATTTCTAGAAAATGGTTGTTTCACTAATGAAACTTTAACCAATAGAAGAATTGAATAATTGACTATATGTACCAACTGCTCGTGAGCTTGCTAAGATGTAACGAGAGAAAGAGAAATGTAAGAGAAGAATCAGAAAACACATTGAAGAAAAGTGTACTATTGTGATGAGCACAAAGGAAAGTACCAAGAAAAATACTCAATATGTGTGGTTTACTGGTGACTATTGATGAAAGCAGAGAATTACGAGTGTAAGCAAACGTGAGACGGCATAGATAACAGGTGAGTGTTTCAGCTGTATTTGGATACTTGTGAGGTCTGGAAAGCGTCTTAATATAACTCTTGTAAAGTTATATCATTGTTATAGTGGATTTCATGGTTCCGATCCCGGAAAGACGTAGGATTGTCACACCGACGACCTAAACTCGTTAAATTTCTTGTGTTCATTTTACTTTCCGTGCTTGGTTATTTATTCTTTTCTTGAATTAAATTGTTCCGTGTCTAAAATCGAAAGGTGTGAGATCAACGAGTGTTTTTGCTGCCAAGGATTCGATCCTTGAAACACCAACACGTGGTATCAGAGTTCGGGTTGGCTTTGGATTGATCTCACAAGATGTCTTCGGCTAAAATGGAAATGGAGAAATTTGATGGAAGAGGAAACTACATGCTTAGCAAGGAGAAATTTACAGCTCATCTCCAACTTCTGGGTTTAAGTGAAGCTTTGGAAGATGGAGGTGTATCTGAAGCTGAAGCTGAAGGACCTGAAGAAGGTAGCGAGATGGTTGTGATTGATAAACAGTTGGTTCTAACAAAAAAAAAATACGAGAAGCACAATAATCTTGAGCATAATAGACAAAATTCTGAGGAAAATCATCAAGAGAAAAGCTGCAGTAGATGTGTTAAAGGTACTTGACAAGTTATATATGTCCAAATCTCTTCCCAATCAGATTTAAGTAAAGCAAAATGTTTATTTCTCCAAGATGAATGAGACATTGTCTATGGAGGGCAACATAGATGAGTTTTTAAGGATAGTGGTAGATCTTTACAATGTTAAAGTTGTTAACTCTAATTAGGATCAAGCTATTCTATTACTTATATCCTTACCTAGACAATATGGTCAGTTGAGGGATACCTTAAAATATAGAAAGACATCACTAACTATAGAAGAAGTTATAAGTGTTATACATTCGAAGGAGCTTGCATTTAATGTTCATGAACCTTATAAGTGTTATACATTCGAGTGATCACTCAAAATCTCACAAGGTCTAAGTTGAAGGTTTGTTTGTCAAGGGGAAAATTGGTTCTCATGGTAGAACAGAGTTTTGAGAGCACAGTATTGGAAAAGAAAAATACAAACACCGATCCAAATCTAAGTCTAATAAGGATTGTTGGTTGTATGGTTCAAAAGGACATTACAAGAAAAACTATTCAATCGAAGATCAGGTAAAAACAAACCTATAAACCAAGGAAATATTAGAGGTGATGCTGCTACGGTAAGGAGAATCGAGACAGATGTTGTTGGGTTGCATATCTTAGAAGCTTTATCTACATTAGAGCAAGATCTGATGAATGGATTCTAGATAAAGGGAATAATTCTTAGAGTTGAATGAAGATGTACAAGGATCTGTAAAAATGGGAAACAACACTTTTTTGTGAAGTGAAGGGCATTGGAGTCATTAAAATTCATCTTTTTTTATATGGAATGATGTGCTACTAACACAAGTGAGATATGTTCCATAAATGCATAGGATTTTAATATCACTTGAAACGTTGGAAGACCATGGTTGTTGGTTTAAATACTCAGGAGGAATTTTCAAAGTTATTAAAGGATGCAGAGGTGCTGAAGGAAAAGTTGGTTCATAAATTGTATCTACGACAAGGAAATAAAATCGAAGCACACTCGTGTCTTGTAGAAAAGAATGTAAGTGAAACAACTCTTTGGCATAGTATATTGGGCGACATCAGCTAAAAGGGTCTTGATCAGCTAGTCAAGAATGGATACCTTGATAGGAATCAAGTATCAACACTACACTTTTGTGAGGACTGTGTATACAGAAAATTTCATAGGGTCAAGTTTACTACTACACAACATACGACACGAGATACAATTGACTATATTCACATTGATCTCTGGGATTCTGCAAGTGTACCTCAATCTCTGGGAAACTGCCAATATTTCATCAGCTTTGTTGATGATTATTCACAAAAGGTGTAGGTATACATTCTTAAGACCAAAGACAAAGCCTTTGAAAAACTTGTATATTGGCTAAGAATGGTTAAGAACCAAACTGAAAGGAATGTGAAGAGATTAAGGACGAATAATTGGCTTGATTTCTGAAACAATTTGTTTGATTAATTTTACAATGAGAAAGAAATTGTCAGACACAAGACTTGTGCATATACTCCACAACAAAATGGAGTTACGGAATGGATGAACGAGACAATAATGGAAAGAGCTAGAAGCATGTTGAGCGAATCGCGTTTGTCTAAGATTTTTTGGGCGGACGCAGCACACACTACGCTCAACTTAATTAATATTTCTCCTTCATCGGCTATTGATTACGACATTTCTTAAGAGATTTGTGTGTGTTACTTATGTCCACATTGATGATGGTAAGTTGAAACCAAGACCTAAGAAAGGATTTTTTTTTTGGGTATCGAACAACAGTTAAAGGTTTCAAGATTTGGTTTCTTGATTAGAAGAATTGTGAAATAAACAGGAATGTGATTTTTTGGGAGGATGAAGTCTATGAGGACTTATTCTCAAAAGAGAAGTCGTGTGAGATGAATGAACAAAGAAGTAGTTCAAAGAAAATTCTTGAGTTGGAGGTGTTGTCGAATGACATATCTAGTTTGGGTGAAGACTCTTTAGAAGAGAAAATGATACTTTAGAAGAAGGTATACTTCAGACATAGAAAATGAACCTCATGGTTCAGTGATGGAATCTCGTGTTGAATCTAAAGTATCTGGTCCAGAAGAAAGTTCAGATAATTACTTGCTTGCAAGAAATAGGCCAAGACGTGGAGATATCGGACCAACAAGACGGTTTGATGAAGAAGACTACTTTGCACAATCTATGTAATCTTTAGAAGATGATGAAGTTCTTGAGCCAAACAGATTCGATAAGGTAAGACAAGATGCTCGTTGGAAAGATTGGCTTTAAGAAATGAAGGAAGAAGTGTATTCTTTCATAAAGAACAAAAATTGGGTGTTGATGGAGAAACACAGAGATCATAGGTTTATCGGGTTCTGGTGGGCCTTTAAGAGGAACCCAAGTATAACTGGAATTGAAAATCCAAGATTCATTAAAGATCATGGCAAAAGGGTTCTCACAAAGAGTATGAATTGACTATGAGATCTTCTCACTGGTAGTCAAGTAGTCAAGCACGTCTCCATAAAGCTACTATTGTCCTTGGTGGTTTAAGAGAACCTAGAACTTGAGCAACTTGACATCAAGATGGCATTTCTTCATGGTGAGCTCGAAGAAAGGGAATTGAACTCTATGAGATCTAATCTCTCCTTGTTCCTCAGTAGCTCACCCATTTTGACTAAGAAACTAAAAAAAAAACTTCAGAAATGGAAGAAAGGGGTTGGACTAAACAGGACCCAACTACATTGCATTTCCAGAATTCAAATTTTCAAAATTAAAAAAAAAAGAATTTATATGAAGCAGTTTGAGTTAAAGTTTCACACGTTCATGACGAAAATTGGTTATACAAGGAGCAAATATGACAATTGTGTGTATGTGAAAAAGTTGGCTACATATTCATATGTTTATTTGTTTTTATACACTAACGATATGTTGGTTGCTTTAAGGGTAAATGAGTGATTTTTAAACTAAATACTTAGTCGAATAATAAATTCGAAATAAAAGATCTCGGGGAAACTAAAAAGATTCTGGGTATAAAGATTAAGAAGAACAGAAGCGAAGGAAGTCTTGATTTATCACAGAGAGACTACTTGCAGAAAATCTTTAGTCTTTATAGAATGGAGGAAGCAAAACCAGTTTGGACTCCAATAGGGGTACATCTAAAGTTATGTTTTGCGACTGAGGTGTAGTTAAAAGGGATGAAGTGTACATAAAAACAATTTCATACTTAAATTTGGTTGGCAGCTTAATGTACACCATCATTGGAATAAGATTGGATTTGGTTTATCCAGTTGGCATAATTATTATGGTTTATGAGTAGACCAATCAAGGATTATTGGCAAAGAGCCAGGTGGGTCTTGATATACCTCCAAGGCACACTTAACACAAAATTGTGCTACAAGAAGAATCTTGATATTAGAATCAAATGAATTGTGACTTTGACTTCGCTGTGAATCTAGATAGAAGATAATCGATCACATATTTTGTGTTTATAATTGGTGGTAATCCAATTTGCTAGAAGTCGGGATTACAAAAGGTGGTAGCTCTCTCAACAACCAAGGTCGAGTGTATTTCCTTAACAGAAGCAGCCAAGGAAGTCATAGCTTAAGGGATTGTTTAAGGAGTTGGGCTATGATTAGAAGTGCGTGGAGATAACATGTGACTCGCAGAGTTCCATTGCATTGTCAAAAAATACTGTGCACCACGATAGGATGAAACACATAGATGTAAGATTGCACTTCATAAGAGACATGATTTCGGGAGGTGGAGATTTTTACAGCCAAGAATCCGCTGACTTATCACAAAAGTTTTGTTGATTAATAAGTTTAAGGGAGCATTGAACTTGTTAACGGTGTAGGCTGAGTAATATGACTCAGGTTTGGGATCAGGGCAATGAATGCAGCAAGAGGAATCTCAAGTCTAGGTGAAAATTTGTTAGGTGTAGACTATGAGATTGATACTTATAACATAGGTGCATTCAGAAGGTGTAAAAATAGAAAGAGAAATATCATAGAAGAATTAGATAACACATAAAAAAATGCTTTTGGGGTTTCGAAATGTACTTCGAGAGTGTTGGGCTGTGCACAAAAGGAAGTACTACGGAAAATATTCAATGTGCGTAATTTGGTGGTTTTTATGGTGACTATTGACGAGGAGAGAGAACTGAGAATGTAAATATAGGTGAGAGGGTGTAGATACCACGAAACACAAATGTGATTAAGAATATACGGTTTGAAAAATATGGATGAGTGTTCTTGCTGCATTTAAATACTTGTGAGACGTATATAGAAAGAGTTTTACTATAACTCTTATAAAATTCTATCTTTATTATAATGAATTTTCGACTTCGGATCTTCAAGAGATATAGTATTGTCACACTGATGACTTAAACACATTAAACCTTTTATGTTCATTTTACTTTACATCTTTGGTGTGTTTTTTTTTTAATTAAACCATTTTGTATTTAGAATAGAAAGGTGTGAAAGACCACGAGCGTTTGTTTCGCTAAGAATTCGATCTTTAAAACATCAATAATAATTTATTAAATCAAAAGTCCGAAATTTGTATTAATTAAAAAATACAACTCGTAACATAAAATTATTAACATAAGGATTTTGATATAAAAAACAAACAAACACATTTAAAATTACTTTAATTTCTTCACGACACTTTCTTGATGTGACAAGTGGGAATGGAAGTCAATATATGCCATGAATGTCCTTAAATGTTTTGGCACAAAGGCCTATTGTACTTTTTTTTAATTATTTCGATTTCATAATCAATTTTGTGTATAATCCAATCGATATTTTCATTATATACATTGTATAAAATTACCTAAGTCTAATAAATAAATAAAAACTTCTAAACAAACTATACAAAGACAAAAAAAAAAACCAAAATTTTGAATTCGGTACATCACTTCAATTCATAAAAGAAAAAAAGAATGACAAGAAGTAACTTTGCTATAATTTACATTTTCATTAACCATTTAAACACAAAAAGAGGAACAAAAGATTATTTACTTGAGATTGATCTGTCTTCATAAGTATATGAACAAAAGACAAAGAAGAACAAGAACAAGGGAAGAACCTTCAAAGCCCTCGAGGAAGAGATAAACATGGTGATTTCTCCTTCTGAACAACGTTGTTTCGAGTTCTTGGATTAAATGATCCTTTGCTTTCGGTACTCAATTTCCTCGTGAAGCTTTTCTTCTTCACAACAAGTTTTTTGCTTCCTCTATCATCACTTATTGTAGGAACCAAGTACCAAGCAATACAAGTACACATAATCGCCACTGAGCGGCCGAAAAATGCCAAGAAAACTAGAACCAAGATCACAGTCACCGGCAAATAGTGGCTCGGTCGCCTCATTCTTTGAAGATTAACGTTCAATCCGCAAGTTTTTTCCTCTATTTTCTTAAAAGGGTTCGGCTCTTCACGCTTCGTCTCTCCATCGAAACTTTCGTTGGACTCGTTCGTGGCCTTAGGTTCTTGCACTGAGGCCTTAATCTTGGCATTTTGAACGCTCTTTTTCGGCGTTTTCATTGTGTTTGATGACTTGATGATCACGGGAACACATTCACCTGAACTCGTGTACACAAATCTCACTAGAGGAGCATCTTCTGAATCGATTTTGGCATAAATATTCCGTCTTTTTTCTTCGAGTTCGGATAAAAGAGCTGAGAATTTGTCGAGCCCTCGAGACGAATATGGATTCTTGTTCTTCCTTGATTTATTTGGAGATGAACAAGGGCTTCCAAAAGGGCTTACCATGTCGATGAATCTATATATTCAATGATTCAATCTCTTAGGTTTTTGTTTTTGGATAGGAGATTTTTTGTGTTGGTTATGAAATAGTTGTTAGGATCATGTTTTTAAGATAAAGAGAAGACTTTGAAGATCATGTGAGATTTCCCTCAAAGATTTATAACTAGTCCATATCTTATGTTATATATAATAACTTGGTCAAGATCATTGGATTGTGGAAAAAATAGAATTTAGAAGTTTCCAAGCACATGAATTTCTTGGTAAAATCTGTTGACTTTTTGTTTAGGAATAATTCATCTTTTTTACAATAACCGCACACAAAATTTATGAACAAATAAAAAACATTTTATGTTATATCATCATAGCTAAAATCAAAATATAAATATAAAAATGATATAATTTGATGGAATAAATCATCATCATCATGTTACCACTTAGAGTACTATTTCAAGGTTTTAAAAAATTTAAGCTTCTCTTTTCATTCCATATTCTTCTATAAAGACAATAGGTATCATGTACTATTATATTCTAAGTGAATATAAATATTATTAGAAATAGTTGACGTAACTAAACTGCATCGTGGTATAACCATCATTCTGAAAACGAAATTCTTGTATGATTGTGGTGCAGTCGAAGGCCGATCGTTTTTCCAAGATTTACACAACAAAACTGAAACATTTTTGCCAAACCCGAGCGGACGACGCGCGTAGACGAACGGTGTCGTCGTCGTTGCGCATATGGTATTTTTTGTAAATTATACATTAATCTCAAAACTCGTCCTATAACTCCTTTTGATTACCATAAAATACAAGACTCAATATATATTTGAATAAAACTCTTCTCCCAATCAATATAAGACTTTCCACAAAAGATAAAAATAAACTGTTGAAAATTTTAGTCGTTTTCTCAACAAATATTTTTTAATTTGGATTCGATTAATATAATTTATGGATCTTATAAATTATAGTTTTTTTTAATTTGGATTTGATTAGTATAAACAATTTTTAAAAAATGAGAATTAGAATATGGAATGAAAAATATTTAATATATTCAATTCACCCTATTCACTGAGTGAATTTTTATATTTAATTATATTCTTTTATATATATAGTTATGCATTCGATTTTTACTCCTTGTATGTGTGTACTTAAACATTCGTGGTTCACATGTCGTAGTGTGTCGGAAGAGAATATATACGTGTGTTTATATATTTTTATTACACATATATAAAAAAAATATATATAGACAATATACAATCATATATATGTGTATATAGATAAAGTAATTACTCAAGGAGACACGGTGATAAGAATAATTTAAAAACAAAAATGCGTACATCAAAGACCTGACAGATAAGGATGCCATGACTTAGAAAATAAAAATTGAAACGTTCTAGAATCAACTTGTCTATATTTTGAATTCTTACGATAATTTCTCAGCGATTTTTTATTTTATTCATATATTTATTTATAAATCTCAATCTCATTAATTAATTAATTAGTTTATTCTGGCGGCTCAGTTTTAATTAATTAGTTTATTGCAAGATTTAGTCGTGACACCCGTAATATCGTTATAGATTTCTTTTATATTTAAGTAAATAGATATTGCAAATTCATGAAAATTAGTTTGAACAACTATTGCTTATATATTGTTTCCATAATCGATATAAACCTAATACGGTCTCAATCAACCCAAGATGTCAATTACGTCAAATTAAATGTAGATTTAACTGCTAATTTATTTTGTTTAGCACCCAATATTTGAATTTTCCAATAGTATTTTTTTCATATTTAATTATATTTTTATCAAATTCAATTTCGATTGATTAATGTGCATATTTTTTTCAAAAATTAATTTAAATTAATACAAAAAATTATTTTATGTGATTAAAGTAAAATGGTTTGGATTGTAATATAATTTTTTTTTGTAACAGTAAACATTTTCCACGTTGAGTTTGCTATTCATTTAGCTCGATGACGTTTTCTCTTCAAGCTCAATTTAAGTATCACATATAAATTCAAATGCCTTCATAACTACGATCGAATAACCCTCAACCACTTTTTTGTTTGTTTTAAAATAAAATATTGTTTTTATATTTTTGAAGAAAATTGATAAAACTATGGATCGTTGTATACCTTTTGAATCAGGTGCGTTGAATTAATATATTTTATATCAAATAAAATGCATATTTTTAGTGTTCATATCGATAAATATAAAATTTATAATTTTCAAATCGATAAATATAAAATTTATAATTGTTATGTTTCACAATTGTAGTTATTGTTAATGCAATAAAAAATAGGATTGCAGAGTAAAATTGTTATTTCAGAAAGTTGAGATATTCAAGGAGCACGAATTTAAATTAGGAGAGACTGAAGGAAGTCAACGAGAAGATCCAGGAGAAGAAAAAGGAGTCAAGTTGAATCTCGCGGATTCAATGCTGAAGAAAAATCAGCAAGACGGCGCGGCTGAAGAACTGGAGAGGGTTGCTGAGCCGAGCGGAAGACAGATAAGTTAACTTGAAAAAGAAAAACAGGGTTAACGATTCTGGGTGATATCACTGGAGTACACGAAACAGAGAAAGAGAGAGTTCTAAGGTTTTAAGTGTACTTAGTTAGATATTGTACTTTGCGGAGAAACAGTCGAGTTTGTATTTACGTCTAACTCAGGGGGAGTTATCCGCGGAGATCTTTGGTACATTGTAAAAACTAGCAAGTGTACTTAAAGATTGACAAGTAAATAAACGAATATTGTTTGATATTTCTTGTCTCTTTGGATTATTGATTCACAAGTTATCTTCTACAAGTTTTCAATTGGTATCAGAGCAGGTAACCAAAATTTAGAGTAAATCTAAAAACTGGTTTGAGATCCGAGAAGACAACTAAAATGGAAGGACCAAGAGACATGTATTCGTTTGGAAACCCCGTCATGTTAGATGCATCTAACAATGGATACTGGAAAGTTAATATGAGAGCGAGCATACGAGGAATTGACGAAGATGCCTGGAGTGCAGTTAAGAACGGATGGACACCACCGACTGTTATTGATGAAATGGAAAAGAAAAGGAGAGACACCACCGACAGTTATTGATGAAAATGGAAAAGAAAAGGAGAAGCCATCAGATCAATGGACACCTAGTGAAAAAAGGAGTTCAACATTCAACGCAAAAGCCCTGCCAGCTATTTTTTCATCAGTAGATATAAATGAATTTAAACAGATTCAAGGATGTGAGTCTGCTAAGGACGCATGCGATACACTTGAAACTATCCATGAAGGCACAACAAATGTTAAAAGAACACGCCTAGATATATTGGCACATCAATTTGAGAAGCTGGAGATGGGAGAATATGATGAGAACGATAAAGAAAGTGAAAAAGATCAAGTTGAAGAAGCAGATGAAGTTGATGTAGAGATGATATACAATAAGTGGCTTAGGATGGGAAAATTGAATGTTCAACTGATTAAGGAAAATGAGAATCTGGAAGCTCAGGTTCAGGATATGAAGAAAGTAGTAGTTGCTAAGGAAGAAGAAGTGCACTTTGTCAAAAGGCAGCTAGAGGAGACAAACAAACAACTAAAGATGTTGTCGTATGGTACTGAAAATTGGATCACTTGCTCTCAATTGGAAAAATGAAAGGTGACAATCCTGGAATCGGCTATATCGGAATACAAACAAGACGAAAAACAAATTCGTTTCTGGAGGAGACCTGCAAGAAAGTCTGAAATGGAAAGAAATACAGCTGACTCATGGTACTCCAAATAAAAGCCAGAACAGATAAAATTCTGATAGAAGAAGAAATTGGATTGATCATGTCGTTGATTACAGACCTAGAGGACAATATCAGAAATCTTACCAACACTACAACCAGAGAAGAAAAGTGACCACACAGGAGAACGCATTATGGTAAGAATAGGAAGAGGAACTCAGTTGTCTGTTTCTTCTGTATAATCAAGGGTCATCAACAACGCACATGCTACAAAAAACACAGGTATGATGCAGGTAAGTCATCAAACGTAAAACAAATCTGGGTATAGAAAAGTGATTTATACTGCAATATTGCATACATTTCTACTCAGAATGAAAAATCTAATACCTGGTACTTTGATAGTGGATGTTCCAGACACAGGACAGGTAATAAAGAATTACTCTCAAATTTTGTTGAAATTAAGAATGCAGGGAGTGTAGTGTTCAGAGATAGGAACAAAGGAAAAATTCTTGGCAGAGGAGATCTCAAGTCACCTGGACAACCAGCATTAACAAATGTTTAATTTGTTGCGGGTCTAACGGCTAATTTAATTAGCATCAGTCAACTTTTTGACAGTCATCACCAGGTTAAATTCACTAACAAAGAATGTTTAGTGATGAATTCTGATAATAAGTGTGTGCTTACAGGTTCATGATCCTCAAATAACTGCTATGTGTGGACTGAAGAGAAAGTGTGTTTTAAAGCAACAGACGATGTACTGTAATTGTGGCATCAGCGGCTAGGACACGTAAACTACATATCCTTGGTGAAATTATCTGACTCTGCAGTAGTAAGAGGTATGCCTAAGCTAAAATTAGATAAAGCAGAAATGTACAAACCGTGTCAGCTAGGCAAACAGAATGCCCGAAGTGAAGACTGGAAAAATTTTGGAGCTGGTGCATATGGATCTGATGGGTTCAATGAGAACATAGAGTTTTGGAGGGAAAAGATACATTTTTGTTATTGTGGATGATTTTTCTCGATACACTTGGGTAAAATTTCAGAGAGAAAAATCTGAAACGTTTGAGCTGTTTCATTTCCTGTTTCTTCAATTGAAAAATACTAAAGGTTGTATTGAGAGAATCAAAAGCGATCATCGAAAAGAATTTGAGAATGATGTATTTAACAAATTCTATCAAAAGCCTGGCATCATTCACGAATTCTCAGCACCCAAGACACCGCAGCAAAACGGAGTCGTTGAAAGGAAGAATAGGACACTGCAAGAAATGGCTCGAGCAATGCTGCATGGAAAGTCCATATCTATCAGGTTTTGGGCAAAAGCCATTACCACATCATGTTATATCATTAATCGTGTGTACCTTCGTCCAGGTATGTCTAAGACACCGTATGAGCTGTAGAAAGGTAAGAGTCCAAATTTAAGCTACTTTCATGTTTTTTGGTGCACTTGCTTTGTACTAAACGATAGAGAATGTCTCGGTAAGTTCGATGCTAAAAGTGATGAGGGAATCTTTCTCGGTTATGGAAATAACACAACTGCTTTTCGAATTTTCAATTTACGTACAAGGAAAGTTATTGAATCAGTAAATGTTGTATTTGATGAGGATCATTCAACTGATAGTGTTATTTTTCCTTTTTCGTCAGAAACTGTACAAGAACAGATAGAGTCAACTCATGAACATTTAAGTGCACCTATTGATCAACAAACGGGTGAATGTGAAACAGATGGAGATATCTCGGAACATGAAAGTCCTCGAACCAATATGGAGCAAATAACGGTACACAAAAATCACTCAATAGAAGATGTTATTGGAAATCTTGAGGATGGAATACGCACACGTAACAAACCACGAATAAATTATCATGACATGGTAAAATTTGCGTGTTTTACTTCACATATAAAACCAAAGTGTTTGGATTTTAGTTCCTAGACCAATGCACTTGAATGTGATTGGCACGAAATGGGTGTTTAAGAACAAAACCAACGAGCAAGGGGAGATTGTCCGCAATAAAGCAAGATTAGTAGCACAGGGATATACGCAAGTAGAAAGAGTGGATTTTGATGAAACTTTTGCTCCTGTGGCTAGATTAGAATCGATTCGTCTATTGCTGTTACTTGTTTCTTTGGCTTTAAACTGTTTCAGATGGACGTGAAGAGTGCATTTCTTAATGGGATACTTCAAGAGGAAGTTTATGTAGAACAGCCGAAAGGTTTTGAGGATCCACATCATCCAGAGCATGTCTACAAACTAAAGAAAGCCTTGTATGGGTTAAAGCAAGCACTCCATGCTTGGTATGAAAGACTTACAAGCTTTCTTGTGCAGAACGGCTCAAAAGAGGGGGAGTTGATAAAACCTTGTGTATTCATGATTCCGATGGAATTTTATTGGTTGTATAGATATACGTTGATGACATTGTGTTTGACTCTAAATCGCAGGAAAAAGTGAATTGGTTTGTGCAAACTATGAAGATGGAGTTTGAAATGAGTATGCTTGGAGAACTCAGTTACTTTCTTGGTCTACAAGTGAAACAACTCGACGATGGACTATTTATTTCTCAGAGTAAATACGCCAGAAATCTGGTGAAAAGATTTGAACTAGATCACAGTAAGTCGACGGGTACCCCCATGTCAACAACAACAAAGTTGACAAAAGATACAGATGGTGAAGATGTTGAGGTTAATTATATAGAAGCATGATTGGTAGTCTTCTTTATCTCACTACAAGTAGACCTGATCTATGTCTAAGTGTAGGAATTTGTACCAGATATCAAGATAAACCGAAGAAATCCCACTTGCTTGCTGTTAAACGAATCATCAAATATTTCAAAGGTACAACAGAGTATGGCCTATTATATTCAAAAGATACTAACTGTGAACTTGCTGGTTTCAGTGATGCTGATTAGGGAGGAAATGCGGATGATCGTAAAAGCACATCTGGAGGCTGTTTCTTTCTTGGAAACAATTTAGTTTCATGGCATAGGAAAAAGCAAAATTCCACATCTCTTTCTACTACTAAAGCTGAATACATTGCCTTGGAAAGCTGTTGCATCCAACTATTATGGATAAATCAAATGCTTATGGATTACGGTATGAAGTCCAGAACTTTTACTACATGGTGTGATAATACTAATGCTATAGACATATCGAAAAGTCATGTTCAACATTCTAGAACAAAGCACATTGAAATAAGACACCACTTTATGAGGGAAAAAGTTGAACAGAAACAAATGAAAGTGGAGTATGTGCCTACGGAACGTCAGCTTGCAGACATTTTCACAAAACCTCTGGATTTAAATCGGTTTGTTTCTCTGAGAAAATCACTTGGTGTTTGTGAACTTTGATCGTTCCTTGTATATTATTTTGGTAGATTTGTTTTCAGGGTGTCTGATAATCTTACGTAGAAGAGGGAAATTACTGAAATGTCTGCTTGATTTAAGTACACTTAAATGCTCATTGTTCCGTGTTTTGAACACTGTTAACATATTTGCAAGTTACAGGTCCTCTATCTGGTGACCTAAGTGCACTTAAAACTCTACTTACTCCTTTGAAAACTTTTATGCGTATTTATATGCAAAAATAAAATTAGTTTGTCATGAGTATATGCACGGGTCTAAGTTGAGAGATATTCAGTTTCAGTTCTAACGTCCTATGACACAAAGCAAAAATTGTGTTTACATACTCCTCTATGCGTGCATAAGAGTATACCTAAAAAGGGTAGTCAAGGAGCTTGTTATATGAACAAAAGGATATCTACACAACGTCCTAGAAGCTGTGAATGAGTGGTTAAAAGAAAGAAAAAGGAAAAAGGAAAAAATAAAATAATGATAAGAAGTAATGCAATAGAACAAATTGTTTTAAGTGGGGAAGAAAAATGAAAAAGGAGAAAATAAAATAATGATAAGAAGTAATGCAATAGAATAGATTGTTTTAAGTGGAGAACAATTTTCGGTAAGTGTACTTAAACAATCAGCCGTTTACAGTTCTTGACTAATTCTTAACGGTCTGATTTTGCTTTAATTCTTTCTATCATGTTTTATGACTAGGGGTTACATATTGATCTGACGAGCACTAGTAGCACTTGAGTGTTTTCTTTTTTTTTCTTTCAGAGCAACCTGACAATTTTTTAATGTGATGGGATAGTTTGTGGACTGATGTGACTAGTGCAGTTACTTCCAGTTTTTTTTCAAAATCCCTAATTTCTCTCTGCAACTGCACATAACTTCTCCTAAACTGCTGTATTTAACCTTTTGCTTCCATTTCTGAAATCCTAATCCATTTTCTCTAGAGAAAACGAGTAGCAGTTTCTTCGTTGCAGATTTTTCTTTCACCGAAATGCAGAGTCGCAGCAACAAATTTGGTCTCAATGCGGACGACATACTCCTGGTGGATAATCAGGAAGTCAGGATGGGGGATCTTGTGCTTACACGAAATTCTCCGCGTGTAAACGGACGCCGCTACAAGGTGTTGGCGACAAAATGTTTTGCACCGAATAAGCGTGAAAATTTAAGATCAAGTGCAACTTCGACGGTCCACCTCCAAACGTACCCTGATAGCGACCTCAGGGCTTCCTCCATGTCGACCCCACAACATGACCCACATCATATTTCAACTGAACAAAGGGAAACTTCTACCTCTTCAACCCCACCGCGGGACACCCAAACAACCTCGGTTCCCCCACCGAGTGCTGCTCCTTCAACCGTTCCATCAACACCGGCATCTACTGGAAGATCGGTTCCTGCCCTTGGCACCCAATCCTTTGCTTTTTCGAGACGAGGTACACCTCTATCTGCCTCCAAGGCCTTTTCTTACAAAATTTACAAGGAATCGTACCTCACTCGATTTAGAACCCTTAAGGAAAGGGAAATTTTCTCTGAAAGAGGACTCAGTGTGCATCAGTTTCAGCACCTCTCTGTTTGGGATCTATTGGTCAACCGGAAGCTGACAAACACAGTCACCACTGTGACTTGTGTTTGTAAGGAACTCGTGTATGAGTTCTATGCGAACTTTGTTCCTGACCTTGAAGAACCTGGATCGGCTCTGTTTGGCACCACGTATGTTCGTGGTCACGTTATTAAGTTCAGTGCTGAAGTAATAAACGAGTTTTTGGGAATCCCACACGTACCGGTGACTCGCACCAAGGAACTTCAGCTTGACTTAGATATGAACACCGTCACAAAGGAGTTGACAGATGGTAAGCTAAGTTCTTGGTCTGGGCAGATCCCAAATTCCAAACTCCAATGGGAATACGCTTTACTGAACAAAATTTCACGCACAAACTGGGTGCCCAACAAGAAATCGAATGCAATCAGGCAGGATACATCAGTTTTTTTGTACTGCTTGAAAAATGACATACCCATCAACTTTGGCAAAGTGTTTCTAGACTCGATTGTTGGACTGGGTTTGTCTAATTCAACGAAGTTCATTCTTCCGTTCCCATGCCTGATCCAGAATATTTTGTGCCAACAAGTTGCCAAAATCACTCGTGTTTCTTCTCGTGTCTTCGTTTCCTACGCAAAACACGAAATGTAGATTGATCTGGTTTGAAATCTTATCACTTAAACAGGGGAAGAAATGCAGGACGAAGAGGAGGTTGCGGTTGGAGACGATGAGGTTGAAGAGATTCATGGGGAATCAACTGCAAGAAAGAGCAAGGGAAAAAGACAGAGGAACTGATATGTTCCTATGTGTTTTTTATTTTCTTTAAGTGCATTTCAAGAAAATGCCTATATTAAGTGTACTTAATGCCTTAATTTCCATGCTTGAACTTATGATGGTCTGGACATATTTGCGTGAATCCATTTTATGTTGTTTGATCTTATATGGTGATTGTCTTGTGCTTGAATGATTTTATTGCATTGTCTTGAATTCTATATGTTTGATTGACGTATATTTCTGTGATAAGAATTCAAAGGGGGAGATTGTTAATGCAATAAAAAATAGGATTGTAGAGTAAAATTGTTATTTCAGGAAGTTGAGATATTCAAGGAGCACGGATTCAAATCAGGGTAGACTGAAGGAAGTCAACGAGAAGATCAAGAAGAAGAAGGAGGATTCAAGTTGAATCTGGCGGATTCAATGCTGAAGAAAAATCAGCAAGACGGCGCGGCTGAAGAACCGGTGAGGGTTGCTCAGCCGAGCAGAAGACAGATAAGTTAACCTGAAAAAGAAAAACAGGGTTAACGATTCTGGGTGATATCACTTGAGTACACGAAACAGAGAAAGAGAGAGTTCTAAGGTTTTAAGTGTACTTAGTTAGATATTGTATTGTGCGGAGAAACAGAAGAGTTTGTATTTACGTCTAACTCAGGGGGAGTTATCTGCGGAGATCTTTGGTACATTGTAAAAACTGGCAAGTGTACTTAAAGATTTATAAGTAAATAAACGAATATTATTTGATATTTTTGGTCTCTTTGGATTATTGATTCATAAGTTATCTTCTACAAGTTTTCAGTTATCAATAATACAAAGGAAACGCTAACACCAAAATATGTTCGAGTCTTTAAGATGAATCGAACGTATTTCAAAAGTTGATTTTGAATTGATATATATATATATGTATATAATATATTAAAGGATGCTAAATTAGTTCACTGAGATAACATATATTCATACTCAATTTCGATAAATTTGTTAGGTTTTAAAAAAGGATATTCTATAATTTTACACTTAGAGATTATTTGTTAATTTTGTCTAGTAACTAATAACTTCATTATTTTTAAAGAATAAATATATAAAAAGAAACTAGTTAGAAATCCTATTGAAACATTTAGTAAGAAGTCCTATTGAAACATTTAGTAAGAAGTCCTACTGAAAAAAATTGCATGAATCCACGTCAAAATAAATGGAGTCTTCCAAAAATTTATTAGTAGAAGAAGACCTTCTAAGATAAGCGACAGAGAGGAAAAGATAAAAAAAAATGATTTTTATGTCTTTATTTTCTACAAAAATTTATTTGTAAAAATATCTCACTTTATTGAATTTTTAGATTGTGTTGACTACTGGATTTTAGGCGTTAATTCTTTTTCTAATTTTTTTATATCAGGCTTTATGAATTTCTTGATAATGTTACAAGATATATTTCGGCGAATATTAAGATTTTAAGGATTTTGGATTGTTTTCTTGATTATTGCACTTTAGCCCTTAATTTATTTATAATTTGTTTTTATATCAAACTTTATCTAAATTATTCCTAAGTCGTTTTTGGAGTACCAAATCCATTTAATGTTCTCATATTTCCACCGAATGATTTCAGCAAACCAGTATCCTTCAATTTTTTATTATTTATTTTTCCCATCTTCGATTTTTTATTCATAATTCTTATTGTTGACTCTTGGGCAGTAGAATACATTTTTATTTAAATTTATTGTAATTGGTGAATCTGATTTTAGTAAACGCAAAAATAAAAATGATTTTGAGAAAAATATATGATAGAAAATTTAATAATTCTGAATTAAAAAGGAGATATATAAAATAATAAAATGATAGACAAATTACTATTTTTATCATATTTTTTATTGGAGGAATATGAGAAATATTCTCGTAGGGTTAAAACATTTCAAAAATACATTCGTAAACCTAATGAAAAAATTGGAGAAAGGATAGTGAAACGAAGGATAGAAAGACAATTTTGAGAGAGGAAAACAAAGTTGATAGCGATTTTCTTTCATTTTCGAGCGATTTCCAGCAATTTTGAGCGTTTTTCAGCAACTTTCCAGTGATTTCTGATGATGTTTTAGCCATTTTCAATGATTTTCAGGGGTTTTCAGTGATTTCGAGCAATTTCCAGCGATTTCCGGTGATTTTTAGCGATTTCCAGCAATTTGTAGGCGATTTCCAGCAATTTGTAGGCGATTTCCAGTGATTTCCGACGATTTCTGGTGACTTCCGGCGATTTCTGACGATTTTGGGTCGCCATTGGGTCGCTGGGTCGAACTGAGTCGCTAGATCGCAGGGTCGAACTGGGTCGCAGGGTCTCAGACGTATTTTGGAAATATCAATATTTATAAGGATATTTTTAAAATTAATTTTTTTTCGGGAAGGTATTTTTAAAATGTTTTAGTCCTACGAGGATATTTTTGAAGTTGCCCCTTTTTTATTAGATATCTTTAATTAAAATACTAATATATATTTATAATGTTTTTCCAACATAACCGATTTTTTAATTGGTTCTGCATATTTCTCAAATGATAAAACCAATCCGAACTGGAAAAACAAATGACAATTATAATATGCATCTCATATTCAAATTAAAAACATAATTAAGCATTTCAACTAAAGTGATTTCAAAAATACCCTTAAAATAGTATTTTGACTTCAAATCTATCTACCCTTCCTTAAAAAAAATTAACTTCAAAAATACCTTTATAATATTAATATTCCCAAATATTCATGCGATCCAGTTCGACCCAACGATCATGCGACTCAGTGACCCTACGACCTTATGCAGCCATGCGATCCTCCGACCCTACGACCCTACTACCCAGTGCGACCCTACGATCCTCTGATGCAGTGTGACCCGGTGCGATCCAGTTCGATCCGGTGTGACCCAAAATAGCCGGAAATCGCCGAAAATCACTCAAAATCGTTGGAAATCACTGAAAATGGCTAAAAATCGTTGGAAATCGCTCGAAAATTGCTAAAAACCCTCATTATTTCTTGAAATCGCTCGAAAATAGAAGGAAATAGCTCGAAAATGGAAGAAAATCGATATCAACTTCATTTCCCTCCTCCCAAATTTGAAATAGGTTTCGTTTCACTAACAAAAATGTCAAAACCATATGTGTTTTCACTAACAGAATATAAGGGTACATTTATCTTTTCTCCATTTTTCATTAGGTTTACGAGGGTATGCGTGAAGTACTTTAGTACTACGAGGGTATCTGTGATATTATGCCCTTCCAACTTATAATTTATTGCCTTAACGTGCCACATAAATGAATACAGTTAACAATATATTAAGTTTGGCAGATTTTTATTCTGTAAATGAGATTTTGAAATATATACAACTACGTTAATGAATTTTTGAAATCCGATTAAATATAAAATTTTTAGGGTCATTTTTTTAATTTTAGAAAAAAAAAATCATTTTAATCATTTTATTTGTCGAATTTTCGACGTAACTATTCAACTATCCCTTTTTTAATATTATAATCTTTATATTTGGAAAGTAATCTAAAAATACACAAATTTGAATGTCGACTTTCAAATTGATGTTGGAAGGTTAACCCCGTAAAATAGAATCGATATTCTGTTAACAACCGATGATACGAATATTACGTCAATAACCACATCAACAGTCACGTCATAAAAAATCAAAATAAAATAATTGAACTTTAAAAAAATTAATAAAAAATTAAATTGTTTTTTATCTTTCATGTCTCTTTCTTTTGCTTTCAATTTTTTCTCCTCTAACCTCCCGATTCTCTTTTCTTTTTATTTTTAGTCTATGTATTTGTTTCCTCTGTGAAACATGAATGCATCTCCATCCACACAAATGCCTAGACCTTTTAGTATTGATTGTCTATGGCTCACCATGAGGCGTCACTATGGCTATTTTAGGCACACTTTTAAGGTTCTTTTAGTTCATCATACTTGATCAAACCTTCGCCTCCATAAACTTAGCCTGTAGTTCTAAATTCACCTTTACCTTCAAAGATTTTGTCACTTCATCACCTCCCACCCCGTGATGAAACCTTTTATCAACCATAAGCTCCAAAGTAAAACCTAAATTTCATTCACTTTTGGGATCGAACCCTAAGCATGAAACTAGGTTTTAGCGATAGTTAAAGATTGATTTTGTTTCCCGCACGAGCATGATGGATTATCTTTATTTTTCTCCTAAAAAGTTTTCAAACATCTTATCGTTTTAACTATGCAAGACGACAACTTGTGCAACGAACTATGTGTCGTTCAGACGTAACACATGCATATGCATTGAATAGCTTCTCGGAACTAAAACCTGGAGAAAATCCTAACCGACAATGGCGACAAGGTTTATGCTGCTTCGAGCTTCCACAATCCATTGTAGACATATGGCACATGCAATGCAAATGTATTAATGAAGTCCCACATTGAAAATGGATACAATAGATGAACAATGTATTAAAATTCATACATAGAAAGATTGCAAATGGTAATTAAATGGGTTTTGGAATGGGCTAATGGGCATATATATAACATCAAAAGATAGGCCTTAGGCCTTGGGGCATTTAGTTAAGATGGATCGAAAAATATTTTTCTATTTATTTTTTACCGTTTTTTATTTTGGTTGTTGGAGATCAAGCGGTCCATCTGTTCAAACGCTCCAACCGCTTTTCCCCGAAACCTTATGTCCGAAGACAATATTGCATCTCTTAACTTGCACCCGAAATTATCTATATGAATGGTCATCCGATCATTCAGAAAGACATAGAAAAACCCTTTGTTTACCCCTTAAAAGTCTGAGAAATTCACAAAGTAAATTTGACAATAGATCAATCCCTTGCGATCGTTGAATCCTCAAGATGGAATAATACAAAAATTTCTAACTTCGGACAATACAAACACAAACCACTATCATCCATATAAAATCTGGTATTTTAGTTGTTGTTTTTCAATTCAACATTTGTTTAATATTCACTTATAAATTGTATATCTAAATATATCAAAACTCACTAGTTCTAATAATCTATGATAGAAACTTTTGTGATTGACCAATCAATGTCGGGTGTGAAAAACAATCACGTCGAGAAGCCTGAGAAATTCAAGAGCAAAGATTTTAAGCACTTGAAATAGAAGATGTTTTTTAATCATTCAAAACTTCAAGTTGTATATGTCTTGAATTTAGATCCTCCTAAGGCCCTAATGGAAGGCAAAAAAGAGAATATTAGTCCTGAAGAAAAGGTCGAAAGAGAAAAGGTTGTAAAGGCTTGGGGCAGAAAACGAATTTAGTTGTAAAAACTATATTTTGAATGCATTGGATTACTCCCTATACGACATCTACTCGAAGTGCAATTCTACGCAAGAATTATGGAAAGACTTGGACAAACATTATAAGACTGAAGTCGCCTCTTCAAAGCAATTTGTGATTGGGAGGATTCTTAATTTTAGAATGATGGATGGAAAATTGATTATCAAACAAGTGGAGAAACTTCAAGTCATAATCCACGTGTTAAATGAGAAAGGTATGTTACTACCATCACCGTTTATTTTTAGTGCATTCATTGTTAAATTGTCACCTTGATGCACATATTTTAAGAAATATTTAACACATATAACTGTGTATATGAGTCTTGAGGAGTTGGTTCTGAAACTCTGTATGAAAGAGAACAATCGAATTGATGAAAAAGGTAATTTGACATCCATTCAGACAAATGCTAACATGGTTGAATCCAAGACAAAGAATAAGGAAAAGATTTCAAGAAAACTGCAAGGATAAAGGCAACAACAAACTGCTGAGTATATGGAAGAGGCAGACATAAGGCAAAATATTGCTACCACAAGAAGGAACAACCTCAAGGTAGGTCCGAGAAAGACCAACAATATACTAACTTTGTTGAAAATCAGTTTGCCATTATTATTGAAGCAAATTTGGTTTCTAACACAACTGATTGGTGGGTTGACACTGGAGCCATTATGTATGGGTGCTCACGTAGAGAGTTGTTTCCTACATACCAAAAAATTGAAGATGAAGAATCTATACATGGAAAATGAAGCGACCGCAAAGTTTAAAAGAAAAGGCAAAGTAGTTCTGAAGTTAACCTCAAGAAAAGAACTTATATCATCAAATGTTTGTCATGTTCCTTTCGTAAGGAAGAATTTAGCTTATGGTCTTATCCTTATTAACAAGGGCTTCAAATTTTTGTTTGAATCTGATAAGTTTGTAATCTCTAAGGATGATATGTTTGTTGTTAATGATTACCTTAGTAAGGTAATCTTTAAACTTAATGTTGTTCCTGTTGTAACTGATATTGTTATCTTATGTATATAATTGATCATCTTCATTATGACATTGCAGATTGGGACATGTAACTTTTCGTTCTTTACAATTAGGTTTCTTTTCCAAGTTTTCTTTACAAATTAAAACAAAATATGGGGTTTGTATAGAATTAAAATATGCAAGACATTCACATAAATCTCTTAAAAAAAATAAATGAATATTTTGGTTTGGTCCATTTTTGGATTTATGTGACTTTCAAACAACTCCGAGTAAGAGGAGGGAAAACTATTTTATAACATTCATTGATGATTATAGTACGTATTGCTATGTAGATTTGATACCTACCAAAGATGAAGCTTTAAGCATGTTCAAATTGTACAAAACCGAAGTTGAAAATCAATTTGAGAAAAGAATAAAAATCTTAAGGACATAAAGAGGGGGAGAATATGTATCTCATGAATTTGTAGAATTTTGTTCTACATATGGAATAGTGTATCAACCGACTACATCATATACATCATAAACAAAATGGAGTCGCCCGACGGAGGAATAAAACACAAAAAAATATGATAAACTCGATGTTGATTAGTTCGGGAATACAAACAAGTTTATGGGGTGAGGTAGTACTTACTGTAGATAATGTTCTAAACATAATTCTACATAAATCGGATGATAAATCTCTTTACGAGTTATGGTAGGATGAATTCCGACTTACAAGATTATGAAAGTGTGGGGAAGATCAAATTCCTTTACCAAAAAGAACTAAATTCGGACCAAAGACTATAGATTGTATCTATATTGGTCCTGCAAAGAATAGTGTTGCTTATAGGTTTTTGGTTCATAATTCTAAAGTTGAAGAATTAACCAAAAATGTTATGAGAGAATCTACTGAAGCATGATTCTTTGAGGATATTTTTCCATTCAATGAGAAAATCTTCGAAAAAAGAATTATTGGAAATTCATATGTTAATGGAAATATAACTTCTTCGGTTCAACAAGAAAGAATTGAACCTGGAAGGAGTAAACAAGGAGAAATCACAAAATATTTTGGGCAGGAGTTTATGAAGCTGCAATGGAATCGACGAAAGCGGCGTATTGGGAGTAGGCTATCCAAATAAGAAATGGATTCCATTATGCAAAACAACACAACGAAGTTAGTTGATTTACCTTCAAGACATAAAACCCTCGGACATAAATGGATATTCAAAAGAAAGATGAGACCCAATGGAACTTTAGAAAAGTACAACGCTCAATTGATGGCTAAAGGTTATCGACAAAAGGAAGGACTATATTTCTTTGACATCTATTCATCTGTTTCAAGAATTATATCCCTACGAACGTTTATTACTGTTGCAGCAATTCAAAATTTAGAAATTCATGAAATAGCTGTGAAAACTGCATTCTTGAATGGTGAATTGGATAAAGACATCCATATGGATCAACCCAAAGGATTTGTTCTTAAAGGTCAAGAGAAGAAAGTATGTAAATTGATTAAATATCTTTACGGACTTAAACAAGCACCAAAACAATGACATAAAGAAAATTTAATACTTTGTTATCAAATGACTTTAAGATAAATGAATATGACAAATGTGTCTATGTAAAAGAGTACAAAGATGCATACATTATTTTATTATATATGTTGATGATATGCTAATCATGGGAACAAACAAAGATGCGATCAATTGAACCAAGAAAATGTTAAATTATTGTTTGATATGAAAGACATGGGAATTGCCAATGTAGTTCTTAGCATTCGAATTTAAAGAAATTTGGAAGGTTAACACTTTGACACAATCCCATTATATAGAAAAAGTCCTTCAAAGATTTAGACATTTTGATTGAAAACCAGTTGTAACTCCGTATTATCCTAGTGTTCATCTTAAGAAGAATCAAGGAGATAGTGTATCACACTTGGAGTACACACGTGTTATTGGAAGTTCAATGCACATAATGAATTGTACAAGATCAGATTTGGCATATTCGATTAGTCCACTCGGTGAATACTGACACAATCCAAGAAAGCAACATGGAGTTGCATTAATAAGACTGTTGAGATACCTTAAACATAAAACGGGCTATGGTTTGCATTACACTAAATATCCACAAGTATTAGAAGGATATTGTGATCCAAATTGGATTTCATATACATATACTAAGTTCACAAGTGAATATGTATTTACACTTGGAGGAAGAGTTGTATTTGAAAGTAATATGCTTATTATGTAATATTTGAATAGTCTTGGGTTAAAAGTGTAATTATTAAATAAAAATTACGTAAAGGCAAGTGGGAGATTGAAAGTAATATGCTTATTATGTAATATTTGAATAGTCTTGGGTTAAAAGTGTAATTATTAAAAGTTAATAATTATATAAGAAACGAAAATTAGGTTTTCGTTATCATAATACACAATCACAAAACAAAAACCCTAGAAGCCGTCAAACAGAAAAATGAAAAACGAAACAGTTTCGTTCATCGGAAATTCCGCACCAAAGGTTGAAGGCAGATTCCGATATCGGCGTGGATACGCGTAGAGGGCTTGTACCATCAAGCCTCACATCCAATTATCGATTTCAACGCAACAGGTATCACAGAAACTGTTTCTAAATTTGTTCATCGTTGAGATCTGTAAAAACTAATCCGAACATGACTAGATCTAAATTCGGGTTGATAAAAACACGCTTCCGCAAAATTGAAATTAACCCTACAGTATTTTGGGAAAGATCAAAACAAACGGTAGTGACACGTTCAACTAGAAGGAATTCCATATTGGAAAAAACCTGTTACTGCCATGTGTGTTCATTGTGAAAATATGAATGCGCTTGCAAGACCGAAAACCAAATTTATAATGGTAAATCGAGGCATATTAGGCGACCATATAATACGATACAAGACTTGGTGAAGAATGGATAATATCTATTGATTACATAAATTCTAAGGAAATCATCGCGGATCCGTTTACTAAAAAAGGCCTTGGTAGAGAGCAAGTTTTGAATATGGCAAGGGAAATGATCTTACAACCAACGGAATGAGTCATCACTTGGTGAAAACCTAACCTAGAAACATTGGAGATCTCATGGTCTAGGTTTAATAGGCTAACTAGTTAAGGAAGACTCAAATCTCATGACATACTATCAAGCCTTTCCTAAGCTAAAATAAAATGTATCTTCGTTGATGAGTAAAAGGATGAATCTCACGATTCTTAATAATGCTAATAACTATGAAAGTGGAATTGATATGGATTATTCCTCATTAGCATTACCTATATGAGATCGATGTGAGGTCACATCTATGAGAACAACAGATGACTAAGTTCTCTAAAAATCTCATGATATTCAGGCGAAAATGAACGCAACTGTAAGAATTGAAATGTTTCGGTTAGGTATATGTGATACTTCTTATCTTGATTTACTACGAAATGTGAGTTGTTCAAGATTGAAACTCACTCACAAAATGAATATGATAAGTATTCACAATAAACGGTTCAAGTCCAAAATGTTGGACTTGAACTTTCATTATGAAATCCAAGTCCAAAATGTTGGACTCATAATAAGTACTCATAAATGCATACTTAACTAGAATTTTTATTATGAAATCTTATTTTCTATTCAAATATGGGGCATTATTAAGTTTGAATAGAAAATGTTGGATATTGTAGGCGCATGACACATGCATTGCACATGCATTATACATGTATTAATGGAGTCTCACATTAGAAATAAAGACAACATTATATAAAATGTTCATACATAGAAAGATTTCAATGGACAATTAAATAAGTATTGGAAATATGCTAATGGGTATATATATATATATCTATATATATATAATATCAAAAGATAGGCTATTTGGTTGAGATGGATCGACCTTGGTCCAAAGGGTGATTGGAGATCAAGCGGTGTGTTTGTTCAAATGCTCCAAACGCTCCTTACTGAAACCTTACATCGAAGACAATATTACATCTCTTAACTTACACCCGAATATATCTATATGAATGGTCATCTGATCGTTCGAAAAGACACAGAAAAATCCTTCGTTTACCCTTTAAAACTCTGAAAAATTCATAAATTAAATTCGATAAAAGACCAATTTTGTGTGATCATTGAATCCTTAAAATAAAATAGTAGAAAAATTTCAGTCTTAGAACACTATAAACGCATGCATCCATTATCAATAAAAATGTAAACCTTTTATTATATATATATATATATCAAATTATATCTTTAACTATATTAAATAAAAGGTTAATAAGATCAATTTTTTTACCCGATAATATAAGTAGAACTAAATTTCAATTAAAAAATCAAACTAAAACAAAATTTAAGTAGTTGCCTTCTTTACTAATTTATCTATAATTTATTATAAATTTATTTTGATTTATATAATTTACATACTATTATATATATATATATCTTAACGTTTATCTAATACATTCTGAAAATTAAAATAAAGATGGAATTCTCTCTTATAAAAAAATTGTCATTCCAACGAGCAATGTAATAATGATAACTCATCATTCCAACTAATAATATAAAAAATACAGCTCAACCGAAGCCTTTATGTCAAAGCATATTTGATATATTTACGTATTATATTATATTATATTATATTATATTATATTATATTATATTATATTATATTATATTATATTATATTATATTATATTATATTATATTATATTATATTATATTATATTATATTATATTATATTATATTATATTATATTATATTATATTATATTATATTATATTATATTATATTATATTATATTATATTATATTATATTATATTATATTATATTATATTATCTTATATTATATTATATTCAAACGCATAGAAATATATAATACATATAAAAATAGATTACCAACTAATTATATAATAATTAATACACCTAAATCATTAGCTTTAATCGGACAAAGATTCTTTCCAGTTGTGTTTTTCCTCCTTCAAAGATTGACCCCAACCCAGGAGAAAAAACAATAGATTAAGGGCTAGCTAATCATGATTAAGCCATTGTGTTAATATTACTAATTTCTAATTACCTATTTAAATATGAGTTAATTATGTTGGGGAAAATACAAAATATCTGGGAGACAGGAATCGTTGGGTGGGCACTTCAAAATTTGGACAAAAATCATTGACAAAGAAACAAAATCCACCGAACATTTTCTTTTCTTTTTCTTTTTTTATATATATATCCTTTTTCAAATTAGATAAATGACAACAAATTTGAAATATATATATATATTTAAAGATTTCTAAATTTGAATTTCGGAACAAGAAAATTTCAATATTTTTGGCTTTCTATATAGCTTAATTAAATAAACAATTTCTTTAATAAGATTTGCTAAAATTGTTAAATATAGTGTCATGTTTTACAGAACGTCTGCTTGAGCTTTTATTTATGTTAAGATACATACTAATAAAAAAGTTGCAAATTTTAAAATTTTCCCTATCAATTAATTAGATTTTCTTCTGTCATTTTAGTACAAATTCAATTTTCTTATTAAAAAAATACTATATAACTTTTACATTTTTTCTGTTTCTCTTTTAGTTTAAAAGAAAAGGAAAAACCAATTGAGCTCCATCTCTTCGGTCCCCTCATTCACAAGCAACCATTATTTTTCATCTCTTCTTCTTCTTCCTCTTCAGATTAAGCCTCAGAGCCTGGTCTGATTCAGACAAGAACACAACAATGGCCTTCGCCGGAACTACCCAGAAATGTATGGCTTGCGACAGAACCGTTTATCTCGTCGACAAGTTAACCGCCGACAATCGCGTTTATCACAAAGCATGTTTCAGGTGTCATCACTGCAAAGGAACTCTTAAGGTAAAGCAAAAGGGAAAACTAACAAACAAATAAACAAAAGCATAGAAACCCTAATTTTTTCTTCTTGTTTCTCTTTCCATTGTCGTAGTAGAATCTTGGATTTGGTGTCTAGAATATAGATTGAAACAGATGAATCTGATGTGAGAGAACTATTAGCAACTCAGATCATGGATTATGGGTTTTGTTTAGAATTCGGAATGACTGATGTCTGAATCAATAGAGATGAATCTGATGAGAAAGATTCTGTTTTTGCGGCAAACGAAGTAGACTCTTAAAGCTTTTGGTTTGGTCAGAGATTTTGGATCAAAGAAGATGAATCTGATGTGAAATATCTGTTTTTGCAGCTTAGCAATTACAACTCCTTTGAAGGAGTTCTTTATTGCAGGCCACATTTCGATCAACTCTTCAAGAGAACAGGGAGTCTTGAGAAAAGCTTCGAAGGTAAAATATCTGAAAAAAAAGACATAAAGAACGATCGAAAATGTTAAAACATTTGAATTTCCTGTCGGAATTAAGAATCTAAAGTTTGGTTCTTGTTATGTATTTACTAAACAGGAACACCAAAGATAGGCAAACCTGAAAAACCTGATGGAGAGGTAAATTTCCACCACAATACTTATGTCCTTGACGACTTAACGTTCTTAAACGCTCCTGATTCTCGACTAATCTTCGATCTGAGGTTTTGACAGAGACCTGCGGCAAACAAAGTATCAAGTATGTTTGCAGGAACCCGAGAAAAATGTGTTGGATGTGAAAAAACTGTGTATCCCATTGAGAAGGTCAGATTCCAAAATCTGTAGAAATTTAATAAATCGTGTATAAAATATCCAAATCTACTAAATGATTAATGCACTTGCTATATTGTCTTGAAGGTGTCGGTGAATGGAACTCTGTACCACAAGAGCTGCTTCAAGTGCACACATGGAGGCTGCACAATCAGTCCATCAAATTATATAGCACACGAGGGAAAGCTTTATTGCAAGCATCACCACATTCAACTCATCAAGGAGAAGGGTAACTTAAGCCAGCTCGAGGGCGATAATGCCACTAAGGAGAAGATTGCTGCATAGGCAAAGAATTCTTCTGTTTTGCAAGGCCATTGAATCTCTGCTTCGCCAGTAACCATGAACAAATATCACCATATTCTGCTTTATTTGTTGGGGTTTTCTTGATATTTTCAGTCATATATTTCCATAATATGCTTATCAGCTTGCACTGGTTTCTTGAGATGAAAATGCGGGTTGTATGCTTCTGAGAAATTCCTCTGTTTTGGCCATTAAAGCTCCACTTCACTACTAATGAATCATCATCTGGAACAAGTATAATCATCTTCTGCTTTATTTTCCGGTGAACCCTTGCGTTTTGAATCCTTTCTTCCATTGAAATGTGCTTGAAGTAAACAGACCTTTTCCTGAAAACTTTTTCTAATCAGGCATCATCAAAGAGGATCTTGTAGAACCTCTTCCTCTCTTCTGGATCAAATAGGCCTCCACGTTTATCCTCGCAAATGTTCTGTTCATTAACCTCATCTTCACTGAGAATCATGTCTTTCCTTTTCACCGATTCTATGCCTTTATTTCTCTTCTTCTCCAGATTCACCAAATAACGCCTCCGGTTATACTCATGCAATCCTTCTTGCATCAGTTCTCCAAATTTATCCTTCACAACCACAAGTGGGTCCTTGTGGATCAACTCTGAGCCCTTGTAGCCTTCCCTAAGGAGTACTGTATAGATCTGATATTTGTTCGAGACGTAGAATATACCCGGATGTTTCAGAAGCAAAACATTCAGCTTCTCGGGCAAACCAAACTCTCTTTTGAAATGACTCAGCTTTACAATTGACAGCTTCTTCCACAGTGTCAATGAGAGTAACTCGTGCACCAAGCCAACCGTTCTCTTCTCCATCTCCTTTGAACCCTCGGACAAATCTCTAAGATCACAATAAGGTGAGATGTATGGCGAGGCATTGAACTCTCTAAACCTCTCCAACGATTTTGTCCATGTAGATGGTAAAGAACACGAGAAAGTAGGCCCGCATTCGAGCTCCTTGGATGCGGATTCCACTGCAGAGATCGCCAAGTCGGCCTTCCACGACAATAGCTCAATCTCCATTGAACTTTTTCTCCCGCTATAATTAACCAACCGAAACATATCCGAGTACTTTGGTAAAATCCTGATAATATAGTCATCTGGAAAGCCAAAACTCCGCTTCACCTCATTAAGCTTCACAACATTTAAACGTTGATTAGAGCTCATCATAAGCAGCTTGGCCAATCTATCCGCAAACACTGGTTCTTGCTTTTCTTTTACTGACTCTTCTTCTTCCACCAATGCCATCATACGTTTGGTCAAACGACAATAGTACTCATCTTTCTCAAGATACACATCGAAGCAACAAGGGTACTTCTTAAGCCAGTTAATCGCCTTCCCCTGCAGATCGAGGGTATTGAATTTCTTCTGAAGATATTTAACTGGCAGAGCATGGTTCGGACACCTTAAAATGATGTTCTTGAGCTGGTTGTTAACTATCCATCTCCTGTTTCGCGAGAGGGCGGATTCGAGATCAGATACTTTCTTCATAGACCAAAGAGAGTATCTTCGGATGCAAAAAGGAAGAGACTTTGACAGATGTAACATAGCACCCGAAGTGCCCAAGTTTCGACAATAGTCTTTGAGCCTGGCCATATCGTCGCTTTGGAGTATACCCTAAGAGAATCAACCTAAGGAAGGAGAATTGACAAACAAAAAAAAAACTTCAGCTTTTTGCCCTCTTCTACAAATTTCTTCAAAACTGGTAACCACTTTTGCTCCAGTATCAGTAAGATACAGATGCAAAGCAAGATAGATAGCGAATCCCAAATTATAAGAGCTCTCAAACAAATCTCTCACAAATTGGATCAGTGATGCCAATATGAGCCAAGATCAGTATCAAATGAACCCAAACCACCACGAGACAAACAGGAAAACCCTAACATGACAGAAATTTGTAAAAATGAAGAGCTCTCAACATCGAACAAACAAAGCATAGTTCAAATGAATTTACCGGAATCCTCTAAGATGACCCGACAAGAATCTGGGTTTATGTCGCTGTTAACCCTGTTTAGTTACAGTGTTGCAATTCGAACCCGACCATTTAACGCTCTCTGTTTCCTCCGTTTTCTCTCGTTTTTCTGCAGATCCAAAGACTCGATTAGCAGAAGCGCGATTCAGAGTTTTAAAAAACTGTAAAGCTTTGATTAAATGAATTTAAAGGGTACTCGACCCATAAAGACGCCCATAAAATAGTCCAAAACCCAGGGGTGGACGCCCACAGGTAACGCGAAAATATAGATACCCAAACCCGTTCCGCACGCGTAGTAAAGATCACAACCTGAATTCAAATCCGCCAAACACGGGTACTCCCGCAAAGCCCGTCTTAAACTTGATAACCGCAAGTACCCGTACCCGCATTAAGAAAAAAGATAAATCAATCGGCAACCAGAACAAGGATAGGGAGACGGCAACACGAACATGTAAGGCCAAAGCGAGGCGCGGCGAGAAAACGCTCGGCGAGGCGCGGGAGGAGAGGCTAGGCGCAACGAGAAGCGAGGCGAGGCGAGGCGAGGAGAGGCAAAGTTGATCGTGTTACCAAAGGCAAAAAGAGATTGAACGAAGATGTCTCCGACAAGGAAAATGAGTAAAATCGTTGACGGATGGAAGGAGGACAATCAAACAACCGATGAAAAGGACGAAAGTAAAAGCCGATGGCGAACGCTAGAACAGCCAACGCACATTGGAATGGCCAGTGCACGCTGTAACGACCAGCAAACACTGAAATGTTTGGCGTGATTGAGGGGATGGGTGGGCGTGAGAGAGAGGGGAAGGCAGGTTTGGCCGGGCGAATATCAGAAATAGCTAAGGCTAAATCACTTCAAAAATACCATTTCCCAAAATAATTACTAAATCCGAAAAATAAAAACTGAGAAAAAGACAAATTTGCCCTTATTGTTCGAACGTGGAAAAATGGAAGTTCGGCAGTTTTTCGACGTGAAAAACTGCCGAAAACGAGAAAGCCGAACAGTTTTTCACCGTGAAACCTGTTTAAAAGTTGATAGCAAAAAAGAAATAAGTGATTTCGAACTTGAGAGGGAACGATTTGAAGTTGGCGAACGATTTGAAGTTGGCGAGAAGGAAACTGCCGAAGAGAGCACGAAGAGAGCACGAGTCAATCTTCAATGGCGTCAATAAGTGTAAGTAGTTCGATTTCTAGGGTTTTGCAAGCTTTCGAGTCAATGGTTTATTGATTTGAAACGAGTGTCAGTGTCAGTGAGTCGGTTAGGTCGCAAGGGTCGCAGGAGTTGCATGAACATCTTCAACATCTTCGACTCCGTGAGTCGGTTGAATAGCAAGGGTCGCAGTAGTTTCATGACCATCTTAGACTCAGTTTATTGATTTGAAACGGGTGAGTGTCAGTGTCAGTGAGTCGGTTAGGTCGCAATGGTCGTAGGAGTTGCATGAACATCTTCGACTCCGTGAGTCGGTTGAGTAGCAAGGGTCGCAGTAGTTTCATGACCATCTTAGACTCAGTTTATTGATTTGAAACGGGCGAGTGTCAGTGTCAGTGAGTCGGTTAGGTCGCAAGGGTCGCAAGGGTCGCAGGAGTTGCATGAACATCTTCGACTCCGTGAGTCGGTTGAGTAGCAAGGGTCGCAGTAGTTTCATGACCATCTTAGACTCAGTTTATTGATTTGAAACGGGTGAGTGTCAGTGTCAGTGAGTCGGTTAGGTCGCAAGGGTCGCAGGAGTTGCATGAACATCTTCGACTCCGTGAGTCGGTTGAGTAGCAAGGGTTGTAGTAGTTTCATGACCATCTTAGCCTCAGTTTATTGATTTGAAACGGGTGAGTGTCAGTGCCAGTGAGTCGGTTAGGTCGCAAGGGTCGCAGGAGTTGCATGAACATCTTCGACTCCGTGAGTCGGTTGAGTAGCAAGGGTCGCAGTAGTTTCATGACCATCTTAGACTCAGTTTATTGATTTGAAACGGGCGAGTGTCAGTGTCAGTGAGTCGGTTAGGTCGCAATGGTCGTTTGAGTGTCACGGAGTGTCTGAGGGTCGTTTGAGTCGCATGGGCCGCACACGTCAATTGAGGGTCGCACGGGTCGGTTACGTCACATGGGTCGGTTGAGTCGCATGGGTAGCTTAGGTCGGTAGAAGTATAATGTATTCGTAATTGGTCATTTTGCAGGAAAAAGGGACTAAGAGGAAGGAGTGCGTGAGTGATGATGATGCTGATGCTGCAGTCCCTCTGACACTGGAGAAGAAATTAATAGGGGAAATAAGGAAGTCGGAGAAGAGAATCATCAACGCCATAAGAGACCTTCTAAGGGATGTCGGGATTCATGTGCCTAATCCAAAATCAAAGGCTGCCGAGAAAGTTACGATCATCGAAACCCAATCTTCCGACACTGTTGGTGATTTTGCTTTTGAATTCCTTCGACGTCCAAATCCAGTGTCAAGAAACCTTGCTCATGATGGAGTTCCACCAAGTAAGTAATATTTAATGAAAAGGTCATTTAAGTGTCAATTTCCATCGAGACATATAAGTCGTAGGGTCGCATAAGCCGTAGGGTCGTTAGAGTCGTAGGGTCGCATAAGCCGCAGGGTCGTTAGAGTCGCATGGGTTTCATATGTCGCATGTGTCACTGGGTCGCTAAAGTCGAATGGGTCGCATGGGTCGCATAGGTCGCATAGGTCGCATTGGTCCCATTGGTCGCATAGGTCGCATTGGTCCCATTGGTCGCATAGGTCGCATTGGTCCCATTGGTCGCATAGGTCGCATTGGTCCCATTGGTCGCATAGGTCACATTGGTCCCATTGGTCGCAT
>CM071864.1:8194968-8222352 GCA_036759665.1 Gynandropsis gynandra
CGAGATCCTTCCGTGATTTAATGTTATCCTTCGTTTTTCCTGTGACATTCATTACCGTATTGATGATGTTATCGAAAAAATTTTTCTCTATGTGCATGACATCAAGATTGTGGCGAAGCTTCAGATTTTTCCAATACGGCAAATCCCAAAATATGCTCTTCTTGTACCAATGATGGGTAATTCCATAACCATCAATTCTCAGATGATTGTTTCCTCCGCAATCTATACTCCTGGGAATACCCAAAGCAAGAAGTCGTTCATATAATATCTCTTCGCGGGTCAAAACTAGAGGAGGAGATTTCCGCACAACAATATTCCTTTTGAAATTCCTCTTGTTGCGTCGTAGTGTATCATCAGGAGGAAGAAAACGGCGATGACAATCAAATCAACTCGTCTTTCGTCCATACTTCAACTGAAAAGCGTATGTTTCCTCCATGCAATATGGACAAGCCAATCGACCATGCGTTGTCCACCCAGATAGTATACCATAAGCTGGAAAATCACTTATTATCCACATAAGAGCACCTCGTAATATAAATTTTTGTCGTCTCGATACGTCGTACGCTGGAACTCCCTTCCATAATTCTTTCAATTCTTCAATCAGTGGTTGAAGAAATATATCCAAACTTCTTTTCGGATGATTAGGCACGGGAATCAATATTGTTAAGAACAAAAACTCACGCTTCATGCACATATCTGGTGGTAAATTATATGGTGTCATAATAACTGGCCACAACAAATAATTTCTCCCAGACATCCCGAGTGGATTAAAACCATCAGTGCAAAGGCCTAAATAAACGTTTCGTCTCTCAGCTGCAAAATCAGGATAGACCTTGTTAAAGTGTTTCCACGCCTCACCATCTGAGGGATGACACATTTCTCCGCCAGGACTTGAATGCTCGGCATGCCATCTCATGTAGCTTGCGGTCTTCTCCGATTGATACAATCTTTTTATCCTTTCTGTAATTGGTAAATACCACATAAGATGAAACAAAATCGATTTTCCATTTCTTGTCAAATAAAATCGATCTTTTCCACAAAATCGACAATTGATCAAATCCGAAGTTTCTTTCCAGAAAATCATACAGTTGTCTTGGCAAACATCAATCTTTTGATACGACAATAAACCCAATGATCTCATCATCTTCTTTGTTTCATAATATGACTTGACTGCATTATTATCTTCGGGCAAATAATCTTATACTAATTGCGATATAGAATCCATGCAATTCTGAGAAAGATTATTTTCAGTCTCCAAATTCATCAACCGTGCAGATAAAGACAACCGTGATAGACCACTTCTACAACCATCATAAAATGGATGCCTAGAACTTTCTAACATTTCAAAAAAAAATTTTGCTTCTTCATTCGGATCTTCTTCAATATTTTCATCCTCGTTTGTTTCAACAAATGAATTTTGCACCATTTCTACATAAAGGTTTTCTACATCTTGAAAAGTCTGAGACACTTCATGATTTACGATACCCCTACTAAAATTTTCCACAACATTACTGGGTCGTGGTGCAAAATTCTCTCCATGAGATAACCAAATAAAATAATTTGGAGTAAATCCTCTTAAATAGATATGATTCCAAACGGTTTTCTCATTAACGAATTTTTCATTTTTGCATTTTACGCATGGACAAACCAACTTACCGTTTTCTCTATAAACTGGTTGATTTGTCACCACCGTCATAAACTGTGTAAGGCCTTCTACAAACTCCTTCGATACACTTTGAGTTTCTGGATCAATTCTTCTATAATCCACTGTCTCGAAACGGAAATATTCGATCTCGACGATAATGCCATTATAATCAGAAACGATAACAAGATATGAAGAGGAATATATGAGATTTGTATGTAAGAAACGAGTAGAAGAGGAGAGATTAAATAGAAAATTTTAAGACCTATTCTGGACGGATTGCAGACTGAGATAAATATTTCCTGACGAACCGTCCCGAATACGTCCGTAATTTCTGGACGAGCGACTACATCGTCCCAAACCCGTCCGCAATTTGCGGACGGATTGCTCTACCGTCCGCAAATTGCGGACAGGTGATGAATCCGTCCGCAAATTGTGGATGCCCTTGAAAGTGGTCCCGAATCCGTCCCGAATTACGGAGGACTTAGGGACTACTCTGCTGTCTGCAAATTTGCGGACAAATTAGGGACGAATTTATTATTTCGTCCTTAAAGCGTCCCTAATCTATCCCTAAATTTAGGGACGGCTGACTTTGTCTGCAAATTCAGTCCCGAAATCTTATTTTTCTTGTAGTGTTTGAAGGTTACTCTAGTCTGAAAAGTTTGGAGAAGTTTATCCATGTAGAAGGCAAATCGTTTTTTAATTTTCAAATTCACAAGGTTGGCGGTTAGTTTTGGTTCAAGGTTGAGATTTGTGGTGAAGTCTAGCACAAAGCTATGGACTTATATTCATTGAGTTCCGTATAGAGGAGGAGGAGGAGAAGGTCCAATTATTGTCGATTAATTCTAATATTGGTTTAAACCGGGTGGAATTATAAATAGGTTTAGAGTACACATTTAATTCGATCGGTTTACTTTTACTGATTCACATCAGATGCACATGTGTTCTCGTCCATTAGAAATGGTTAATTATAAATTAACGCATGCTCTATCTTCTTCCTTTTTCTGATGATTCGAAACTCTCTTTTCTTCTCTAAAATTTTTCTGCCATTGTTGTAAGAGCTTGAGCTTAGTATAATCGTGGATTTGATAGTGAATTCTAGGAAATGTCTACTGGCATGACATACCTTCGTTCACATGAAAAGGAAGGAGCATGAAAAAGTCTCGCGTGTCTTTTTTCATCTCTTTCTTTTTCTTTTTTGGTTTCTTTGTTTAGGGATAACTTCAAAATTACCCTCGTAGGGTTAAAAGACTTCAAAAATACCCTTCCCGAAAAAAAATTTTCTATTCAAAAATACCCTTATAAATGTTAAAATTCCCAAAATACCCCTTGCGACCCTTCTACCCAGTTTGACCCAGTTTGACCGTGCGACCCAATGACCCAGTGCGACCCTATGACCCAGTCCGACCCACCGACCCAGTCGAACCCTGCGACCCAACGACCCTGTCCGACCCTGCGACCCAATCCGACCTAGTCCGACCCTATGACCCAGCGACCCTGTCTGACCCTGCGACCCAGTCCGACCCAGTCTGACCCTGCGACCCAGCGACCCTGTCCGACCCTGCGACCCAGTTTGACCCTGTGACCCAGTGCGACCGCCGGAAACTGCCAGAAATCGTCGGAAATTGCCAGAAATTGCCGAAAAATGCCAGAAATCGACGGAATACGGTCGAAATCGCTGAAAGTCACCTACAAATCGCCGGAAATCGCCAAAAATCACCGGAAAATCGCTAAAAACGCTGGAAATTGCTGGAAATCACTGAAAATGGCTGAAACATTGTTGAAAATCGCTCGAGAATTGCTGCAAAACGCTTAAAATGGAAGGAAATCACTCGAGAATGGAAAGAAATCACTCAAAAATTGAAGGAAATCGTTCGAAAATAGAAGGGAAACGCTCGAAAATGAAAGGAAATAGCTCTCTACTTTGTTTCCCTCCTCTCAATTTTTGTTTTCCCTCCTCTCATATTTGCCTTTCCCTCCTTTGTATGTGTTTTTCATTAAGGGCACATATGTCTTTTCTCCAATTTTTTTTCATCAGATTTAGGAGGGTAATTTTGAAGTGTTTTAGCCCTAGGAGGGCATTTCTGATATTCTCCCGTTTGTTTACTCTTTATTATGTGTGGCAAAATTTTAATTTGCTTTTAAAATGAACTTGATGTGGCTTTTTATCAAGAAATTAATCCTACACTCCCTTCATTAAAATTTTGTTAACTTCACCTTTAATTCAAATTAATCCTAAATACCCAAAATTTATAATTCAACATATTTTCCCCAAAGTTTTTAAATTAAACCTATTCTCCCTAAGTATCCAAATTCAACCTATTTCCCTCTAGAATGTCCAACTTCAACATAATTCTCTATAAATTTCCAAATTCAACATGATTCTTTCGAGATCTTTTCATTCAGTATATTCTCTCTCACTCCCGAAATTTCTAGATTAAATATATTACGTATAAGATAAAAAATTATTTTATGACAAAATAACTAGGCTTAGAGCGTTCAGATTTGATTCCAATTTCAATTCATTTACATATGTACAATTTATTTGAGTTCTAAAAAAATGATTATTTGGTTATAAACATAAAATATTTGTGTTTCGCTCTATTTAAATTTCAGACTAATCAAATAAAAATAATAAATATATTGTTATTTAAATAATAAATTTATCAAGTCTTTTAATTGATTAATAAGTTATTTAAAAAATTCGAATATGATTAACCAAATAAATCAAAACAAAATCATTTATGGTTATAATCGAATGCTTATTATTTATTGAAACCTAAATAATGCACATTTATTATAATCGAATAGAAACACGAAGCGAATCTGAATTGTCCAACCCTAGCTTTATGTCATTAATTTTTTATGTAATAATGAATAAGTTGAATTTAGAACAATCAGGACAAATAGGTTGAAAATTTTAGAGAGAAATCGTTTGAATTTGATATCGTAGGGAAATATGTTGAATTTTAAAACTTTATGAAAAATAGGTTGAATTTGGAATCTTTGGGAGGAAATAGACTGGATATGTGAAGTTCGAGGAAAATAGAAATTTCATGGTGACATATGCTCAATTTGGAAATTTTGAGAGGAATCAAGATATATATATATATATATATATATATATATATAAATTTCAGAGGGAATATGCTGAATTTGAAAACGTCGAAGGAGGAAAATATGAATTTAGAAACTTCGGAGGAAAATAGACTAAATTTTGATGGTTAGTCAATAGAATTTTAACATAGAAAAAATAGACTGTTTGGTGGGGAATTGATTGAATTTGTAAAGTTTGAAGAAAAATGATGAAACTACTAGTATATTTTTATACCATCAATTTAATATAAAATGCTTAAAGCTTTATATTTTGTTAGATTATAAAATCATAATCATATTTTTGGACACATTTTTCAAATATTTAACTCGATTTAGATATACTATATTTGTTCATAATAAAAATGTAAAATGGATTTAGTTGCACTATAATTTAATATAATATTTTTAAAAATTGTAAAATTTATTAGTATTATAAAATCATAATTATCTGTTCACATATAGTTTTTAAAACTTTTATTTGATTTAGTTACACTATTGATAACACGTAGTGTGTGTTAGTTTTAGGCTAGGTATTTATATCATTTTCGCATAGTTTATATAGCACGAGTTACGAATCCGACACGAACGTCCGTTATATACTCCCTTTTTGTTGATTTTCATGTTTTAAGGCGACAAGGCCTAACCGAGTTTTAAAGAGTCAATTCCTTGATTCAACCGCACATACTGGAAGCTACAAACCACTCGGAGCAAATTCAAGCCACGGAACCAAATGGAACACCCGAGTATAGAGCAAAAAGTAGCAAAAGCACGGAATTAACCCAGTCCGCTCGGGCTTGTAGAGGCCCCCGCGCGGGCTGCAACTCCAGAAAATATCGCACGACTCGTGCTAGAAGAGAACCCCCTCGGGTTTGGACAAACACGACGACCCCGCGTGGTGTGGATATCGTAACCCGTGCGGGCTGACTATTCCAGTGAATATTGCATGACCCGGGGAGGCGAGTAGCCCGCTCGGGCAGAGTGACCACTATGAGCCCGTGTGGGTTGAGCACATAGCCCACGCGGGCCCCCTTTTCAGCAATAACCTGTTTTGAATTTCAAACTTGAATTAGAAAGAGAAGGGGTGATATGAGGGGAAGCAGACGGTGGCTAGTGGCTGAGGAGAGACTGAAAAACACAAGGAAAACTTAGGAGAAGTTGGAGAAGAAGAGAAACAACAATCCGGAATTTGGTATCAAGATAGGGAAGATCGATGAATCATATTTCTTATCCTTTATCATGTCTAGGGTTTATTTCTCTTGTCTTACAGTAGATTCCATGAGTGAGTAGATTTCCAGCTATGGGTTAGGGATATCAGATTTGTAATGGATGCTGGATATTATGCGTTAATGCTTAGACTTATCGATGTTTTCTTGAAATTCGATTTTACAATCAACATCGTAAATGTCTTATACTTGTGCTGACCGCTCAGTAATCTAGGAATTTGTGTTTAGCTGGAAGGTTAGATCATGAATCCATAACAGTTGATTGTAGATTATGCTTGATTAATGAGAATCTGACCGGTCGGTTAATCGACTTAGGAATTAGGATTGCGCACTTAACGCTACCGTATCACGAGTTAATCACTGTTGGAAGGTAGGATTGCACGTTGTTGTGGTTAGCAGGTTTAGGATTCGGAAGAACCATTCCATATTTATGAGCATGAATTCCCCATTATCAAGATAGTTCGATAAATCCATGATCCTTTGTTCGTTGCATCCTTGCAAATCCCGATAACCCAAAATCCATAGTGTTCTTAATTATCAAGCCTTCCACATCTCCCCATCGTTGTCATATCCATTTTAGTGTTTTAGGAATCTTTCCCACATAACCATCAATTCAACCCGTCTTAGTTTAGTCGTATTCTTAGCTTAGGTTGCATTAGTCCCCAGAGTTCGACCCTTTTATTACACCGATCCATACTTTTGCGGTAAGTGGATATTAGACATTTTTATTACTTGATATTTCACACATCAACTATAATTGTTCTAAATATAGAAATCATAATAGAATTATAAAATAATCGATTTAAACACATTATAGTCATTTACAATTCTTCATATAAAGAACTGTAAAATAATCGTTTATAAATACTTATATAATCCAATTGATGATAATATAATCTTCTATACTTTATTACGGTCACCTTCATAATTTTAATAGTTATCCAAAGTAATCGAATTTTCACTGTAAGTTATAGGGAAACATATTTATTTTAAATATTAATGAAACTTAAAAGTTCAACAAACGATTAAATATAAAAAATATTTTAAAAAATAAAAAACTGAGGGTTATAGGATGAATTTGCGAACACCTAAGCAAAAAGGGCGGATAAAAAGTAGAGGGAGAAATAGGATTACTTCACAAAGAAGCTCAAACAATCAAGAGGGAGATAGACACTTATCTCAGTTTTCCCCAGTACCTCAGCTGAGTAGTGGTCAGACCAGTGGAGCTTCATTCTCCTCCTCAAGGCTCATATACAGAACAAGAAGATTAAGTCAAATCTACGAAGAAGCAGAACCAAATGAAGTAGAAGAAGGAAAAAACTATGAAGCTTGTTACGTGACAATGGAGGAACTAAGTTCCTTTGAGGAGGCAGTATCGGATCCATAATGGAGGAAAGCCATGGACGATGAGATTGACATGATTCAAAAGAACAACACTTGGGAGCTAGTGGACAGACCTGAAAACAAGAATAGGATCATAATCAAGTGGCTGTATAAAATTAAATCAGACGAGAATAGAAAGATACAATCATTGAAAGCAAGGCTCGTGGCCAAAGGATTTCTACAAACCTTTGGTATTGACTATGGGGAGACCTTTGCTCCGGTTTCGAGGCACGACACCATCAGGGTATTCATAGCCCTAGCTGCACAAATGCAATCGACACTTCATCAGATGGATGTAAAATCGACATTCTTGAATGGAGAAATAACAGAAGAGGTGTTCATAGAACAACCTCAAGGATACAAAATAGAAGGAGCAGAGGACAAAGTCTATAAACTAAGGAAAGCACTCTATGAGTTGAAGCAGTCACCTAGGGTATGGTACAACAAAATAAATGAGTTCTTCCTGACTGAAGGGTACACAAGAAGCCATTATGATGCGGCCATGTACACCCAGAGGTCAGTATTTAATATCCTAATAAAATACATCTACGTTGATGATATTATAATTTCTGGGAGTAATGTAGAATGGATTAATGAGTTTAAAACTAAGTTGTGCCATGCATTTGAAATGAGCGACCTAGGGAGGTTGAGATACTTCATAGGATTTGAAATCAAATATATAGAAGAGGGTATTTTTCCACATCAAAGTAAATATGCGATGCAGTTGGTGGAGAAGTTTGGGATGAAACACTCTAAGAGTGTTAGAACCCCCTCATGCTTGTTGGGAAGAATTTAAAATGGGGTGAGGAGCTTACCAATGCCCTACAGTATCGGAGCATGGTTGGATGGCTCCTATATCTTGCTGCGACACGGCCGGACCTCATGTTGGCCGCCTCCTACTTGTCTAGGTACATGGCTAAACCTGCAGATACAGACATTTTAGATGCGAAACTAGTATTCCGGTACATCAATGGAACTATGAACTATGGTTTGTGGTTTAAGCGTGTGGAATTGTCTAAGTTGGTTGGGTACTCGGATTCGGATTGGGGATGATGAAAGGAAGACATGCAAAGTACTACTGGGTTTTGTTTTACACTCGATAGTGTAGTGTTTTCATGGAAAACACAGAAGCAACCCGTGATAGTAGAGTCGACGACAAAAACAGAGACTGCTTTGTATGCTACCACAAATCACTCTACGTGGCTGAGGAGAATATTTGAAGAGTTGGGGTTCGAGTTTGAAGGAGGGATTCCCATATATTTTAATAACACTTCGACCATCGTAATAGGGACGAATCCCGTCCTATATCATCAAACTAAACACATTGAAATTAAGATGCATGTCATGAGAGAAGCGGAGATTGAAAAGAAGATTACCTTGCTCCACTATGCTGGAGATGACCAGATTGCAAATATCTTGACAATGACTCTGGGGACAAAGAGATTTGAGGATTTATGGGGAAGACTAGGGGTTGTACGGAGAAGGATCGAGAGGGCGATTGAAAGTTTAGATCCCCTTAGTCATTGGCTAGGATCAAAGACAGAAGAAGAAACCCTAGATCAGAACTAGGGTTTGACGAGAAAGGAAAGGTCAAGAGAGAATTTCACCAAAGGTTCGAGAATGGAGAAGAGGCTTTGACCAAGAGAGAAGGAGGAATCAGTTATTACAGGCCATCCAAAGAGTGGGCTTGCAACAGCCTAGGAAACCTTAATAATACAAACCCAAACAGAAAGGTAAAAGAGAAGGAAGGAGAAGTTCATGGCCCGGTCTTCTGCACAGCCAACAAAGCCCAGATGACCTGAAGAAACAGCAGAAGAACAATACCTACAAAAACAGAGTTAGAAACGGCTAAGTGCCACTTTTGTTTAATCCAACAATATTATTAGGTTTTGACAAACACCAAGTTAAGGCCTAAAAATAGTATCTATGTATGGCCATGTTTTGTATGAACATTTTTTATATATGTTATGAGGAAGAGGGTGAGGGGTATCACCTTCGAAGTAATCATCTTCACCATCACCAAAAACACCAAAAATAGAATACTTTTTCATCTACCCTTGTTAATTTTTTCTTTTCACGTTTGCACCATTTGAGACAAAGGAAGATGAGTTCATGAGACTTTCAATATTAAGCTCATGAACAAGCAACAAGACTACCACATGTAATAATGTAATAAAGATCCATAAAATCTCAAAATATAAGGAGCTAAAAAAGAGAATTTTGTGTCTAATGCCTGAGTTGTAGTGAATAAACCAATTGGTTCCAACTTAAGTTGTATTGTAAAGGATTACTAAGGATGATATTAAACCTATAAAGAAAAAAATGGCTCCCTTATCTGCATTCACTACTATTCATTCATTGAGGTTTAAAGCATAATTGATATTCAAGTATGCAATCCACTCACCTTAGTTATGGTTCTTGAAGGAATAGATTGACCTTTGACAACATGAGTGAAATGGAGTTTATCAAGATCTATTGCATAACCCTTGTTCATTTTGATCCATTTGTCTTCATCGGCCACGTTTCCAAAGGAATTTACTAGGGGGCTAAAATCAGACAGTCCTGAGTGATTTGATCGAGCAAGCATAAAGGATTTGGAAGTGGATCTAAAGCAAGGTGTATCCGGGAAATCTGAGCTATCATTTCCATTACGATACTCATCTGATGTATGTCTGAAACTGATAAATTCCTGCAAAATGAAGGTGGTAAAGTGACCAAGTTTTTTCACCCAGTCAAGGATATAAGGGTGTACCAAATTAACTTGTATATATTATTTTTGTCTATCAAAAACTAATGTATAGAAAAAGATTGTCAAAACATACTACTCAACACCAAATGGTAAAGATTGTATCAAGTCTATGAATTATAGTCAGAATCTTGTTTTTAGTTTAAATCTTTAGAAAGATGTACAGAGGAAATGGTTAAGGATGCATACAGAAAGCAAATAAAAGGAAATTAGCATTCCCATCTCGAATCAACCCAAGATCCAAGAGACATAATTTTAGACAGCCACTTAGTTATATGATATAACTTATATCCATACCTCAGATTGGTTTAACCAATTAACAATAATAACTTATATTATGTACCATGCTGGATTACGGTAACCTTCAAAAGAAGGAGTGTGCGAGCATATCGTTGAGAGTTATCACGTGAGGAGTATCAGATCAAGGATGTTAGTATTGCGAAAATTGGATCGAGCTCAGCGTCGTACCGTGTTGGGGTTGTGGTAACCTTTCGAGCGACAGAGCACTGTAGTTAGTCGGAACAATGGATCTACCAGCGTCACACCGTAATGGGCTTGTGGTACCCTTTTGAGCGATGGAGCGCCGAGTGAGTCAGATTAGTGGATCTGCCAGTGTCGTACCGTGCTGGGGTTGTGGTAACCTTTCGAGCGACGAAGCGTTGTATTGTACTGATAGCTGGGGTACGTTGCCATCTAGCGAGATCATTAGTGTGCTTGGGTCCTTTGGACTTTGCGAGCGTATGTCCAAGCTAGAGACGTGTGGAATTTGTGTGGATTCGGTTTGGTACTAGTCTTAGAATGTGGATACTCAGTCGGGTTGAGTAGAGTTATTTATGAGTCTATAGTGTGACAAATGTTTATTTTGTATTACATATTCAAGAGTGGGAGAATACGTGGCACGAAATGCGTGCATGTATTGATATCATTTTCGTACTCACCTCTTTGTGGGCTGTCGTGGATGGGCAGGTTATAGGGAGGACAAAGATCGCAAAGGTTGAATAGCAGTATCAGAGGTTACAACAAATTTATGGGAGAGGTGTGCATGAGGTCTCGAGAAACTTTGTTTTATATTTGGTATTTATTTTGATTATATTTTTGCACGTTTTCTTCCGCTTTATGGTTCGAACCATTTTCAATTTGAATTAAGAGTATTAATTTTATTATGTAATGCTGTTTGAGCGATGACACATGTATCCATCTCTTGGAGGTGATGGTGAACACTCCTAGTCCTGAGGTTGTTCCGAGATGGGGTGTTACAAAATCAAATCAATCAATTTGATTAATTTGATTTGATGTAATTATCCAAAATATCAACATTAACTGTTTATATGTGTAGTAAATTCATATATAATTGCTTAAAATAGAATTAAACCTTTATTTCATGCAAACTAATAGTGATCTTTGTTTATATGATCAATTTAATTTTGAAATATTTTAAATCAATTAGAAAGAACAATTAATCAATGCTTTTAGGGTTTTTTTACTTATCATATACAAGACAAATTTGAAAAATTCAAATTCCTCATTTTTTATTGAAGGAAAAAGCCGTCTATTTCCCGTTCGACAATGTTGTTTTAGTCTAATTTTCGCCTCAACTTTGGATCTCATTCGACTCCCGCATCAATTTTTAGCCCTAATTCTATTTCCTATTTAACTATCCAAAATGTGCTTAAACCCCCCCCCTTTCCCTTTGTTAACTATTCGTTAACTGATCCGATTACGACTAGATTTTGACCCGAATCCGACCTAATTTGAACCCGAACTTGACCTAAGTTTGACCCAAATTTGACTAAATTTTGTACCTAATTTTTACTCAAATTTAACTCGAATTTTGACTTGATTTTGACTCAATTAAATTTTAAATGTTAAAGTTTAGGAAATTAGATGTGAATTTACTACACACATAAATAATAAATATTATTTTTCCGATAATTGCATCAAAATCAAGTCAATTATTCAATTAAATAATTTCGAGTCAAAATTGAGAACAATTTTTTAATTGTATCAAAATCAGATCAAATCGAGTTAAAAAGACCGTTTAATTAATTTCAAGTAAAAAATTAGGTTGAATTAATTTTGTGCCTTAATCGGGTTAATTAAACAGATTCAGAAAACTACGTCTTGAACCATTTATATTTTGAACATTGATTTTCACATAATTAAATTTGAATTTATTGCAATTTGTGTTAATTTTTTGGTATTCGGATCGATTTATTTCTTAAAATAAAACATTGTGTTCAATTTTGTTAATTTTGTCAAAATTGAGTTAATCAAATCGGTATAATTGGTTTCGATTCCAAAATTTGGTTTGGGTGGTTAATTGCATCTAAATTGGGTCAGTAAAATCAATTCGATTAACGTGAATTTGATGCAGTAACTAAACCGTACTGCATTTTTACTCGAAATCAAATAAATCGATTCGATTAATTTGATTTAAAGTAATTATCCAAAATATCAACACCAATTGTTTATATGTGTAGTAAATTACCATATAATTGCCTAAAAGTTAACATTGTAAATATCTAATCGGGTCAAATTTGGTTTTAAATCGGGTAAATTGGGTTAAAATCGAGTAATATTTAGGTAAAAACGGTGATTTCGAGTCAAAATAAGGCTGTTTTTTAGGTTTCAATCCAGAATAATGAATTTAATTGATTTTTTAATGACTAGTTAATGGAAGGTATTTTAGGCAGATTTGTGATAGTTAAAGGAAAATGAGATGAATATTAAAAATAGAAGGAAAATCGGATGAGATCTAAAATCAATAAGGGGATAAGGCTAAAATAACATTGTTGAGGGGAATAGACTCTTTACACTTAATTGTATTTGCTTTTTCCTATTGATTTTATTACTCATGAATAAATGCCGATTAAGATTCTTTTGATGTAAGTGTAGAATGATAACTAAAGAATAATCCATAAATTTAATCCTGAATATCCGATGTATTTCCTTCGTTGCACAGTTGTATGGAGCTTATTGATTATGGAAAATCTAATCTTGAACACCCGAAGTATTTTGTCTCGTTTTGATTTTTTTTAAATTGTATGTTAATGGTCTTTTATTGGCATGGCCTCCCAAGCGTACTAATTGAAACTTAGAAGTTACTGACCAAGTTCTCTGTCTTTTTAATGCAAGCATGGAATTAATGCAAAATTACTTGGCATGCAATAAAATTACATGTCATAAATACAAATACAAAGTTGTTTAATTTTTATGATATGCACCCTATCTATAATAAATTACAATTATTAATGTTTAAATTACCTTCTTCTTTCCATACTTACTTCTAAATAATAATAGTGATGAATAGTATATTATCACATGCATAACTGATTTCCAACCATTCGATATTCCAAGCAACACGTGACGTTAATGTGTTCTTTTGGTTTGATGTCTCGTTTGTAGTAATCGAACCATTTACAACTGTTTGATTTGCATAAATTGGTTGTGCCTCTAATGTGTCCAAATTGCGACGATAGTCAACACGTTGTTGTTAACACAAATTGGCTGCTCGATTTTTACATTGATAAAGCTTAAAAAATACTAGATGTTGGATCTGCATGTAGACCAAATGTTACATCGATCATTAAGTTAACTTTGTCGTTTTCGTTGTTGTTGTTGTTGTTGTTGTTGTTGTTGTTGTTGGTGTTGTTGGTGTTGTTATTATTAGTTGAACAAAAAAAGTGTTACTATTATATTTTTTGTAATAATAAAATGATTAATTTAAATAGGTTTAAACTTAAAATTTTGGTTATTCTTAGTTGTACCTCAAATTATCGAGTGGACATGTATATTGATATTTTTATTATTAGTTTTATTATTATAATACATAATTAATTTCGATAACATTAAGAATAATGTAATTGATCATGCATCGAGACTTAGTGGTTGGTGTATGTTTCAATACATTAACCACATCAGACATATATAAGATCCAAAGAATTATTCAATCAAATAAAGCTTTAATTAAATTTGAACTTCACCGTTGAAAACATAAGAAAAAACTGTAAATAACATAAAATTTATTCGCTATATGTCGATGCTCATACTTCAAAAAACTTGAATTCAAAAGGGTTGTGAAAGCCCATTGGTATGCATCTTCAGTATGTATGTTCTACATCACATTTGAAGCATGTGAATACAATCAAGTAAAAAAGTATCAGACACTTATACGATTCAATTATATTATCAAAGACGTCTTTTTCAACAGGTCTAAACCTTGCAAGAGTGGAGTAATATGATTGTTTCATTAGTTCAATGTGTATATAAATATGTGTATATGTATATATATGTATATATATTGTCTAGGTTAATATTTGATCTTAATATATTTGTCTTATGTTTGCAGATTAACTTGTGAAAGAGATTAACATAGAGCTTCACAGGAGTTTTAGGATATAATAACAAAAGCTTTTTTTTTTTCTTTTTTAGTTGGATTAGTAATTGACTAGTAATAATATTCATCTAATTTATAACCAATGTAATGACTGTTAAATATTATCTATTTATCTTCTTTTCTTATGACAATTTCTTTACCAATTATATAATTATTTGTTGTCAACATAAGCTATGAGGATGGTTATTAGGTGAATTACATTTGGGAAGAATTAGTTCATAATTCATAATTTTTGTTTGTTCATTGTTATATATATTTGTAAAATTATTGGTATATGTAATCATAAAGTCAATTTATGTCAACTTATGTTTGTTTAAAAGATAATTTTCTTTCAAGCTCGACGTGATGTTTATTACTTTTTTTTAATAGAAAATATGTACAATTAACATTTTTCAGTTTTAATCTAAAACATTCGGCCATTGTTTAAAACAATTTTGATGAAATAAAAAAATGTGTTGAATGATAAATAAATAAATATATTTTTTTATATAACATTTATTAACAATATTAGATTTGCCACCCAATTGATTCACCATTTAAGGTAATAATTCGATTTGACATCTTGTTTGGTGAATTGAATTGTTTATAGTCCTTTAATTTGCTAGCATTTATCATCTTGTTGATGTGTTTAAGTAGTAGACAATCAATGCAATCTTCGTCAACATAAATTAACGGTCTCACTTTTTCATCGACTAAGCCAATTAAAAACCAATCGTTTGATCTACAGTTATATGATAATTACCACTATGCTAGTTTAGCCAAATTTTTTCGATGAATCGCAACGTTTTGTTTGATCCACATATTAAGGGTAAAAGTAGGTTAAAATAGGTTCAAATTTGGGCTCTTTTATCCAACAATGGTTACCTCTTTTGGTAAATTCCAACTAGATCTTACGGAATTGAGGGAGTAACAGCGATATCTCGTCAAATAGAGGAAGCAACGAAGATGAGAAACGACGCCTAGAATCGATCGATGCTTATGTTTGGAATTAACCGAGCTTGAAGTCGGCGATGATGACAAAGATGTTTGGTGTGATTGGGATGGGATAAACATGGCACGATGCACAGAGGAACGAAGACGACACATCGCATAGAGGTACGAATATGGCACGTCATAGAGAGGATGGAAGACATTATGACGCAAAGGGAAGGAGAAGAAAAGATAGGTCTTAGTCTAAGACGTAAATTTTTTTAGTGTTGGTTTTGACTTTGTTTAGAGCCCGACATGTTGGGTTGAAACTTTTTAGGGTTTATTAAAAGTCAGAATCCGAAGGCTGAATGCAAGCGGGCCTATAAATTTAAAGGCCCAAGCCTACTACTATTTCGGGTGGGCCCATGGATCGGAATACATTTTAACACTCCTACTTCTTCTGCTCGTCTTGCTTCGCCGATGTGACTACTTGGTTCCTCCTATCTCTCCTTCTTTTCTTTACCTCATCGTGCTCGTCTTGCTTCACTAATGTAGTTTTCTCGATCATGGGTGGCCTCTTCATGCTCGTCTTCTTTTTGCTTCGTCGATCTGGCAAGGTCTTCCCCTTTGTCTTAGTCTTTGCTTCATCATTTTTGCTAGCTATACAACTCCTCCTCTCCTTTAACTTTGTCTTCTCTTTTGCTATGTCAATCTGGCGTAGTCTTCCTCTTGTCTTTACTTTATGATCTGGCTTGCTTTTCTGTTTGCTTCGTCGGCCCGACTTGGTCTTTGACTTATATTTGTGTACCTTTCTTCAAGGATCCCAATATTGTTCATTGAGTTGTTCACCTCCTAGGTAAAGGTGGTTCCCTCATTGTTTCTCATTCTTCATTTTTACGCCTCTTACATGGACTCCTCTAAACCTTTGCTTCGAAATGCTATTTCATATCTATCCATATTGAGATTCCATAATCCTGGTTCATCGCTAGATTCTTTCGGTTTTTCCTCAACTCCTTCTATTTTTCTCTTTTCATGTATTTTCTAGGTTGCTTAATTTTGATGCATTTTTTTTAAAGTCATCATTTATTTCATTCCTTGCACCTGGTTATTATTTATGAAAAATCTAATCTTGAATATCCGATGTATTTGGTCTTGCTTTGATTTTTGGTGAACCGTATGTTTATTGGGCTATTTTATTGGCATGGCCTAGCGAGCATATTAATTGCCACTTCAATGTTACTCACCAAGTTTGACGTCTTTTCTAATGCAAGCATGGAACTATGCAAACTTGCATGAGATACAATAAATTACATGTCACAAATACAAATACAAAGTTGTTAAATTGTTTTGATATGTACCCAACTATAGTAAATTACAATTATTAATGGTTAGATAACCTTCTTCTTTTCATACTTACTTCCAAAGAATAATAGCATTGATGAATAGTATATTTTCACATCCAAGACTGATTTCCAACCATTCGTTTTTCCAAGCAACGCGTGGCGTTAATGTGGTCCTTGGATTTGATGTTCCGTCTGTAGTAGTCAAACCATTTACAATTGTATGATTTGTATAAATTGGTTTACCTCTAATGTGTGTCCAAATTGCGACGATAGTCAACACGTCGTTGTCAACGCAAATTGGCTGCTCGATTTTCGCACCGATAAAGCTTACAAAATACTAGATGTTGGATCTACATGTGGACCAAATGTTACCTCGATCATTAAATTAGCTTTCTGGGTTTCGGTTGTTATTATTATTATTATTATTATTATTATTATTATTATTATTATTTGTGAAAACAAAAATTGTGTTGCTATTATCTTTTTTTTAAATAATAAAATAATTAAATTAAAAGATCTTTAAACTTTAAATTTTGGTTATGTCTTAGTTGTACCACAAAATTATTGATTGGACATGTATTATTCATATTTTTATTATTATAATACATAAATAATTTATAAAAATGATATCCTAAGAATAATGGAATTGATCATGCATCAAGACTTAGTTGTTGGTGTATGTTTCAATACATTATCCACATCAAATATACGTAGGGTCCAAAGAATTATTCAATCAAATAAAACTTCAATGAAATTCGAACTTCTGAGTTGAAAACCTAAGAAAAAATATGTAAATAGCATAAATTTATTCGCTATATGACGAGGTTCATACTTCAAAAATATTTTTTATTTATCTTTTGATATACAATTTTCTTATTTTGGATCTGAGTACTAAATTTGACGTTTATCGTCTTGTTGAAATCTCGAATCATTCTTTTCATTATATATATATATATATTATTAAAATAGAATTAGACCTCTATTTCATGAAAACTAATAATGATCTTTGTTTATATGATTAACTTAATTTTGAAATATTTTAAAGAAATTATAAAGACCAATTAATCAATGATTTTAGGGTTTTTTTTTATCTTATCATATACAAGAAAAATGTAAAAAATTCAAATGATTCATTTTTAATTGTAAAAAACTGTTTATTCCCCCTTCAAAAATGTTGTCTTAGTCCGGTGTCTCCCTCAACTTTGGACCTCATCTGACTCCCCATAAAATTTTAGCGCTAATACTATTTTCTATTTAACTATCCAAAATACGCATAAAATCCTCTTGTTAACTATTCGTTAACCGATCCGATTATAACCCAATTTTGATCCGGATTCGACCCAATTTTTACCAGAATTTGACCTAACTTTGACCCAAATTTGACTGAATTTTGACCCTAATTTTTACTCGATTTTAACCCAAATTTTGACCCGATTAAATTTTAAATGTTAAATTTTAGAAAATTATATGTGAATTTACTACACCTATAAACAATAAATGTTAATTTTTTGAATAATTTTATCAAAATCAAGTCAATTATTCTATTTAATCAATTTTGAGCCAAAATTGAGTATGGTTTTGTTAATTGTATCAAAATTGGATCAAATCAAATTAATCAAACCATTTAATTGAATTCAAGTAAAAAATTGGGCTGAGTTAGTTTTGTGTCTAAAGCAGGTTAATTAAATCGATTCGACTAACTCGGTCTTGAATTGTTTATATTTTGAAACATTGATTTTTAGATAATTAGATTTGAATTTGTTACAATTTGTGTTAATTTTTGGATCGATTTACTTATTTTAAATAAAACTTTGTGTTTGATTTTGTTAATTCTGTCAAATTGAGTTAATCAAATTAGTTTAATTTGTTTTGATTCTATAATTGGGTTTGGATGGTAAATTGCATCTAAATTGGGTCAGTAAAATCAATCCGGTTATCCTTATTTTGGTGCAATTAACTAAACCGTACTCCATTTTTACTTGGAATCAAATAAATCGATTCGATTAACTTAATTTGATGTAATTATCCAAAATATCTAGTTGTTCATATATGTAGTAAATTTTCCAATAATTTCCTAAAAATTAACATTGTAATATCTAATCGGGTCAAGAAGTTTTGGGGCTAGGTTTGTTTAACATATTTTAATACCCAATAGGATAATCGAAATTTTCGGTTATTACCCGAACCGAACTGTACCCAACGGGTTTTATATATTCATATCCAATCGGTTAATTTAAATATATCCAAACCGAGCCGAAATACAAAAATTCGGTTCTTGCCGCGGCGTGGATTTTCCCGCAAAATGGTAAAGGACGCCCGTTGCCATTTCCCGCCAATTTGTAACGGACGCCCGTTATCCTTTCTCGTCAGTTTCCAATGGATGCCCGTTGAAAATTTTAAAATCCCGCTTCATTCTGCGATGTTGATTCCCTCACCTGGCCGGATAGCAACTCTATGACGCTCTCCAAGTGCTGTATTTGGGAGTGTTGTACCTGCATTTGGACTCCAGTTTCTTGAAGTTGTGTTTCGAGATCCTCGATACGTCGTTGTTGCGTGTAGCTCTCTTAGACCGCGGGAGGTATCGTCATGACATCCTCGACGATATCTTTTTGAAGTGCTCCAAGACCGTATAGACGCCCTTTATACGGTCTAACCAACTACAAGCCAAACAAAATTAGAGTTATATTTCTAAAAAATATTTTATTAATAATTGAAAGATAAAATAATAAATTTTTACCTTTAAATAAATTTTGTCCTTTTGTAAAGGACTGAGCTCGTCGGGAGTTGAACCACAAGCTTGTGATTGTTGTGTGATCTTCTCCATCATAGCTTTCACGGATCTTTCCGCTCGAGGATCGACGAGTTCGAGTTTGTCGATCTCTTCCCCGACGACCGGCTCTTCTTGGCGTGGTTTCCAATACCAGCTCAAGAAGAGTCGGTTCTCTTCCTATCTGTTGCATGTGTGATATAAAATAAATTTAATTAGATAAATATACCAACATTTTTTTGCCTTCTCGCACTTGGCCTTCAAGTCTTTAGACTCATAATATTGAATAAGTTGATTGAAGACCTCGTCCGTTACCCATGTCGGTTTGCGATTCTTGATGTAGTAGTTACGCTTACCGTTGTTCATCATCAAGCGCATCTGAGCCTGCATGTCGTGCATCCATGCCGTATAGATGTGCGTCATATCCTTCCTCCGCCATCTGTATGCGCGCTGCATAATGAGTTAGTTTATAACATATATAAAGAATCATTTTAAATAAAAATATAATTTGAAATACACTTACGAAGTGCACCACCATCGGCGACGTATGACTTCTGGCGTAACTTGCCAAAAATAATAGAGTTAACCTTGTAAGGACCCTTAGATGATGTTGTTCGTATGTTTTAGAACATCATCCACATCAAACCTGCACATTAAAATTAAAAAGTTAGATTATAAATTACAACAATATAAATGCAAATAATAAAAATTTTTACCATAGCGTCCCGACAGGACAATCGGGATCGATAATTTGAAGGGTGTAACGTCCATCAAAATTATCAATTAAGGAATCGATATCCACCATATCGTCCTCTTCATCAAATATCGACGGTGCCGATATTGGAAGGAGGACAATATGGTGGCGATGGAGGCGGGGGAGGAGCTTCCGCTGAACTAGCCAACATACCTCACGAACCTATGAATCATCTAGCCCTCATTTTCGTGTTTAGGGTTTGTAAATGAAAGGGAGTGTTTGAGAGGATTTTGAATTTTTGATTTGTGTTGAAAATGAAACTTTTCAACGGTTTATATGCAGAAATTTCCAACGGGTATCCGTTGGAAATTCTAACGGATGCCCGTTGGAAATGCCGTTAACTCAACGATTGCAGTTAAGTGACACGGTGTTTTGTCTTTCCAACGGGTATCCATTAGAATTTCCAATGGATGCCCGTTGGAAATGCGTGTTCCTGAAGCAACTGACGGCGAAACGAAGGCTCGTTCCTAGTCTAACAGGCATCCGTTACACTTTGCAACGGATGCCCGTTGGAAATTTTTGCAGACTAGGGTAGGCATCATTAAACTTTGCAACGAGTATCCGTTGCAAAGTGCAACAAACACCCATTACAAAAATTCTAACGGGCATCCGTTAACCTTTAGTAACAGATGTCCGTTAGTATAATTGTAATGGATGTCTGTTACAAATTTCCAACGGATGCTCGTTAGGATTATGGAAAACTTAGAAATTTTTTCTAAGTGTCGGAGGCGATTTCGTGTTCCAACGGGCATCCGTTAATATTTCCAACGGATGCCCATTTGTATTAGATCATACGAAGTTCTAAAACCATTAAATATCGTTTATATATTCTTCGATTGTATTAACATTTCGATTGTTCGATTACACATCATCTACATTATTACACATCATTTACATAACACGGTATTGTATTTACATTTCTTCTTCAATAGATTCATTGATTGGCCAGTCTTCAGCATCTTTTGATTCAACGTCTTCATAATCACGTATGAATTCTCCATCTATGTCAGTTCTTGCAAGAATCTCCTCGCAATTTGTATCAATTAAATGAATCGGATGCAGATGATTGGGTTGCAAGGATCTTCTTTATCAGCTAAGCTTTTGATTCCTCGTGGCTTGATCTTTACTACGGTCCACTACTCCTCTCTTCGACATTTCAATGTTGTTGGATATTGCACGTAACATACTTGATATGCTTGATCTATTGTGATGAATGGAACATACTTACCATATTGTCGTGCCGGATTGATGTCAATTCCTCCCCTTGGGTTTTTTCGTATTTCATGTCTACGGCTGGGTCGAATCACTGGCATTTAAAAAGCATTATCTTCAACCCAACGAAACCGAGATATTTCACTTGTAGGATTCGGTGCAAAATACCGTAGACGTTATCACCCTCTATTTCACTATTAATGCAAACGCCATAATTGTATGTGCTTCTATGTTTTCTGTGTTCGTACGTATGGAACGTGTAGTCGCGAGTAAACAAGATTGGCCAACACATATCATTTCGCGCAGGACCATTAGACAAATCTTTTATCCACGTCGAAAGTCTTTCATCTGAACATTTCACATGTACGTAACATAAAAATGAATGAATACTTTATAATAAAAATAATTAATTTTAATAGATGTGTACACGAGTACTTACATAATTTCTCAACCACGAGCCATAATGTTGAACTTTCATGTCTATGAGTTCATCTGCGTTTAGATGAGGATATATACCAATTACTTCTTCATCAAATATCCTATATAATGAAAATATGTTAATATATTATATATTTATATATATATATATTTAAAAGATCGAATAATATTGTTTTGCACCTTTCGCATGGTAATAACTCTTGACAATTTTGTAATATATATGTGTGGACGTGATTATACTCCTCTGGTGTTAACTAATATTCTTCGAATTTACCTCTTGTACGCCCAATCGGTGTAAACATTTCAGGATTTGTGCCAAACTGCGGATTATATTGATACAGATAGTTTTTGTGATCATCCGCTGGACGTCGTTCTTACGTCTGAATATGCGACTCGGAATAAAATACGTTGCTTTGTTTTTTGCTTTTTTCTTTAAATGAAAGAAAAACCTTTTGAAAGGATACATCCATCTAAATTGAACTGGCCTACCGAGTTTTGCCTCATCTGGTAAATGTATTGGTAAATGCTCCATGACATCGAAGAATGAAGGCGGAAAAACTTTTTCCAATGCACATAATACTTCAGAGATATTGTTTTTTTTATTAATTCCAAGTTATCCCTTTTTAAATTCCTTGAACATATATCTCTGAAAAATATGCTGATTCGCATAGTACATCGTGAACATTTCATGGTAAGAGCTCAACAAATGCAATTGGAATGAGCTGCATGAAAACGTGATAATCGTACTTTTCAACCCCATCAGCCTTGAACCAACAATATCTACACACCGAGCAATGTTCGATGCATATCCATCTGAAAACTTAACGTCTTCTTTTAACCACTTTAATAATGTCGTTTTCGACGAACCAGACAATCTGAATACTGGGACAGGTGACCTTCCATCTCTTAATTCCAACTCAGTCGTCGACATATTGTCTTCAAATCTTTTCTTGATTGTATATTATCCTGAGTTTTACCTGCCACATTCAAAACAGTATTGATAATGTTATCGAAAAAGTTCTTTTCGATATGCATAACATCTAAATTATGACATAATATCAATGATTTTCAATATGTTAGTTTCCAAAAGATACTACGTTTATGTCAGTTATGCCATTCACCTTGGCCTTTTGGTTTACGATGCCCACGATCTCCACTGCATTTTACCGATTCTTGTATATCGTCCATTGTGTTCAATCTTTCGTAAAGGATTTGTGTCCCGATTTGCATGCACGATACCTCTTCTTTTTGTACCACGTTCTTTCGAAAATATTTTTTATCTTTTCGGAAAGCATGTCCACGAGGATGAAATCTTCTATGACAATCTAACCAACATGGTTTCTTACCATGTACTAGTCAAAATGAATTTGTATCCTCCATATAGTATGGACATCCCAATCTTCCGTGCGTGCTCCATCTAGATAACATTCCATAGGCAGGAAATTTGCTAATTGTCCACAACAAGACCGCTTTCAATGTGAAATTTTACTTCGTACTGACGTTATAAGCAAGAATTCTTTCGTTCAACAAATGTCTTAATTCATGAATTAAAGTCTGCAAAAAGACATCGAAACTTTTCTCGGGATGTTTTGGCCTAGAATCAGCAGCGTCAGAAACATTACCTCTCTTTTCAAACACATCTCGGGAGGCAAATTATATGGAGACAAAATCACCGGCCACATAAAATATTGTCTTTCAGATTGTCCATATGGACTAAAAACATCGGTGCACCGGCAAATATAAACATTTCTCGTTTCAAAACAATGCAATATGGAAGTACAAAAGATTATACATTTGAAAAATATTGAAAATCGAATTTCATAAGGGTTCAGTGATACAACTCGGGTTACAAAATCATATGTACCGGCTACAAATGCACCTGTTCATATAGAAATACCAAAAGGTCATATGAGTGAAAGAATTTCAAATGAGTCTACATCATGCTTGAAGCATGGACAACCACTTGGTTTTAAAGATAAGAATCATCGAAAAACAACGAAGTTTGTTATTGATGTTAATTCTCAGATCATAGAGAACATCCAGAAAGAAACAAATGAGGAGGATGTTCTACAGAATAAAAATAATCATGAGTATACAGAGAACAATGAGATTTCCATTAATTATATCTATGATGAAAAGATTATAAGAAGAGATGAAATAAATGACAATGATGGAATATTCTCTTTTTTAAGAAATTGAAAATGATAATGAAGATCCAGAATCAATGTTAGTGTTAGAATGTCAAACTAAACATGATTGTATAAAATGGAAAGAAGCTATGCAAGTAGAATTAGACTCATTAAATAAAAGAAAAGTATTTGGACCAATCGTTCAAACTCATAATGGTGTTAAATAAATTGGATGCAAATGAGTTTTTGTATGAAAGAAAAATGAAAATAATGAGGTCACAATATATAAAGCATGCCTTTTCGTACAAGGGTTCTCCCACAGACATGAAATTGATTATGAGGAAACATATTCCTCTATTATGGATGCCATCATATTTAGATATTTGATGAGTTTAGCAACATCCAATAACTTAGATATGTACCTTATGGATGTGGTTGTGTTATCTATTTTGATCTTTAGATAATGATATATACATGAAAGCTCCGACGATTAAGAATGCTGGAAACATCAAACTCAAAACCTAAAGAAATGTGTGCAATCAAATTTCAACGATAATTATATGGATTGAAACAATTTGGACGTATGCGGTACAATCGTTTAAGTGAATATCTATTAAAAAGGGGATTGTAAAAACCATATTTATTCTTGTGTATTTATTCAGAAAACATCAAGTGCATTTATGATTATAGTTGTTTATATGGATGATCTGAATATAATTGGGACCTCAAAGGAGATTATAATCTAGCAAATTGAACTAGTCCTGATATAACATTTCCTATTAATCTTTTGCCATGATATAGTTTCTCCCCTACACATCGTCATTGGATAGGGATTGAACATATCCTTTGGTATTTGTAAGGAACGATTGCTTTAAGATTATTTTATTCTAGAGATTCCAAAAATGAGTTAATTGGTTTTGTATATGCAGATTATTTATCAAATCCTCAAAACACTCGATCACAAATAAGATATATTTTCACAATTGGTGACACATCGATATCATGATATTCACAAAAATAACCACTAGTTGCAACATCTTCAAATCATGCTGAAGTCATAGCACTTCATGAAGCAAGTAGAGAATGTGTGTGACTTAGAGCTTTAACTAGACTCATAGAAGAGACATGTGAATTATTGACTAATATCGACCCAACAATACTATATGAAGATAATATTGCATGTATTGCTCAAACGAATGAAGGATACATCAAAAGTGACAGAGCAAAGTATATCCCTCCAAAAATATTCACGTATACTCAAGAACTGGAGAAGAAAAAAAGAGGTTGATGTTCAATACATCTTATCATGCAAAAATGTAGACGACTTATTCACAAAGGCGCTCCCTACTTCAACATTGAATAAATATATTAAGAATATCAGGATGTATCACCTTCGAGACTTGTGAAAAAAAAGTTGACAAATCAATGATTTCTTTTGTTTATAAAATTTTTAACGAGATACTCAATAGACATTCAAAAAAAATGTTAAATTATAAATATCTATTTGGATTCAACCCTTAGTTATTTTTATATTTAGAAAAAATTGTTGATATTTACTATAAATAGATATTTTCAATTCACTTGTAAGACACTCAAATTGCAAGAACAATATACATGACCAAATTCTTCTCTCGACCAAATTCTCTCCCATTCATTCTCTCTTAAGTAATATTTTATTTTATATATTTATATTGTACATAATTATATTTGTTATATATATATATATAAAATCGATAATAATATATATTACATATATATAATTATGTTATGTGTACTATAATATATATAATATAATCATACCTTAAATATAGATATAGAGATATATTAGTAGGATAACATACATACATACTTCACACTTTTATATATATATATACACACACGGGCACGTCATAGTGCCTTTGATAATAAAAGTGGCGGTATCAAGTTTACATGACTGATTTTCAACCATTTGATCTTCCAAACAACACGTAGTGTTAATGTGATCTTTGAGTTTGATGTCTCGTTTGTAGTAATCCAACCATTTACAATTATTTGATTTGTATAAATTGGTTGTATTTTTAATGTGTCCAAATCGCGATGATAGTTAACACGTCTTTGTCAACACAAAATGGCTGCTCGATTTTCACACCGATAAAACTTACAAAATAATAGTTGTTGGATTTGTATGTGGACTTAAGGGGTGGAATATCAGAAATACTTTTATAGGGCTAAACCACTTCAAAAATACCATTCCCTAAAATAATTATTAAATCCGAAAAAAAAACTGAAGAAAAGACAAACTTGCCCTTAATGTTCGAACGTGAAAAAACCCACGTTCGGCAGTTTTCCGATGTGAAAAACTGTCAAAAACGAGAAAGTCGAACAATTATTCGACGTGAAACCTGTTTAAAAGTTTATAGCAAGAAAGAAATGAGAGTTTTTCGACGTGAAACCTGTTTAAAAGTTTATAGCAAGAAAAAACAAGTGATGTCGAACTTGAGAGGGATCGATTTGAAGTTGGCGAGAAGGAAAATGGCTACAATCAGCAGCAACAGTGTGAGTGATGCTGAAGCTGATGCTGCAGTCCCTCTGACATTGGAGCAGAAATTAATAGGGGAAATAAGGAAGTCGGAGAAGAGAATCATCAACGCCGTAAGAGACCTTCTAAGGGATACCGGGATTCATATGCCTAATCCAAAATCAAAGGCTGCCGAGAAAGTTGCACCAAGTAAGTAATATTTAGTGAAAAGGTCCTTTGAGTGTCAATTTCCATTGAGACATATAAGTCGTAGGGTCGCATAAGTCGTAGGGTCGTTAGAGTCATAGGGTCGCATAAGCCGCATGGTCGTTAGAGTCGCATGGGTCGCATGGGTTTCATATGTCGCATGTGTCACTGGGTTGCTAAATTCGAATGGGTCGCATGGATCGCATGTGTTACATAATCAATCTAACGAACCAAGTAAGTATGTTCATTTGAGGCCGCATAGGTCGCATGGGTCGCATAGGTCGCATGGGTCGCATTGGTCGCATGGGTCGCATAGGTTGCATTGGTCGCCATATGTTTAATGAGGTAAATTTATGCAGGTGCAGGACCTTTATCGAAGGAGTCTGCGCCATATGTTGAACCTTCGCCGGCGAAAAGAGCAAGAACAGTGGTTCAAGAACCTGAAGGGGAAGAGGATTTTGTGTGGAATCCCAAGGGATTAGTAAAGGGCTTGATAAACCGATTTCCTTCCTTCATTGACGCTAGCGGTGACAAGTTAACTAATCTATATTGGTTCCTGAAGGCACCTCGACATGAGCGGTGGTGGAAATCTAAGCTAGATATTCCCCGGGGGCCAAAGTTTTGGGAGATTATATTAAAGGC
>CM071864.1:8232056-8277634 GCA_036759665.1 Gynandropsis gynandra
CACAACCCGCGCGTTCTGCCCTAGCCGCACCCGAGCGGGCACATTCAGCGCCCGAGCGGGTCGCGACCCGAGAAACCAACAAAGTTAAGTAAATTTAACTTAAAACAAAAGGGAACTCGTGGGGGCAATTAAGGCAACACTTAGACCGACTTAGGAGGCATAAAAGAGGCCAGAAGAAGTCATTAGAGATAACTAACATTGGAGAATACATTCAGTTTGTGATTGAGGAGATTTCTTGCAAGGAGGCAAGCAAGGAGCATTGGAGATCAACCCGACACTTCGGTTTCGCTTGGTTTTCATGTTCCTTAGACTTTCTATTTCGTTTATGTTTGGTTACAGACGCATGAGCGAGTAGTTTGTTTGTTCTAGGAGAAGGGATTAGCCCTTGGCTATCCCGGAACCACTTTCTATTTATCTTTGAATGCATCTTCCCGTTTTCGTTTATCTATTCTCTATCTGAGTGCTTGAATTTACTTGTATTTACAAAGGCCATGCAGATGCATGTGTTAGGGATTAGGAGAAGGACCGAAAGGAGAATTCTAGTCCTAGAAGATCAGGTTTAGAACAACCGAGGTTAGACCACGAAAGTAGGGTAGCAACGGTTGAGGGTAAAACGGATGAATCACAGTTCTTATGGGTTTAGTTCAAGGTGTCAGCCACGAAAGTAGGGGGCAACTTGTCTAGATCACGTGTCTATGCCTTGAGAGAGGGTAGATATCATATTAGGATCGTCTGCCTTAGATAGCTTAAACAAGGGATTGCATGATAGATAGATTGATCGTCGGTTTCGGTAGTCTTGTGGTGAAACTGGATTCCTAGAACGTTTGTCCTATCGTTAAAAACCAATTCATTTATTTACTTTCAGTATTTCATTCTTCATCCATATTCATTCGTTAGCAAGTTTGATTCCTAGTTCGAGTTTAGATAGTGTTGCGTAGTCTCTATGGGATAGACACCTAAAATACTACACACGTGCCGTGCACTTGCGGGTAGTTTAGGTTATTTTATTTAACTTTGAGAACGCATCAAACTTAATCGGAAAATAACAACTACAATAAAAGCTGATTATGATCGGTTCTGTTACAATTGGACACATACCGATCCAGAAATTAAGCAACGATGGTGGAAATCATTTGTGGACACATACCACTATTGAATGGTGTTTGCAATAGATGATGTAAGGTTGAGCTGATAACCAATTACACGGATATTTTGGAAGCAGATCTATGGCCCGTGAAAAGCGATGGCGCTAGCATCACCAAGGGTTGGACAAAGTTTTGTCACAATAATGGCTTTAACGTGGGTTGTACTCTCAAAGTCGAACTGGACACCGTTCTTGATGATGTACCTTGTCTGCTGCTTGCCCCTATAATCTTCATAGATTGAATTCCGTTGTATTTTGATTGCTTTGAACCTCATTTGAACAACAAAATTCATGTTTATATTTGTTTTTTTTACTATTATTCAATAGTGTATTATTGCTAGTATCGATGTTTTTATGGATTTACTATTATTATAATAAGGGTCGCAGAGGGTCCAAGGGTCGCAGGGGATAAAGGGTCACAGGGGACAAAGGGTCGAAGGGAGATAAGGGTTGCAGAGGGTCCAAGGGTCGCACGGTCTAAGGGTCGAAGGGAGACAAGGGTCGTAGTGGGTACAAGGGTCGCACGGTCCAAGGGTCTAAAAAAATTTTTGTTCGTTGATTCAACTTGTTCTTTTTTAACAGTTTATTTGTAACATAATTTTGGGAATGGATAATTCAACTTTGTACATTGTAATTTTTTAAAAAATTATTCATATTATTTGTAAATAATAAAGCGTAAAGGGTCGCAAGGGTCGCACCATTTGTCCCTTGCGAACCTTTTACCCATTCGACCCTTGACCCTGCGAGGGAGACAAGGGCGCAGGGGTCCAAGGGTCGCAGAGAGACAAAGGGTCGCAGAGGTATAAGGGTCGTAGAGGTACAAAGGTCGAAGGGAGATAAGGGTCGCAGTGGTCCAAGTGGTCGCAGAGGTACAAGGGTCGAAGGGAGACAAGGGTCGGAGTGGGTACAAGGGAATTTGGTACATTGTTCTTTTTTTAACAGTTTATTTGTAACATAATTTTTGGGAATGGATAATTCAACTTTGTACATTGTAATTTTTTTCAAAATTATTCATATTATTTGTAAATAATTTGTAAATAATAAATTATTTTGACTATATTGTTAGTATCGATGTTTTTATGGATTTAGTATTATTGTAACAAGAGTCGTAGAGTGACAAGGGTCGTAGGGGTCCAAGGGTCACAGAGGAACAAGGGTGGTAGGGGTCCAAGGGTCGTAGAGGAACAAGGGTCGCAGAGGGACAAGGGTCGCAGGGGTCCAATGTTCGCAGAGGAATAAGGATCGCAGGGTCGAACTGGATCGCTCGGTCAAACTGGGTCGTAAGGTCGCAGGGGTATTTTGGGAATATCACATTTATAAGGGTATTTTTTAAGTTAAAATTTTTTTCTTTTTCGGGAATGGTATTTTTGAAGGGTTTTAGCCCTACGAAAATATTTTTGAAGTTAGCCTAACCTGAAATTACCTCGATCATTAAATTAAATTAGTTTTGTGGATTTTGATTATTATTATTATTATTATTATTATTATTATTATTATTATTATTATTGTTGTTGTTGTTGTTATTATTATGTGTGAGAAAAAAATGTGTTACTATTATTTTTTAATAATAAAATAATTAAATTAAATAGATTTAAACATTAAATTTTGGTTACGTCTTAGTTATACCTCAAAATTATCGATTGAACATGTATTATTTATATTTTTATTATTAGTTTTATTATTATAATACGTAATTAATTTTTAAAATGATATCACTAAAAATAATGCAATTGATCATGAATCGAAGCTTAGTTGTTGGTGTATGTTTCACTATACTATGTCCAAAGAATTAATCAATCAATTAAAGCTTCAATTAAATTTGAACTTCACAGTTGGAAATCTAAGAAAAAAGTGTAAATAACATAAATTTATTCGTTATCTGTCGAGGTCCATACTTCAAAAACCAGGTCCATATTTCAAAAACCTTTTTTATTTATCTTTGGATATGTAATTTTCTTATTTTAGATCTAAGTACTAAATTTGATGTTTATCATCTTATTGAAAACTCTAATAGTGTTTTCTTTTTTATATATATATAATTAAAATAGAATTAGACCTCTATTTCATGCAAACTAATAGTGATCTTTGTTTATATGATCAAATTAATTTTGAAATATTTTAAAGAAATTAGAAAGACCAATCAATCAATGGTTTAGGGTTTTTTTTATCTTATCATATACAAGAGAGTTAATCGGACTCCTTAATTGATTTGAAGTAAAAATTGGGTTTAGATAGTTTTGTGCCTAAATCAGGTTAATTAAACTGATTCGACTAACTCAGTCTTGAACAGTTTATATTTTGAAACATTTATTTTTAGATAATTAGATTTGAATTTCTTACAATTTTTTAGTTTTTTTTGAATAATCGGATCGATTTACTTATTTCAAATAAAACTTTGAGTGATTTTTTAATTGTGTAAAAATTTAGTTAATCGAATCGGTTTAATTGGTTTCGATTCCATAATCGGGTTAATTGCATCTCAATTGGATCAGTCAAATCAATCTGATTAACCTAATTTTAATGCAATTAACTAAACCCTACTCTATTTTTACTCGAAACCACATATATATAGATTCAATTAACTTGATTTAATGTAATTATCCAAAATATCAATGCTAATTGCTTGTGTAGTAAATTCACACATAATTACCTAAAATTAACATTTTAATATCTAATCAGTCAAAATTGATTTAAAATTGTGTCAAATTTGGATTAAAATCGGGTCAAATTTGGATTAAAATCGGATTAAATTGGGTTGAATTTAAGAAAAAAAGGTCAATTCGGGTAAAATCAGACCGATTTTTATGTTTCAACCCGGAATAATGAATTTAATGGAATTTTTAAGGGATATTTAATGGAAGAGATTTTCGGCAGATTTGTAATAGTTGAGGGGAAATAGGATTAGTACTAAAAATCGAATGAAAAATTGGATGAGATTCGAAATCAATGGGAGAATCAGACTAAAATAACATCATCGGGGAATAGACCATTCATGTTTACCCTCAATTGTATTTGCTTTTTCCTACTGATTTTCATTGCTCATGAATAATTAAGATTCTTTCAATGTAAGTGCAGAAATCTCTATTTGTAAAAAGTCTTCATTTGAAACAAAATAAGATGATAACTAAAGAATGATCCATAAATTTTATTTAGTCATAGAACGACAATAGGGAATACATAAACAATTAACTTTATTGGGGTAAATAAAAGAGATACCTCAATTAAAAGTCTTCATAGAACGACAATACCTCCATATTTGTAAAAAGTCTTCATTTGAAACAACATAAGATGAGAACTAAAGAATGTTCCATAAATTTTATTTAATCATAGAACGACAATAGGGAATACATAAACAATTAACTTTATTGGGTTAAATAAAAGAAATACCTCAATTAATAAGGAAAACAATGAAATTAATAAAAGATGCAGTTGTGGCGGGACTTGTGTATCGAGTCTATAGAAGGAATATAATATTAGAGTTTTCTCTGCTCCGTCAGTTCATCCGATGAACTCGATTACGAGATTGCCATGGTGTAATGGAGGATACGAGATTCTCTCATGGTGCGTGTCACCTATTGGTTTCCTTTCGATCATCGGGAGTTTGTGTGAGATCTCTCTTTGTTAATTTAGGGTTTCGACATCGATTTTTGAAGTCGTTGGTCTCGTCCTCCGGCGTAGCAGCGCCGGACACAGCGGCGGCAAGCTCGACGGCAGTGAGGATGCTGGAGAGAAGATAGAAGAGTTAGGGTTTCACTCTCTAACTCAAACCACTGTTCTAAAAATCCCGCCTAGGCCCCGCCTAGGCACTAGACGTTCCCTTACCGCCCGATTAATTAATAGGCGGTCCTTTTTTTTTTAAAAAAAAATTGACGTCAAAACGACGTCGTTTTGGTACTTAAAGAAAAAAACTAACAATGATATATATCCATGCGTTTATCTTTTATCGACTTTCCTATCGTCATTTCATTTGTCTTCTTCTATCTATTGCATAGTTTATTGTCTTCATCTAAATCTTTTGTCTTTGCATTCGTATCTCATTCTCGTCTTTGCCTTCATCCTTTTTTATCTTCTCTCATATGTTGTTATCGTCTTCATCTTTTGTCATTGCCTTCATTTCTCATCTTCATATTTGTTTCATCTCCACCCTTAGCTTCATCTCTCGCATTCACTTTCGCCTTTACCCTTGTCTTGGTTGAACATCATCCTCACTCGACAACCATTTTCTATATTTTGTTTGTTTTATATTGTTTATCATTGTAAGTTTGATATTATGAATTTGATACTTGTAAATATTTTTTTTATAAATACTAAACTGTATATATTTATATGTTTTTCATAAAATTAAGTATTTACAAATATTTGGAATTAAATATTTATATTATAATTACATTAAATAAAAATAAAATATATATATCCGTCTAGCCCGCCTAGACACCGCCTAGGTCCCGCCTAGACGCTCTGAGCGCTAGGCGCTAGGTGTCCGCCCGTCTAGCGCCTAGCGCTTTCTTGAACCTTGACTCAAACTGAAGCAAAAACGAAAGTCCTACCTTGTCTGAAGGAGCAACCGGTCGGGCTGACACGAGCACACTGGAGCTTGCAGTCGGGCTCGGGCTCGGGCTGGATTAAAATGAAGATGGGCCAAACTTGATGCAGAAGCCCAACTCATATGGTTTTTGGAGCCCAACAAAATCATCATATTCAGCACATAAAATCAGCAACAATCATCAACGGGAACAACACAAAAGCATGCCAAAATTATGCCAAAAACAAGAATCAAATTAGTTAAGAAAGAAGACAAAACATGAGCAATTATGGTATCATTATATAATGTAAGGTGAAGATGTATTTAGCTATAAATATATCCTAAAACCCTAATATCTAATGAGAGAGAAATTTTCAGAATTCTATCAAAACTTTTCTGCATTTTTCAGTAAACCTTCTGCAGCATTGATTCACAAATCACTGAAGCATTTCTTTTTATTTTTCTTGTTTGCACCAAACCTAAAATAAGAGAACTATGATAGAGCAAACCTAAATTTTTTGCTCTAAAAAATTAAAAACATCAATATGGTATCGGAGCGAGTAAGATTCGGGAGCACAAAAGCACGATCAAGCAACCAGTAGCACAACAACAACAACACAAATGAGAAGAAGCACCGGGCACTAAAACTAAAAACCAAAAAGAACAGCGGCATATGAAGTAAAAACCAGCAACATAAGATCAAACCTAAAAACCAGCAAGACAGCAGCAAGAACAAAACGACACAACGAAAACAGCTAAAATCAGAACCAAAACCAACAGTAGCATCAGAAGCAAAACCTACAACAGGTAAACTAAAAACCTAAAAACCCAGATCTGCAACATTAAGTAAAAAATGGACAGATTACAAACTATCACACCCATTCCTGTGTTTGAGGGGAAGAACTACACGTTATGGGTGATTAAGATAAAACCAACCCTAAGGTCTAAAGGGTTGTGGAAGGTAGTCACGGAAGGGCTACCGGAAATGCCAAAAATGGGTGATATGATCACCGAGGAACAGAAAAAACGGGCTATGACAGAATGGGAGGAGCTGGAAGCGAGGGATCAACGGGCGTTAGAGCTGATCTACCATGCCGTCACTGAAAAAATCTTCAGTGCACACCTATCTACGTGCGAGATAGCAAAGGCCGCATGGGATTTACTGAAAACTAGGTTCCAAGGGGATCCTAAGACAGCTCGGACCAAGCTGCAATGGTTGAGAGCCTCGTCTTATAATATGAGGCAGTCTGAAAAAGAAAAGATAATGACTACGCAAGCAAGATTACAGAACTAGGAAATGAGATTAGAGCCTATGGGGCGAGAATGGAAGAAGATGAAATGGTTTCGATGATTTTATGCTCTCTACAAGAGAGATTTGACCCATATGTGGGTGTTTTGGAACAAACTAAAGATTTGGAGACATTGACAGTTGGGGAGCTTGTGATCGCATTGGAATCACAAGAATTTAGGCTGGAAGACCGAGATGGTTCAGGCCTAGAGGGAGCGTTCTACTCGAAGGAGAAAAGCTATAAAAAAACAAAAGCTGGAAAACGATACAATACGAATGAGGAAGCAGTGGACATCACATTAAAAAACAAGAAATGATGCAGTATTTGTAAAAAAGACAACCACGTTGAAGCACAATGCTATTTCCGAAACAATGGTGAAAAATCTGAAGGTTCTAAAGGGTTTAAAACAACGAGGGAGTGCTACAACTGTGGTAAAATGGGACATTTCTCAAGGGAATGCAAGTTCAAATAATTTCCAAACAATCAAGCGCAAGTAACCAGCGAGCAAGATGAAGGCGACGCAGTGTTCACAGCAGCTCACATATTGACTAAAACAGAAGAAGATGACGTTTGGCTAATATACAGCGGCACAACAAAGTATATGACACGAGAGGAAAGGTATTTTACCACTCTAGATAGAAATTTTAAAATACCTATTAGAGTAGGTAATGGTGCGATGTTGGTCACGGCTAGAAAAGGGTCTATTGAAGTGATGACTAAGAAGGGAAAAAGAACCATCAAGGATGTGTTTTTAATTCCGGGATTGAGCAAGAACTTGTTAAGCGTACCACAAATGGTACGAAACGGATGCAAGGTGTTATTCACCGAAGGAAAGTGTGAGATACGAGATAAAAAGGGAGCTAAGATTGCGGAGGTGCCTATGATCAACAAGAACTATTCATTAAAATGGAAAATGTTTAAAGAGCACAAGGAGGAGAAATACAAAGGAAACTGTTATTTTATAGCAGAAGAAGCAGCTTCGGTTGTTGAAGCTGTGACTGAAGAGGAGTGGAGAAAACCTACTAAACGAAAGTTCAGCAAGGTTGAGACAGCCCTAAGAGATACCATGAGACAGTTTAAGGTTGATACAACAAGTGTACATTCGAGTACACAGAAACAAGAGACTAAAACTCGGCCTACGGCTGAGTATCCAATGGTTCTAACCACAACCACAAACGATATGGTGATCGAAAACCTAGGGTTTTCGAACAACTACCTACTTAAAATTAAAAGATTACCTTGCAATGGAAATAGAGAAACGATGAAAATTCGGTCCGACGAAGGCAGCAGCAACGAAACACCTGGACAGAAAGAAAAAACAGAAACTTTAGGGTTCAAATTTGAAATTGAAATGCAGCTCGAGGAGCTTACCGAAGAGCTACAGACGGCGGATGAAATAATGGAGTCCCTCGGCACCGGAAAGCTCGTGGTGACGAAGGAGCTAACCAGTGCCATTATCGAAGGACTTGGAGACACAAAACAATCAGCGTTCTATGTTGTCGAAGAAGAAGCTGGCTACGGAACTAAATTAGGGTTTCGGCTAAGTCAGGAAGGAGAAATGAGAAGCAATAATGCTTACCATGCATCGGAGATCCAGGTGAGGAGCAAAGGGACGAATCTGGAGAAGAAACAGAAGCAAAACGAGATTAAGAAAGCAAACACGAAGCGGGAAGACGAGATAACTGGAAAAATGAAAGAGAAGATGAGGGAGCTTACCGGCGGCAACGGCGAGCACCCGAGAGAGAAACGGGAGAGGAGAGGCACACGCGTGAGGGGGCTCACCGGAGACGATGAACCCACAGAGAAGGAGAAAAGCGGTGTGGCGCTGGAGAGGATGAACGTCGAAGCACCGAAGGACAAGACCAAGAGGAAGACTGAAGCCGTTGGTCTCCTCCTCCGGCGTAGCAGCGACGAACACAGCGACGGCAAGTTGGGTGGCAAGCTCGACGGTAGTGAGGATGCTGGAGAGAAGAGAGCAGATTTGAGTGAACCCACGAGCCACTAATCTGGCCTTGATCTTCTGAACCTTCCCGTTCTCATTAGTTTTTATCTTATAGATCCATTTTACACTGATTACCTTCTTGTTTTCAAGTAAATTAGTAAGCTCCCAAGTCCCATTTTTGTTAATCATTTCCATCTCTGTGTCCATGGCATCTCTCCATCCCTTCTCAGTTACACCTTCAAATGAGTTGGGTTTCTCCATTGTGAGATAACACCCCTCACCTGATATGACTCGTCACTTCTCGGCTCACCATCTTCATAAACATCACTTAACCGTCTCATTCTGTGTATCAGTCTTGAGGAACTCCCATTGGTTCTTCCGCCTTCTCTACTTCTTGATTGTGTTTGACCGAATCTAAAAGGAATAGGTGAGAATTGAGGTGCTCCTCCACTCCCTCTAAAACTCTGTCCGATTTGAGGTGTTGCTGGTACTGAATAGGTTTGTTGTGTATTCACCTGTTGTGGATGCCCTCCAGAAATGTAGCTGGGGATCATAAATTGTTCCCTTGTTTCTGTTTGTGTATCCAGTTCCAGCTGTTGTTCTCTTCAAACACCACATCCCTTGCCACATCCACTTTACCCGAGCTGAGTTTATCCACTCTATACCCCTTACTCATGGTGCTATAACCTACAAAAATAGTCTTTTAAGGCCTTGCATCCAGTTTTCTTCTTTGATGTGATGGTATCATCACATGGCAAAGACACCCAAATACACGGAGATGGCTCACAGAGGGTTTGTGGCCACTCCAAACTTCCAAAGGTGTCTTGTCCTTCAATGCTGTTGTAGGCATTCTGTTTTGTAAGTAAGCTGAAGTAAATACCCCTTCAGCCCAGAATCTATTCGGTAATCCCTTGTCCTTCAACATACTTCGTGTCATGTCTAGGAGGGTTCTATTTCTTCTCTCTGCTACTCCATTCTACTGTGGAGAGTAAGCAACACTGAGCTGTCGTTGAACACCATGTTGCTCTAGAAATTCATTAAACTCCTTAGTGTTGAACTCCCCTCCTCTATTAGACCGCAACTTCTTAATTTTCTTTCCCGTCTGATTCTCCACCAGAGAGCTAAACATCTTGTAGATGCCAAACACATCTGATTTTAATCTCACAAAGTAGACCCACAACATATGGGAATACTCATTCGTCAATGTTAGAATATACAAACTTCCATCAAGTGATGGAGTCTGCATAGGACCACACAAATCAGTGTGAATGAGGTCCAATATTCCCTTTGACTTAGCTTCAGATTCCTTAGGAAACTCCTCCCTAGTTTTTTCCTTGAACACATGCATCACACACCTCCTTAATCACCTTAAATTTTGGCAATCCTTTAACCATATCTTTGGTCTGCATCTACTGCAAATTGTGCAATCCTGCATGACCGAAACGACTGTCCCATAAATCAGAAACATCCGTATGATTCGCCATATTTGCTCCCTCTGCTGCTATGGTCGATTTCATAGGATAAGCTTTCTTAACCATCTACACTTCAGCCACTTTACCACCACATTTTATCTCGTATAACACACTTTGCTTCAGCAAACTCCACATGATACCCGTTTCTCACCATCTGAGGCATGCTCAGAAGGTTTTTATCTAAGCCGGGGACCAAGAAAACCTCCATGATTGTTCTCTTGCCCTTCTTAGTAACAACTTCAATGTCCCCTTTACCTTCAATCACAAGGGTATCTCCATTGCCAATCCTTATAGGGACCTTAAACGTTCTATCCAACATAGTAAAATATCCTTCTTCCCGAGTCATAAGATTCGTCGCCCCACTATCTATTAGCCATACATCATCATCAAAATTCTGATGTGCTACGTGAGTTGCAGTGAATAGAGAGTTGTCATCCTCCTGCTCCTTTATATTCATCTGAGCTTGGTTTGATCCAGGCTCTTAGACCTACAATCTCTTGAAAAATGGCCAGGTTTTCCGCATGTGTAACATTCTTTTTTACACGTCCGCAAATTTGGGGACAGACTTGGGCGTCCGCAAATGCGGACGGGCCGCCAGTCTCTAATTGTTTTTAAAAAAAGCTCGGATTTTTCCCATCGATTTGCGAACGGCTTGGTGGTCTGCAATTACGGACGGTTTGCAGACTGAAATTTCTGTCCTTATTTGCGGACAGATTAGGGACGGATATCATTTTGCGACGCTCGTTTGCGGACGCCTCTTGGTCGTCCTTAATCCGTCTCTAAACACGTTTAGGGACGGATTTTGCAGTCCCTAAGTCTTAATTTTCTTGTAGTGTTAGTCTTGAAAGTCTTAGAACTTTCTGACTTATCTCCTTACCCCTTGTTTCTGAAATAACAATGTGATTCCACATGGTTATCCTTCTTACAATTCTCACAAAACTTCTTACTCTTAAACCTGAAATCTGGTTTCCCATAACCTCTCTTACTTGTGTTTCCTTCCTACACAAATTTTTGTGGCTTAACCTTAGCTTGAAAAGCTCCTTCCAGCCCTCCATTCCTCTCATCCAATCTAAACTCCTGAGATTGTAAAGCTATAACCAGCTCCCCTACCGTCAATGTAGTGAGATCCTTCATTTGTTCAATGACTCCCATGTAGGGATCAAAACGTTCTTGCAACGAACACATCATCTTGGATACAAGTGCATCTTCTTTTATGTCATCACCAAAAGCTTTCATCTCGTTACTTAGCTCAGTGATTTTGTTAGCGATATCCTTGATGCTCTCCTTATCCCCTTGCTTGAGAGTGTAATCATTTGCTCTTAGTCTCTGCAACTTAATCATAGCAACTTTTGGATCACCTTGTGATATGATCCAGGATGACGTCGAGGACGCGACCAATAACGCAGAAGAGGATGCGACCTCCAGCGCGGAAGAAGAGTCGGTCAGTGAGACCCGACCGAAGGATGTTGGTCCCGTGACCCGAGCTAGGGCTAAGGAGGAGGAGGCTTTGGCCCTACCAGCTGGTCCCGTGACCCGAGCCAAGACTGCGAAGCTTAAGGACGCAATTATCGGGATTCTCGCAGTCGTCCATGTTCACGAAGATTATTCAAGTTCACTTGAAGTCACGATCCTACAAAATTTTATCCAAGTTGAAGCCTGCCCCACAACGATTATTAATTCGGTAACTGACCCGCATGTACTCTTTTCCCTTCGTCCGTTTCGTCCCACAGAGTTTTTCCGACGATGGGTTTTTAACGAGGACGCATGTCACTTTTCCCCCGACCTAATTAATAGTCCGAGGGCTCCAAGACAAGTTCGCATTCCAATAAACACGATTTACAAAGCTTGTCTTAATATCTTTTTTGTGTTTTCAATGCATTTATTGTGGTCTTGCATAAAGACCTTCATTTAATGTTGAATTTAAGTTTGCATGGCCTTGTTTTCCTTAATATGGCTGGCCACCCTCTTGTAAACATCAACCTTGAACTTTTTAAATTTGATCTTGATTTTCCTTTGTGAAATCTTCTTGTTGGTGTGTAATATCCAGTAAATTCATTGGTGTGTAATATCCAACGTCTTGTTCGTTCTTTGTTGGTGCGTAACATCCATCGGAGACGAACCGGTGAATCGAGAGCCTTCCGTAACTCTCGTGTGACCACTCGTTCCACATCCCTTGTGCAATCCGTTGCAGCAAGGTCTATCTGTTCCAACCTTTAGGTCTAGAGCGTTGTATCGTGTCACCTTGGAACCTTTCCTTCAATAAGTCACATGGTGCCTTTGAGGTATCACATATTGATAAATGAGCAGCAAATATCTCTTCAGACACTGCACTATAGAGTAGTTGAAGTGCAGTCTGATCCTTCTCGTCTATTGTCTCCCATGAAGACAATTCTTTTTTCTGCTCTTCTGTGGGATCTTCACCCATCTCACGCATTTTAGGCATGCCTTCAGTCACCACCTTCCAAAGTCCCTTGGACCTTAACGTGGCTTTGATTTTAATGAACCATAAACTGTAATTTCTTCCATAAAAAACTAGAACTGGTGGTTGGTTCTGCATCTTAAAAATTCTGAAAAACTTATCTTTTTGTGTTGTTTCTTGTTCAACGTCTAGTGCTCAGTTTGTGTTGTATTTTGTGCCCTTGTTCTTCCTCACGGCCTTGAGAACCGGTGAGGCTCTGATACCACTGTTGTTTCAGAGGACTCCAGCAGCCATAAGCTGCAAAATCAAGCCCTCCATCTCAGTCTTACCGTCCATTTTGTGCAAGCGATGAAAGGTAACTCAAACCTCACGGATTGTATCAGAATGGTAGAATTAGGGTAGAAATTAGAGAGAAAGGGGGAAAACAGAGAGACGATAATATTAGGGTTTCAGAATTTTGAGTGAATAATGCCTTAGTATTGATTCATCTGTTTTACATGATATATATGGGTTCTACCCATTACAAAATTAGGATCCTATTAGCAATGATATCGTTTGATTCATTGCCATTTTAAGGCACAAAAACATGTCAGACTTCATGTACAGACACCGGTGTGTCTGTTCTTCCTCTAGAGTGTTTAAGGTAGTAACTTCACTCTAGTGCTTCCTCTTCTTTTCCCCTTCAATATGTTGTCTCTCCTGACAGCTTCTGTTGTCCTCTTGAGTCTGGTTCCCTTCTTTGCTCTTCTGCCATGACACACTCCTCCTCATCTTGTTCTGCATCGTCCTCCTGCTGATCATCATCATTTTCAAGTTGTTGAAGGTGCTCAGCTTCTTCACTCATGAGCTTCAGAAGTAACATGAGGATTGTCCTCAAACAAGAAAAGAAAATGTATGTATTTGAAGGCTTCTTCTGAAGTGCCTCCAGCAAATGCTTCAAGGGCTGATAAGGATGCTTATAAGAAGCACAAGGAGATGAGTGCTTTCGATATGATCGAATATCTTAAGGAGTTGTATCAAGAGAAGGCTAGGAAAGAGAGGTTTGAAACCTCTAAAACTTTATTTAGATATGTTATGGTAGAGGGAAGTTCTATAAGTCCTCATGTATTCAAAATGATTGGGTATTTTGAGAGCCTTGAGAAAATGGGTTTCCCGATGGGCCTAGAGTTGGCCACAGACTTGATTCTGCAATCGTTGCTACAATCTTATGATCAATTTGTCATGAACTATAACATGAATGATTTTAATAAGTATGTGATACAATTAGTAAACATGTTAAGAACTGCTTAAGTAAATATTAAGAAGACCAAGCCCAAAGCTGTTGTGATGGTTCAGAATCACAAGGGTAAGGCTAAAGGCAAAAACAAAATGGGTCAAAAGCCTAAGTTTAAGTATGCTAAAGCCTTACAGCCTAAAGGTGGGGTGACTAAGGAAGGTGATTGCTTCCATTGTGGTAAGTCCGGTCACTGGAAGTTGAAATGTTCAATGTATTTGGAAGAACTAAAGACCAGAAAGGGAAGTGAGACTTATGCTTCAGATATTTATGTTATAGAAGTCAACTTATCTACTTCTACTTCATAGGTATTAGATACTGGTTGTGGTTCTCACATTTGTAATAATGTGCAGGAACTGAGAAGAAGTAAATCGTTGAAGAAAGGCGAAGTCGAACTGCGAGTTGGAAATGGAGCAAAAGTTGATGTATTAGTTATATGGACTTATGTATTGACTTTGCCTACTAGGCTTGTTTTAGAACTTGAGAGTTGTTATTATGTACCTACCATTACTAAGAATATTATTTCTATTTTTTGTTTGGACAAGAAGGGTTTTTCATTTATAATAAAAGACAATTGTTGCTCTATTTATTTGAATTATATAATATATGGTGTTGCACATTTGATGAATGACTTTTATGTTCTGAACTTTGATATGCCTATCTATAATGTAAATATTAAAAGAATTAAAACTAATGATTCTACTACTCTAACATATCTCTGGCACTGTCACTTGGGCCATAAAAACGAGAACCGCATCTCTAAACTCTATAAAGATGGAATATTTGATTCATTTGATTTTGAATCATTTGCAACATGTGAATCTTGTTTATTGGGCAAGATGACGAAAGCCCCTTTTTAAGGGACAAAATGAAAGGCAAGTGGTATATTAGATCTGATACATACAAATGTATGTGGACCTTTAAACACACAAGCTAGAGGTGGTTTCTTGTACTTTATTACCTTTACTAATGATTCAGTAGATATGGATACGTGTATGTGATAAAACACAAATCTGAATCTTTTAAAAAGTTCAAAGAATTCAAAAAACGAAGAACAAAACGAACTTGGCAAGAATATCAAGAAACTTCGATCAGATCGAGGAGGTGAATATTATCAAGAATCGTCAAGTCATCGGAGAAGCTAAGGCGGTGATCTTTCACATCCCAATTTTGGTTTTGTTGTTGATTTATAAAAGATATTCTATATTTAAAACGAGGCATGCTCACAATAGGATTTCTAGGATCATAATGGAAAAAGTGAGATGCTAAAAGGATTGGATTAAACACTAAAATTATCATATGAAAATTGAAGACAAGTATATGAGTTGTATAAGTGATTAGAGATTATATAGAGAATTGATGTTTGATCAAGTGTTGGGGTTGGAGAACTTCGATATTTTGGATTCGGTGGTAAAGCCGGCTGAATATTTTATCTAGTGTGCTCTATCGAGTGATTTCACACTTGAACCTTCCGAAGAAGGTATGTGCGAGCGTGTTGGTGAAAGTTATTACATGAGAAGTATTGGATCGACGATGTTAGTATTGCGACACTTGGATCGAGGCCGGCGTCGTAATGTGCCAGGTTATGGTAACATTTTGAGCAACAGAGTGAGTTAGTTAATCAAATAAGTGGATCTACCAGCATCATACCGTATTAGGGTCGTGGTAACCTTTTGAGCGACAGATCGTTGTATTGTATGATGACTGGGGTATGTTGTGACCTTGCGAGATCTTCAGTGTGCTGGGGTCCTTTGGACTTTGCGAGCGTATGCCCGAGCTAGAGTTGTGTAGACTTTGTGAGTTATGATCTTATGAGGTACTAATCTTAGACTTTGGATACTCAGTCAGTTGGATAGAGTTTTCCGTATATCTTTAATATGATGATAGATTGTTATTTTATGTTGTTTAGTTAAGAGTGGGGGGATACGTGGCATAGAGTATGTACTTGGGGGACTCAGAAGTAGAGCACCATTGCTCAATCCACAGCTATAACTTGTGGGTTATGTTGATGCTGATTGGGCTGGGAGTAAGAGTGATTCGAGGATTACAACAGGCTATTGTTTCAATCTGGGAAGTGCTGTTTTTACTTGGGGGACTCAAAAAGCAGAGCACCATTGCTCAATCCACAGCAGAGGCTGAATATATAGCCCTGTCTGCTGCAACAAATCATGCAGTTTGGCTAAGGAGATTGTTTACTGAATTGGGGTTTGATATGAGTCAAAGTGTTACCATTTATTGTGATAACACTGCAGCAATAGCAATTGGTAAGAACCCTATTGATCATAAGAGGACTAAACATATTTTGATTCAATATCATATGGTTAGAGAAGCTGTGGTAGATGGGGTTATCAGGTTGGTACATGTTGCTGGTGAAAGTCAGTTGGCTGATATCCTAACTAAGTCATTAGGCACTAAAAGGTTTGAAGTATTGAGGAACAAGCTTGGGGTGATGCTGAAGAAGCTCAAGAAGGAGAATTAAGATATTGAGCAACTTCAGCACCCTGCAGGAGGCAACATTCTGCAGAACATAGGACATCAGTGCAAGGAGCTAGAACCTGGAGCTTGGAGAATCAAATCAAAAGGAAGCAAGGACAAGGAGGTTAAGGAGCATGAACTGGAGCATGGAGTGTGGACAGAGGCTGTCTACACGCAGGAGTAACCAGAAGGAATATTGCTAAAACAAATGAGTAACATAGGTTTTGTAGTATGAAAACAAAATCTGTTGTTTTGCTATTATTAGTAATTTTGTTTTGCAACGGTAGTGTTAGCATTAATATACTAACAATGACATCTATATATATATATATCCTTTTTTAAGTGGAAGATTAATCTAAGGCATTTTTAGAAAAATTGTATTACCTCTCTTCTTCCTCTTCTCTTCTCCTCTTTTCTCGGTTGTTCAATTTCAGACGAGTTGTAGCTCAGAATCTTCATCACCTTCACACATTTTTCTTTCTTACTGCACAAATCAGAAAACAACAATGAGATTGATGATCAATAGATGTAGTGGAATCACTGCTTAAGGTCCTCAAATTAACAACACCTTCATTTTGCTGAAATATCTCAATCCATTTCCTTTTGAAACCAATGCAGTATCCTATTGGAATCGGTTTTCATGGAAGAAAATGTCTCACCAATAACTTACAATGTGGTTAAAGATGAGGAATACAAAGGAGAGATTTGGGTTGACCTCACTTTCACCCCTCAGTTAAATAAAATCCTTCATTGCAGTTCTTGATTTCATCCACTCAAAGGTAAAAATATCAAATGATGGGTTATTCTTGTTGTTTAGGAAACTCGAAGCATGGATTTTGAAGAGCCCTATGGAGGCTGGAAACAGTCTGAAGCATCATATTAAGAGAGTCATTGAAATAGTCTGAAGCATCAATTAAGAATGCCATTAAAACAGTCTCAAGCATCAATCTAAGAGAGCCATTGGAAGAGTCTAAAACATCCATCTAAGAGAGCCATTGTTCTTTGAGAGCCTGAGAAATTAAGACATATTTAAGTTTGTTTCAGTTGATGGTCTCTTCGGAATGTTTCTTTTTTTCTTTTAGAGAGAATTTCAGACGTATTTAAGGTTGTTCTAGTTGATAGGTCTTTTGTCTTTTTTTTTAAATTTTTTTAATTTTTTTTATTTAAAAGAAATCATTCTGTTCTAACTCTGAAGTGGATTTTAAGAACTTTCTGCGTTTTCTTGGGTCTTAAGCTTCTTAAATATCAAACTCTTCTACTGATTTACTTCTCCAGGTTCATCAAACACAAAATCTATAATCATTAATAATTGAAGATGTTGGCCTCCTCCTCCAGTGTGGCATCGACGGGAAAGAACAACACAACGGCGACGAAGGCTTTAGCGTTGGTGAAGGTTCTGGAGAAATAGCAAAAAGAGGAGAGTTAGGGTTTCAGTCCCAAACTCAAACTGAAGGAGAAGCTCGAGATACTTGTTGTTGTCTGAAGAACCAGCGGCGGGCTAGGCTAAAGAAAAAAAGAGCTGGACCGGGTCTTGAAGTGGACTCGGGCTGAAGAAAATAAAGAAGCTGGCCGGGTAGTTGATGCAGAAGTTCAGAAAATCAGCACAGGACATCATTTCAGAATTTGTAGCAACGACAACAGAATCAAATAAGTTAGATAAAATGACAAAAACATGGACAATTATGAGATAATTATATAATATAGTTAAGATGTATTTAGTTATAAATATGCAACCTAAAAACCCTAATATGAATGAGAGAGTATTTTTAAAAAATCCTTTTGTTGTTGTTGTTGTAAATATGCTCATGAATAAATTTGTAAAATCATGAGCTTATACCTTCATCATCTTAATAACTTGTGCAAACTGAAAAATAAAAACAAATGAACATAAATGTTTCTCTCTTATGCTCACAATGTTTCTCTCAATTTCACGTTTTTTTAGTATGCTGAAAGTTGCTCAAGTGATTTCCTCTCAAGTATGTTGCTTCTCACACATTCCATTCATATTAAAACCATACAAATCAGACAACTCCTTACACATTCTTAAAATAAGCCTTACATATAGCCTTTGACCTTATATTAAAACTGAGATGTCTCTCCATTTAAATTCCTTACCGTTGTTTTAATTTTTAACACAAAATGACCCTTTGTTCTTGTTGAATTTTGCATGGGCTTCACGGATTTGAGCATATCCTGGGCCAAAACGCATGGGCTTCCTCCGCGGGCTGCTGCATCCGATCCACCATGCGGTTGAGCTTCATTCTTCTCTTGGTCCGTGGGCCTCGCCAATCTTCACGGCCCAAGCGTCTTCTTCAACTCGAGGGGTCTGAGAGAAAACACCAGAACCCCCCATCGAACCTTTCTCTCGAAGGTTCTCTCTCTCCCGTGCGATTCCTCGTTGGTCAGCCTCAACAATCTCCCTCCTGGCCGGCCGAGGAACCACGCCGATCTTCTCCCTTAGCTCGCAGAAGCGTTAGGTGGAAAGCGGCTTCGTTAGGATGTCCGCTGCCTGCTCCTCCCCCCGAACGAAACGTAAGTCTATTCGTCCCTCTGCTTGCGCCTCCTTTACGACATGAAACCTAATTTTGATATGCTTGGTTCGCTTGTGGTCTATCGGGTTTTTTCCGATAGCTATGGCTGCTGTACTGTCACTGTAAATCGGTACCCCCATATGCATGTGAAACCCTAGCTCTCCAAATAGCCTAGTTAGCCATGTCGCGTGGTTCGTCGCTGCACTCAGGGCCATGTATTCGGCCTCGGCAGTCGACTGAGCCACGATTGATTGCTTCTGTGTTTCCCATCTGAACACAGCGCTTCCAATCGTAAAAAAATATCCGCTTGTGCTTCGCATATCATGTAGACTGCCTGCTAGGTCTGCATCCGCATACCCTATAAGGTCTACATATTCAACCCTTGTGAATCTCAGTCCGTAGTTCTTTGTCTCCTTTATGTAGCGTAACACCCGTTTTGCATCTTGTATATTTGTGACTATCGGTTTTGCATTGCTTCGTGACAGGTACGAAGCGGAAAATGCGAGATCAGGACGTGTAGCAGCGAGGTAGAGGATGCCTCCCACCATACTGCGGTACAACGTCTGACCGGTAAGTTCTTCGTCGTCCTCTCTCGACTTGCAGTATTGGGTCAAGGGTGTTGTAACACCCTTAGAGTCTAGCATACCAAACTTCGAGAGATGTTTGGTTGCATATTTCTCCTGGCTCAGAAAAATACCATCACCGAGGTTCTTAACCTCAAACCCAGAAAAAATTTTAATCCACTCAAATCACTCATGTCGAAAGTTGAACTCAACTTAACCTTGAAATCTTCAATCAACTTGAAACTGTTACCCGACAGTATAATATAATCCACGTATAAACACACAACCAGAATATTACCTCCTACTGTCTTGATGTACATTGTTGCATCACAGTAGCTTCGCACACAGTCTTCTTGCAAGAAGAACGTGCCTATCTTGCTATACCAGGCCCTAGGTGCTTGCTTTAAACCGTATAAGGCTTCGTTAAGTCAAAAAACTGTGTTCAGAACCGTGTACCTCGTATCCCGGTGGTTGTTCAACGTAGACCTCCTCCTTAATCTCACCATTCAGAAAGGCTGACTTTACATCCATTTGATGTAAAGGCGAGTCCTTCTGAGCCGCAATAGCAATTAGGGCTCTTATCGTGTCCTGCCTTGAGACCGGGGAAAACGTCTCCCCGTAGTCCAACCCGTAGGTCTGTGAAAAACCCCTTGCTACTAGCCGTGCCTTATACTTTTTAATCTGTCATTCCTCATCCGTATTGATTTTATAAATCCATTTGACCCCTATCACCTTCTGGTTTGAGGGTCTCTCCGTAAGATACCATGTCTGGTTCTTACGGAACATCTCCATTTCCTCGTCCATAGCTTGTTTCCATTCTGGATGTTTCATAGCCTCCTCGTAGGATGAGGGTTCCACCATGGCTAGATAACAACCCTCCTCAGGCTGTACCCCTTCCATGTCCTCCTCTATCCTATACAGATCGCTTAATCTTCGCGTTCTGTGTACCTCCCTTGATGATTCACTAGTATTCCCAGTGCTCACCTCTTGTGATGATGACGTGTTTGAGAGTGAAAGCTGTAGTGGAGTCGTAGGTGGTGTCATCCTCTTAAAACTCTCACTATTCTGTCCAGAGGAGCTCCCAACCTCAAATGTTGTGGCTGGAACTCCCTCTGGATTGCTGGAACCCTGTGGTATTAAATGTACCACATGAACAAAACTATCTTTCTCTTCTGATCTTTCCCAATCCCAGCACTTTTCCTCGTAAAAAATGACATCTCTAGACACTTCCACCTTCCCATTCTCTATCACATATATACGGTAGCCTTTGCTTTGGCTACTGTATCCAATAAAAACACCCACTTGAGACTTGTCATCCAGTTTACTTCGTTTTTGCGCGGGCACCATCTTATAGCATAGACACCCGAAAACTCGTAGGTGTCTAATGGAGGGTTTGTGCCCACTCCAAACCTCCAATGGAGTCTTATCTTCCAAAGCCCTAATAGGCAATCGGTTCTGTATATATGTCGCCGTGAACACTCCTTCTGCCCAAAACTTATTGGGCATCTTCTTATCTTTCAACATGCACCTAGCCATCTCCATTAAGGTCCGGTTTCTTCGTTCTACAACCCCATTCTGCTGGGGTGTGTAAGCTACGCTGAGCTCCCTTAGAATACCCCTCTCAGTCAGATAGTCTGAAAATTCCTTCGAATTAAACTCCAAACCCCTATTTGAACTCAACTTCTTTATCTTCTTCTCGGTCTGATTCTCAACCTGACTTGCAAACCTTCTGAAGGTTGCAAAAACATCCGACTTAAGCCGCAAAAAGAATACCCATGTCATATGGGAATGGTCATCTGTAAAGGTTAACAGATAGACACTCCCATCCAACGAGGGTGTCTCCATAGGTCCGCATAGGTCCGTGTGAATTAGACCTAAAACCTGACTAGCTTTGTACTCCGAGTGTTTAGGGATTTCCTGCCTGTGTTGCTTGCCTTTCACGCAAGCCTCACACACCTCCTTTACCACAGATAGTTGTGGCAAACCCTTCACCATGTTACCCTTCTGTAGCTTTTCCAGGTTGTGAAAACCAGTGTGACCTAATCTTTTATGCCATAGGTCTGCAATGCTTGACTTCTCCTCGGCTACCCTAGCCTCTTCCTTAACTATCCTCCATTTGAGAGGATAGGCCTTCTTAACTATTTTCACCTCAACCACCTTAGAGCCTGCCTTATCTTGTATTAGGCACTTATCCTCGGTGAATCTCACCTCGTACCCATTCCTCACCATCTCCGGCACACTCAATAAGTTCTTGTCCAACCCCGGCACTAGGAAAACATCCTTGATCGTTTTAACTCCCTTCTTTGTTTGAACCTGAATGTTCCCTTTACTGGATGTGGTCAAAACTTTACCATTTCCAACCTTTATAGGTACTCTAAAGTACCTATCTAGAGTTGAGAAATAATCTTCATGTTTGGCCATATGGTTCGTAGCTCCACTATCCACCAACCACACGTCGTCTTTAAACACCTCATGTGTCAAATGTGCCGCAGTAAACAGTGAGTTCTCATCCTCCTCTTGTTGATTCATATGAGCTTGATTCTGTGCAGGCCCCTTCCCTTTACAGTCTCTCGAAAAATGGCCTAATTTGCCACACGTATAACATTCTTTGCTCTTCTGTTTGTTTTGTTCTCCTTGGTTCTATTTGTTTCGAAAGAAACAGTTGCTCTCTTGGTGATTGTCCTTTTTGCAAATGTTGCAAAACTTCTTTCCTTTGAATTTAAAATCCCCTTTTCCGAAGGGTTTCTTGCTTGGCCCAGATTTCTTGGGTCCTTTGTTCTTTGCCTGGAACGCGCCTTCCAGACCACCACCGTGCCGATCCTCTAGTCTCGCTTTTTGAGACTGCAAGGATATTACCAACTCCCCCACAGTCAGTGTCGTGAGGTCTTTTGTTTGTTCAATGACCCCGACATACGGGTCAAAATGTTCCTATGACGAACACAGGATCTTCGAGACTAAAGTGTCTTCCTTTATCTCGTCTCCAAAGGCTCTCATCTCATTTGCTAACTCGGTGACCTTGTTAGCAAACTCTTTAATCGTCTCCTTCTCTCCTTGCTTTAATGTGTAATAACTCGCCCGAAGCCTTTGATGCTTAATCATGGCTGTCTTGGGGTCTCCTTGGAACCTTTCCTTGAGGAGGTCCCAAGCAGCCTTAGACGTCTCGCACACTGAGATGTGCGCAGCAAAAATATCATCTGTGACTGCACTATACAAAAGTTGTAGTGCAGTCTGGTCCTTCGCTTCATTTTCTTCCCAAAGTTGCAGTGCCTTCTGCAACTCTTCCTCAACTGGAGCAGCACCTATCACGGGCTTCTCAGGTAGTCCCTCAGTGACTACTTTCCACAATAACTTAGATCTGAGTAAAGCTTTCATCTTTATTACCCAGAGGTTGTAGCTCTTACCATCAAATACCGGTATCGGTGGTGTATTCTGCATTCTTTCAAATGTTACTTGTGCTGGTTATTTTGTGCGGTTGCGTGTGCTGTACGTAGTGCTTGTGATTGTGCTCCCTCTCGGCCTTTAGATCCGAAGGGCTCTGATACCAATTGTTGTTGTTGTTGTAAATATGCTCATGAATAAATTTGTAAAGTCATGAGCTTATACCTTCATCATCTTAATAACTTGTGCAAACTCAAAAATAAAAACAAATGAACACAAATGTTTCTCTCTTATGCTCACAGTGTTTCTCTCAATCTCACGTTTTTGTGTATGCTGAAAGTTGCTCAAGTGATTTCCTCTCAAGTGTGTTGCTTCTCACACATTCCATTCATATTAAAACCATACAAAATATTGAAATTGTCCTTGTTCAGACAACTCCTTACACATTCTCAAAATAGGCCTTACATATAGCCTTTGACCTTGTATTAAAACTGCAATATCTCTCCATTTTAATTCCTTACCGTTGTTTTAATTTTTAACACAAAATGACCCTTTGTTCTTGTTGAATTTTGCATGGGCTTCACAGATTTGAGCATATCCTGGGCCAGAACGCATGGGCTTCCTCCGCGGGCTGCTGCATCCGATCCACCATGCGGTTGGGCTTCATTCTTCTCTTGGTCCGTGTGCTTCGTCAATCTTTACAGCCCAAGCGTCTTCTTCAACTCGAGAGGTCTGAGCGAAAACACCAGAACCCCCCATCGAATCTTTCTCTCGAAGGTTCTCTCTCCCGTGCGATTCCTCGTCGGTCAGCCTCAACACCTTTTAAACCTTTCTGTAATTTCAGTTTTTCAACAAACTTATTAACATTGATTTCATACAACAGCATTTCTTCTTTTTTATTTCTTTTTGCACATACCCTAAAAAAGAGATGACAACATAAAAGAGCAAACCTTAGATTTTTTGCTCTAAGTAAAATGAACAACAATACTAATAAGTTCGGATCCAACAAGATACAACAATTGTATTTTACAAACACAAAAGACATTGATTCAACAAGATGATATCTAATATATGAACAAGGAAGTGCTTGTGCTTCGTTTCTGAACAGTTTAATGGCTGACCTAAAGAACTTCTCTCAGTGCCACAGATCTGAAACTGCAACTAGCTAAGGCTTGAATTCACAATGTCTAGATATCTGAAGATCCTGAGACTATCAAAATCGTCGAATCCATGGGAGTAGCTGATATGTCAATCAGTTTGATGAAAGATCGATATGGGTGAAGCCAGGTAAACCAAAATCTGGTAAAGGGAGATTACCATCTGCGGAAATAATGCGTTCTTCCAAGTATCTACGGATAACAAAGTCATCGTCTTTTTGGGGTGAACTGGTGAGTGACTCGAAAACAAATTCTGGGCATAGGTCAGGCCATTGATCCATTTGTGATATTGCAGATCTAATGCTGTTCCTTGAAGACCCCTCACTTGCAGTCATACCAGTCCTTGATGGACTTTTACAGGCAAAATCATTTGACCAATGTGTTTCATTCATACTTGCCTTCTCACTTACAGATGTGACACTTCTTTGACCTTGCTGTTCAGTTAAACTACAAGGTATTTGGGGATCTTTCTCCTTGATTTTGTTGGACAAATTGATATTTGAGGCAAGCTCAAAGGTGTTGCCGTGATCTTCTGCCGATTTAGTAGCAGTACAAGTGTCAAAAGCAATTACATGATCTGCATCTGTAGGTATATCTTTGAAAGGGAAGAACAGTAATTGGCTTGACTCTCTGGTTATTTCTTCTGGCCATGTTTGCTCTTCCTGAAGAGCTTGCTCTTTAAAAGGCTCTTTGCCCTTACATCCAAACTCTTCAACTATGGCTGATTCACTTCCACTCATCAAAAGACCATCTTCAACATTTTTCAGATCAGTTGAAGCCTGCCCAACGTTTGTTTTATCTATTTCTTCAGTCCTATCATTCAGATCAGTCTGTGGTAAACTATCAATGGCAACATAAGTCGAATCGCCTAGACACTCCACGTTGACTTGAACCTCAAATGAATCAACCATACTGGAGATTTCATTTGTTTGATCATCAAATTCGACCACAACATCTTGTAAATATTCCTCTGCATGACAGTCCACTAAGTGAGATGCAATATGTTCCACATGGGAAGAACCCGACTCAGCGTGGGTTTCATTTGTTGAGGCCTCACCTTCTAAAGGTGAATCGTCACCAGAACAGCTAGTGTCCTCATCTGCAGCAATAATTATATCATCAGAGCAAAATATAGATTCATTACCAATCAATTCCTGTTCGGCTCTTACCCACAAACAGTCGCCGCATTGTTCCACGAGACATAAGTTTCCGCCTTGTCACTGACGGCAATGGTGGCTAGAACAAATACATGCATTTTCAAACAGCATATGTTGCTGAGCAACCCAAGTGATATAAAGAAGAAACTAGATTATCCTACTTTGTTCATTTACCAGTAAACATTAGTTCTTGAAAAGGAAGGAATTTACAGGCAAACCCATTTGAGAAGAGAATCTGAATATGGAACTTGTGTACCTCAATCGGTTTTTCATTCGTTAAACCTCTCCTTGTTCTTGTTATCATCTTTGGATTGACAGGTAACGGTCCATGATGTTCATACTTAACCGCTTCAATCTAAGAAGATTAAAATCAGTGATACGAAAGCAAAACAGGAAAAAAAGAAGAAAGAAGAAAGTTCTCATCAGATAAATTTGGGATGAGCAAATTGGTATATTGATGGACGTACAGAAGAAGAACTTGTATAACTTTTCTCCTCATTCTGTAAGGACCCTTCATGATCTTCAGATCCAAATGACTTGGAAAACAGGAGAAGTAATGAATCAAAAGAGCTATGAACTACAATACCTTTTTAAGGTTATAATAGAACAGTAATATTCAACAACTTTAGTGATTTGGCCCTTTGTTCTTCTTTGGGGTCTATAAAGAGATGGTTAAAATAGCTCCCTTTTCTCAAAATGACTCGTGGGTAATGACGAAAATTCCCAAAACCAAGAACAAAAAGACCATAAAAAAAGAAACTTTAATACAAGACAAGTTGGGCTTACAATGTTGTCATCAGTCCTTGTTTCCGCTAATGTTTGTAGTGAAGTTTCACTCTCCTCTATTTCAAGATACCGTAGTATGTCCGCCTTTGAATAGCATTTGAAACCACTCAATTGATTCACGTAAACCTGAGAAAGATAACAAAGAAAAGAGGCTGAGAAAGAGAATAGGCCACTGCAGTATTATTTCCCATATATGACAAGAAAAGCGGATTACAACAAGTCGAAGAATTTCATTTGCTTGGTTTGACTGAATTCTAAGAATTTCATGTTATTTTGGTAACAATAGATGAACTTTGGGAGTTCAAAACAATCTGAGTAACTACGATTAAAACATCTAAATGATTACCAATAGAGTGCCCTTTCACAAATTGGTTTAGAATTAATGATTGATAACACAATAATAATAGTAATGCCTTCTTGGATTGGCTTAAAATGTATAATCTTTGTGGAGATAATTACTCAATCTTCAAGGAATAGCCATTTTTGTATACCTTGTGCATACCATTTCTGGTGGTTCTCACCTCCATTACCCATTTCTCCGGCAGCCATTTTGGTTGCTCGTTTGTTCTCATCATAAGCTACACATACCAGAAATGGCAAAGAGTATGTTATTAAGGAAGTTCACTTAAGAGACTTCACTCCTCGAATGATCAAGATTTCACGGAGAATCAAAAAATAAGAAATCATTATGTTCATAAGATGATATTTACGCATAAATTTGAAATCTGGGTTGTCCATTATGTTTGAAATAACATTCATCTTTAACTTTGAATTAATTGTTAATCCTATATGCATAACAAATATGAACAAAGGATAGCCTTGTAGTTCTTTATTTAAAGAATAAAAAAGAATACCTTGTGGATGTTTCCACTAGATCCTCTTATTCCCTCCTCCATTGTCCAATTATCTGGAAGCCAAGTAGGGTTTTTTGTCGTCTGAGCACAAAGCTGTAAGAAAGATGAATCAATAGATTACACCAAGAATAAACTCGGCTCAAACCTATTAGGATTGAGCCGAGTTTATCTATTGTATAACTATTTTTGATAGATACATACTTATCTAGACTTATCTAGATATACTTTAAGAACCCAAAGAGATCCCGAATAACTTAATAAAATCTGGACAAAGAAAGCATAACGGAAAGGAAAAAGATCCTCACTTTAGCCCTTTCGATTTCTGAGTATCTAATCTCGCGAATTTTCTCCATTTCCATGAATTGAAGAACATCATTCTTTGTAGAGAATTTTTGACCGGTTTTCAAGTGTGTGTAAGACTGTAAATAACCATGAAATCCATTAGCAGAGTGTATACACAAGAATTATGACAAAATTATACATTTAACACTTATACATTCTCAAGAACTTACATTCAACCCCACAGTCCTTAACAAAGTAGAGTCTTTCTTTCTTCTGAGAAATCCGAATTCTACTGAATTACATGTTTGTTATGAGTATATTTTCTGATATCTCATTAATAGTATCAGGATATACACAAGCATAATGACAAAAATATACATTTTACACTTATACATTCTCAGGAACTTACATTTAACCCCACAATCCTTAACAAAGTAGAGTCTCTTTTTTTTTTCTTCTAAGAAATCCGAATTCTAATGAATTACATGTTTGTGAAGAGTATATTTCACATATCTCATTAATAATCTGAGGATATATACAAGCATAATGACAAAAATATACATTTAAGGCTTATACATTCTCAAGAACTTACATTTAACCCCACAAACCTTGACAAAGTAGAGTCTTTTTTTCCCTTCATAGAAATCCGAATTCTACTGTATTATCTTTTATTCTGAGAAATCCAAATTCTACTATATTGCGGATATAATTCATATGCTTATTATTATTACGAGTATATTTTCCGACATCTCATTAATAGTCTGAGGATATTCTCCGAAACTCTTTTTGATTGAAAATAAATGAAATTTTCGCGGATAATATGCTCAGAATATTAAATAAAATTAGAATATCCTCGTAATCATAGTATTGTATTTGTATCCCTTAATATACTATCTACGCAACATACGAAATATGCTTATCCAATGTATACTGTGTACATATATATATATAATATATAAAATATATATATATATATATATACTTCAAAATGTAAGAGTTTACTCATTTGGTAATGGATTTTCACATATTATTACACAAACTAGAAACCCGTCTTCCCATTAATAATCAAATAGCAAAAGGGGGCAATGTTGGCATCAAAGCTGAGGATTTGAAACTGTAGCAGAGGAACTCAAGAGAACAGTAGAATCGGTACCCTAATTTCGCGGCCGCTTTTTAGCACTGTAGATTCAGCGATCCAACCGGCGGGAAGCCAATCCGGCGACTTATCCGCCGTAATAGTTGGTGGAAGCTGACGCAACATGCCGTAGAAATCGCCAGAAATATGAGTTTCTTCGGCGATCAAAGTTTGACACTCACTCACTTTGGTGGTGCCTGCTCACTGACCGAACGTCTAAGAATTTCGCGAGTATGTCACGTGGACTTTTGAGGGCACGTGGCATAAAATGTCAGAAACATTTACATATTAACCCCTGTAAAATATTATAAGTTTAATTTGAGCATAAGGTTTAAGATGATCATAAAAGGGCGAGTAATTAGATTTTCTGATTATTAGAACAATGGCTAAGAGATTCTAATAGGTAATGGAATTAGACCGTTTGTATTTCGGATCGGTCTGCGGGAATGCAAAATGGGGTACTGATCCCTAACCAACGATTTTTTCTACATAGCCACTTTTTCCACCCGCGACTCCATTCACTCTTTTTCCTCTTTCGCCAATTTCTCCACTCGTTTGTCGATTTCACGATTCTGTTTGTGTCGTCGACGTCTAAAACTTAAGCCGCCTCTTGTCTTACCGTTGAAATCACTCACCTCATATGTGACTGATTCCATCTAACTCACCAATCTCGTGCATGAACAATTATTTCTCATGTGTTAACAATTCGTCTTTATTTCTCGTGCCTCGTCGATGCTGACCTTCTTCACGTGTGTGTTAACATTATCTTCCTTCTCTATAGTTCGATGGTTCTTTAGGTGAGGAAATGAGTTGTAGCATGCATGGTTTAGGTTATGGTTATGTTCAACAGTGTAGGTTAGGTTAATATTTGTAGTGTATATTACATTAGATAACGATAAAAATGTCGGTGTACGACTCGATCCGAGCCTAGTCAAAACCCGATGGGCCTAGTCATGAGCCTAGAAATTCAAGTCAATTCAATTTCGGATCGATCCGAACCGAATCTGTTTGTGACGGGTTTATTTCGGATCCGAACCGAGTTTCCCCGTTTCACATCCCTAATTGGAATAAACACAGTAATAGAAGATATGAATTTGAAATTTACAAATTTACCCGAGAAATCAAAAGATCAATTTGAATAGGGATATAAAATGAGCTGACTCGACTCAGCTCACCGTTAGCTCACAAAAAAACGAGTTCACTCAATCAGCTCGCCAGAAAACGAGCTGGATCGCGAGCTATGTCATTCAGTTTAAAAGAGTTGTAACATATCATATGTTAATACTCATCAAACTATATAAGATTTCTAAAATATAAAAAACGTTCATTTGAATACAAAGTTATTGAATAATTGATTGTTTCATTTTCATACGTATTTCTTGCACGATTTTAGAGATGTTTACGATATAGATGCGATATTTACGTATGATTTTGTATACGTCTGACTCGTTTTCGTGTTTTCATGTACTTACAGGTTTTAATGCGTATTTGGTTCATTTGGAGCTAAAATACGTACACGGGACAAAGTAATAACATCAAGGATCATAACGGAGCAAACGGGACGAGTATCGGTACGGACTAACACAGCCCACGCAGGCCATTCACCTAGCCTGCACGGGCTACAACCTCCAGCAAACTCAGTACGGGTCGGGGAGGTCATCAGCACGCACGGGTCTTCATGACCAACATCAGCCCGCGCGGGGCATTTGTTCGAGCAGAAACAGCACTGCTCGGACTGTGCATCAGCCCGAGCGGATTCAACACCAGCCCGCGTGGATCGCGTCCGTCACCTGCAGAAACAAGAAAAGGAAATTTACTGGAAAGAGAAAAAAAAAGTGGTTAGTTGCCTACACAAAAAGGAAACATTGTTAGAGAAGAGGAATGAGAGTTATATGGCTGGAAAATAGAATGGAAATGTGCCCACTTACTCAAGAGTAGAAATCAATGCAAAGAAGAATGGAAAACTCACAAAAACAAGAAGTTGCAACAAAGAGGAAAGGAAGTAACGACCAAAGAGGGAAAAGAGGAGATAGAAAGAAAAGAGGAAAGACAAGGAGGAGAGCTAGGGCTCGTTGACTTAAGTTTGGAGAGGAAAAACACAGCCGTTAGAGAGAGTGTTGCAGAAAAAAGAGTTGCATAAAGAGAGTAAAGAGGAGAGTTGTTCGTGAGATCTTGCGGAGGAGACATTCAAAAGGCATTGGAGATCAATTCACGACTTCGGTTTCGTTTGGTTTTTATGTTCTTTAGATTTTCTACGTCGATTATGTTGTTTGCTTTTGAACGCATGAGCGAGTAGTCATTTTGTTCTAGGAGAAGGGATTAGCCCTTGGCTATCCCGGAACAACTTTGATTTATCTTTGAATGCAATTTCATGTTTTCGTTTATCTATTATTTATCTGATTGCTTCATTGATCTGTGTTTATGATGGCCACGTAGATGCATGTTTTAGGAACTTAGGAGAAGGATCGAAAGGAGAATTCTAATTCTGGATAATCAAGCTTAGAACAACCGAGGTTAGGCCACGAAAGTAGGGTAGCAGCGGTTGAGGGTAAAACGGATGAATCACAGATCTTATGGGTTTAGCTTAAGGTGTCAGCCACGAAAGTAGGGGATAACTTGACTAGATCACGTGTCTATGCCTTGAGAGAGGGTATATATTATATTAGGATCGTCTGTCTTAGATAACTTGATCGGGATTGTGTGATTAGATAGGTTGATTGTTGGTTTTGGTAGTCTTGTGGTGAAACCGGATTCCTAGAATGTTTGTCTCACTTTTAAGAACTCGTTAGTTTATTGTTTTTAGTATTTCATTCCTAAAATCAATACTTCATTCTTTTGCAAGTTTGATTCGTAGTTTGGGTTTAGGTTGTGTTGCGTAGTCCCTGTGGGATCGACACCTAAAGTACTACACACGTGTCGTGCACTTGCGGGTAGTTTTAGGTTAATAATTGTTTAACTTTGAATCACATCAATAATACTCAATGAAAAACAAATTTATTAAATATCAAATAAAATGTTCAAAACATAAACATTTTAAATTTAATAGCTCGCAACTCCATTATTAACATTCTTTCCATCTCCTTTTTTCGTAACGATTTCATTTTCTCATTCAAGATATATACAAACAAAAGAAGCAAATATATGTTAAACACATTTAAACAATAAATACGAACGAAAAAGTTAAAAAATTACATATTTTTTCATTTCAAATCATTTAAACCAAGAATGTTTACAAATCAATGCTTGTACATTTGTAGAAATAAGTTGACTTCTATACTTATTTAGAATGCGAGAACCAATAATAAATGATGATTTGAATGCCACAGTAGTTATGATTACACTCAATATGTCACAAACCATGTATGTCAAGTCTTGTAATCGATATCTATTCTCCTTCCAAAACCCAAGACATGAAAATGGGGATAATCTGACATTTTGAACTTTTCTTCATCCTAATACATACCAAATTGCGAATTTCTCTCATCCTCTCTAACTTCGGGATATTCATCAAAACAATAGAAATCCTACAAAACATTATAATGTAAATATTTAAAGTAACATATTGATAAGTAAAATAATTATTACAAAAATGTACATAAAACATTTCCTACTCATTTCTTTTTTCACCCGAAAAGAATGTACATAAAACATTTCCTACTCATTTCTTTTTTCACCCGAAAAGAATATGTCGCAAACCATGTATGTCGAGTCTTGTAATCGATATCTATTCTCCTTCCAAAATCCAAGACATGAAAATGGAGATAATCTGACATTTTGAACTTTTCTTCATCCTAATACATACCCAAATGCGAATTTCTCTCATCCTCTCTAACTTCGGGATATTCATCAAAACAATAGAAATCCTACAAAACATTATAATGTAAATATTTAAAGTAACATATTGATAAGTGAAATAATTATTACAAAAATGTACATAAAACATTTCCTACTCATTTCTTTTTTCACCCGAAAAGAATAAAAAATTGCATAAAAATAATGGCTTGTAACGGTTCGCGATATACATGAAAAAAAATAATTAAATTTACGTTTTTAATTAACTCAATACAACAAATTACATTATATATACTCTTAAGATTGCAAACAAAATTATGTACATATATATATACACATACATTTATAATTGGATGTTTATACGTATATAAATATATGTGTATATATATACACATGCATACAATATGATATCATTATGATCGTAGTTTTGCGAACTCATCCGACCGAATGTATGTCGACCTCATTATGAGCATCTATGTAAAATATAAATGGAGACTAGGATTGGTTTATATATAGATTTATCAAGCCATTGAATCTTAATATGAATTGTTTTAATTTTTTATATAAACTAGGTCAGTAACGGGGGAACTTCAAAAATACCCTCATAGGGCTAAAGCGATTCAAAAATACCATTTCCTAAAAAAAGTTTCAAATCCACAATAGATTCGACGAGAGTAGTTTGAAATCGGCATCAGATTTGCTGCCAATATGTTGAAAACCGTTTGTTGTCAACAGAGAAGCTTGCAATTACGCACGTACCGCAGAAAAACCAGGTATGTATAATTAGTTTTTCGTGTTTCTCTTGTGTTTTTCTTGTTTCTTTTGTGAGTTATGAAGCATTGTGTCAATATAAGACTCGTTTACTGAAAACGACTCTGAACGAGTCGTAGGGGTACAAGACTCGCAGGGGTACAAGGTCGTAGAGGTAAAGGGGTTGCAAAGGGGTTAAAGGATCGCAGAGGTACAAAGGTCGTAGAGGTAAAAGGGTCGCAGAGGCACAAGGGTCGAGATGTACAAGAGTCGGAAAGGGGTACAAGGGTCGTAGAGGGGTCAAAGGGTCGCAAGGGTACAAGGGTCGTAGAGGTACAAGGGTCGTAGAGGGGTCAAAGGGTCGTAGAGGTACAAGGGTCAAAGAGGTACAAGGGTCGCACGGTCGCACTGGGTCACAGAGTCTCATCGAGTCGCACGGTCGTAGTGGGTCACATAATTTACCCTTCTTTTTATGTTTTTGTTACATCTGTAATGGATACGGTGGATTAGAAAATCACACTGATTTATTTTTTGTATGATGGTAAATGGGAAAAAAAACCCAAATGGATAATCTGAATGGGTTGGTAGAGTTCAGGAAGACCAGAGAGTACTTTTCTTATGTCCTCCGGTTAGTCTGACATACCAGCAACTGATTGATGAGTTATGCATAGAGATGATGGTGGGAAATAATACAACGAAGTTGAAATTAAGCTATTTGCCCAATATTTGTGAAAATAGAAAGTGGACATATATAATGAATGACAAGCATCTTATTTGTTATTTGTTCGATTGCATAAAAGGAATTTGACCACTGTGTGGAGATAGAATCACCAAGTGTAAAGTGTGAAATCGAAATTGAGAGGAAAATTCAGCCTCTAATTCCTGCTTTGGAAGCATTACTAAAGAAGGTGAGGATCGATGTGTTGTAGATTATGATGACTGTGTTATTTTAGGTCCAAATAATAAAAATAGAGTTGGGAGTAACCGGAAACAATAAATATTTTGGATTCGGATAATTCTGATAGTGAACATACAAGCGGGTTAAGAGAAGATGGTGGATGTGCCATGAATGTGGTAGTTGATGGAGTTATTTGTGTCAGTAATAAAGTTGATTCTGATGTGCCAACAGAGCATAAGTATGGTAATGGTGAGAAAAACTCAGAAATGGTAGTTCATGATAGCGAAGATGGATTGAATCTTAAAATTGGGCAAGAGTTGATAGCAAAAAGGATGTACATGCATTTGTAAGGAAGGGTTCAATCGAAGCTTTGTTTAGATATACAACATTGAGATCTGATACGAAGCTATGGGAAGTACGATACAGTTTTCCGGAAGTGGTTGTAGATGGAAATTACATGTGACAGGAATCCTGAATTCCAAACGGTTAGTGTGAGAACACGTATTCCCATTCATAATTGTTCATCTGTATCTAAATGGACCAAAGCTACAAAGGGTACATCGCAAATGGTTAAGGATCATTTGAAATAGTAATATGCTGGGAATTATGAAACAACTCCAGCAAAAGAATTGATAACTCGTGTAAAAGCAATATACGGTGCCAATGTATCGTATTTGATGGCATTAAAAGGCAAATGTGGTGCTCAAAAGGAGATTCGTGGTGATAACTTTGAACATTATAGGAGGCTTCCAGGGTGGTTGCACATGTTTACACAAAGAAATCCCGCATCTATCGCAAATCTTCAGCTCGACATTGATGGGAAAAGCTTCAAATACCTTTTTATGGTTGTCAGAGCGGCTATAAAGGGATGGAAATATATGTGTAAAGTGGTTGTTGTGGATGCGACATTTCTGACAGGAGTTTACAAGGGAGCATTTGATTGTGGCGACCACGCAAGATGGTGAACATCACCAATATCCTATTGCATGGGGAATAGTCGACAGAGAGAAGGACGAATCATGGACGTGCTTTATGTCAAGATTGAAAGAGGTGATACCGGACGAACGTGATGTCGTTGTGATATTAGGTCGCCATAAAAGCTTGATCAAAGTAGTCAAACAAGTGTATAAAGAAGCTGATCATGGTTTTTGTGCGCGTCATATATCGCAAAATATAAAGAGCTAAGTCAATAAAGGCCATGGTAGAAAGACTTCAAAGGGTGATACTGTGGCGAAAATGTTGTTCAAATGTGCAGCAACATACACGGAGAACGAATTTGAAATGCTATTGAATGATTTGAAGGCCAGGTACAAAAAATGACTTTTATGACTTTTGTGACCTCTGCGACCCTTGTACCCTCTTCGAACCTTGCACCTCTGCCACCCTTGTACCCTTTGCGACCCTTTGACTATTGTGACCCTTATGCCCCTGCGACCCTTGTACCCCTGCGAGCCTCGTACACCTGTGACCCTCGTACCCTTGCAACCCTAGTACCCCTGCGACCCTTTCACCCTCTGTGACCCTTGTATCTCTGCGACCCTTGTACCTCTGCTACCCTTGTGACTGTTGTGACCTTTATGGCCATTTTTGACCTTTGTGACCTTTGCGCAGGTATCCTAATTTTGCAAAGTATTTGGAGAAAGAGGAATTTGATCCCGTTAAGTGGGCAAGATGCAAATATAAGGGGGAAAGGTACAACTTATTAATCACTAATGGCGCCGAGTCAATAAATTCAACTTTGAAGAAGTCGAACAAATTTACGATCTTAGGGCTTTTAGATATTTGTTTGGGAAAGACAATGGAATGGTTCAATAGGTATAGGTTGGAAGCAGCTACTGTGATGATTTTTAAAAGTTAACACCTTTCGTTGAGAAAACGTTACATGAACAGTTTGGACATGCATCCAAGTATGATGTTATTGAATTTAACAGTCTGAGTGATGAGTATGAGGTGAGAAATGAGATGGGTAGAAGATTTGTAGTGAGTCTTCAAAAAAGAATGTGCGAATGAAAAATGTTTGATGTGGATAAGTATCCATGCAGTCACGCAATTGCAGCAGCACATAAGGCTGGTAAAGGTCACAAGATACCAGATCTATGTTCAAAATACTACCTTCGGGAGACATGGCGTTCAGCTTACCAAAAAACCGTGTATTTGGTTCCTAATTGCAATGATTAGGACATTCCACCCTCATTTACTGAAGTTACGGTTCTACCTCCTATGCTGGCTAAGAAAAAGCAAAGTGGGAGGCCTAAAGACAATCGTTATCCTGGACCCAGTGAGGCTCGGAGAAGTACCCCATCTTCGTCGAGACAAACCGCGTCTGCTTCCGTCTTCTTCGTCGATACAAACCCCATTTTTGTCGAGAAAAACCCTGTCTTCTTCGTCGATACAAACCCCATTTTTGTCGAGACAAACCCCGTCTTCTTCGTCGAGACAAATCCCATCTTCAAAAGCCAGCATCACTGATAGTGTTTGGAACGTGACAACCGAGACAACGACGATTTCAAAAAAAGAAAGGTTTGTTAGTTAGTGATTGTGTAATACTTTATTATTTGTATTATTTTGATTAAACCTTTTGTGACTTTCATCATTATAATTCGATAAATTCTTCATTATAATTCGACCCATGCGACCCTCAATTGGATTAAATTCGAACCCATCCGACTCATGAAACCCAATATGACCCCTTGTGCAACTCAGTCGATCCATGCGACCTCATGCGAACAAATATGACTCATGCGACCAATGCGATACTTCCGACCCACGTGACTCTTCCAACCCATGTCTAATTTAGATCAATATAGAAAATAAAATACTACAATCGCATTTGATTGGTTTTTGATATTTTATCATTACAAACCCGTAAATTCGTCGATTTTGCATTTATTGATCCTTATATGAGACCGTGCTACCCATGCGACCCATGTAACCCTTAATTGGCATTAATTAGTTTGACTTTGTAAATGTATTGTTTTGATTGGTTTTTGACATTTTATCATTATAAACCCGTAAATTCATCGATTTTGTATGTATTGATCCTTATATGCGACCATGCGACCCATGCTATTATCAATATATTTGAGTTGTATATGTCTAATTTAGAATCAATATAGACAATAATATAAATAATATCGACATTTGAAAAAAATGTTGAATGTAGTTTTTGAAATTTTGTCAAACTCATTCGACGAGTTCTTAAAACACTACTATCGCTTTTGAAGCACAAGCATTGGTTACACACAACTCAACTAGGGACACATGGGTTATAATATTTTTTAACCATTGATTGACGTTGTAAATGTATTGTTTTTGTTGGTTTTTGATATTTTATCATTATAAACCCGTAAATTCGTCGATTTCACATTTATTGATCCTTATATGTGACCGTGCGACCCATGCGACCCTTAATTGGCATTAAACAGTTTGACCTTGTAAATGTATTGTTTTGATTGGTTTTTGACATTTTATCATTATAAATCCGTAAATTCGTCGATTTCGCATTTATTGATCCTTATATGTGACCATACAATCCATGCGACCCATGCGACCATCAATTGGCATTAATTAGTTTGAAGTTGTAAATGTATTGTTTTAATTGGTTTTTGACATTTTATCATTATAAACCCGTAATTCATCGATTTCCCATTTATTGATCCTTATATGTGACCGTGTGACCCATGCGACCCTCAATTGGCATTAATTAGTTTGACATTGTAAATGTATTGTTTTGATTTGTTTTTAAAATTTTATCATTGTTAACCCGTAAATCCGTCAAGTTTGCATATATTCGACCCATGCGACCCACCAAGGGTCGTAGGGGTCCAAGGGTCACAGAGGGACAAGGATCGCAGGGGGACAAGTGTCGCAGTGGGACAAGGGTTGCAGATGGAAAAGGGTCGCAGAGGGACATGGGTCACACGGATCCGAGAGTCGCAAATGGACACGTGTCGCAAAGATTTGAGTCAATTATTTGTAAATAATTGTACTGGTAAATAATAAATTATTCATATTATTTGTAAACCCTGAAACCAACAATCAACCTATCTATCATGCAATCCCAGTCAAGTTATCTTAGGTAGACGATCCTATTATGATCTAGTCAAGTTACCCCCTACTTTTGTGGCTGACACCTTGAACTAAACCCATAAGACCTGTGATTCATCCGTTTTACCCTCAACCGCTGCTACCCTACTTTCGTGGCCTAACCTCGGTTGTTCTAAACCTGATCTTCTAGAACTAGAATTCTCCTTTCGATCCTTCTCCTAATACCTAACATATGCATCTACGTGGCCATCGCAAACACAATTAAATTAAGCACTTAGATAAAGAATAGATAAAAGAAAACGGGAAGATGCATTCAAAGATAAATCAAAAGTGGTTTCGGGATATCCATGGGCTAATCCCTTCTCCTAGAACAAACAAACTACTCGCTCATGCTTCAGTAAACAAACATCAATGAAATAGAAGGTCTAAGGAACATGAAAACCAAACGAAACCGAAGTGTGGGGTTGATCTGCAATGCTCCTTGTAAGTTTCCTTCGCAAGAACCTTCCTTCTCTCTACTCTCTCTCCTCGATCAAGAACTGAAAACTGAGTGAATGAGCTCGACCTCTCACTCCTCTCTTCTTCTTTCCTTCCTCTTTTCTTTCTTTTTCTCCCTTCTTTCCCTTTCGGTCGTCCAGTTCTTCCTTTTGTTTCAGCAGCCACCGATTGTTGTCTTTTCATGAGTTTCCATTTCTTGAATAAGTTGGGTGACGTTTTGATTACTTTCTCCAGCAAAATATCACTTATTCCTCTTCTCTAAAGTCGTTTTCCTTATTGTATAAGTCCCCAACAAAGTCCCATTTGTTTTAAGACAAATTAACTTATTTGGAGTTGCAAGACGGACGCGACCCGTGCGGGCTTGGCAAATGACCCGCTCTGGTGCGGCGCAGAAGATTGCGCATGAACACGATGGAGAAAGAGGCAGCCCGCTCGGGCTAGAGGGTGCCCCGGTCGGGCTGGTCTAGTGCTCGCTCGGGCTGTGCTGATGCCCGCTCGGGCTGAGGCCCCAGGCGTGGTAGTTCTTGCCCGACTCGTGCTCAATTTGCTGGACAAAATCACCATAACAAATGCCCGCTCGAGCTAGGGAGTTACCCGCTGGGTAGTGGCTATTCCTTGCCGATTCTCGTCCCGTTTGTTCTGTGATGATCCTCGATGTTGGTACTTTGTCTCGTGGACGTCCTTTAGCTCCGAAATGAACCGAATATGCATAAAAACCTGTAAGAACATGAAAACACGAAAGCAAGTAAAATGGATACAGAATCATACGTAAAGCATCGCATCTATATCATAAACATCTCTAAAATCGTGCATGAAATACGCATGAAAACGAGATGATCAACCACATATGTTACATGGGTCGCATGGGTCACAAAAGGTCACGTTGGTCGCATTTGTCGCATGGGTCGCTATTTTCCATTGGTCGCATATGTTGCATGGTCGCATAGGTCACAGGGTTGCATGGGTCGTATGAGTCTAATGAAGTAAATTTTATGCAGATACTGGAACTTTATCGAAGTAGTCTGAGCCATATGTTGAACCTCTGCCGGTAACTAAACGAATTTTAAGACCATTGAAGACAAGAAAGGAGCCATATGTTGAACCTCCACAGGAAAAAAGGGAAAAACCAAGGCGAGGGAGAAGGCGAGGGAAAGCTATTGATGTAGAATCCGCAACAGAGGTAGTTCAAGAACCCGTAATAAGGTGGTTCAAGAACCTGTAAAAAAGGTGGTTCAAGAACCTGCAAGGAATCGACATTTTGTGTGAGAGCTCAAGGGATTAGGAAAGGGCGGGATAACCTGAGAGCATTCGTTCATTTAAACTAGCAGTATAAAATTGACTACTCTATATATATGTATGATAAGACCTCGCCAAGAGCATTGGTGAAAATTTGATCTAGATTGTCCCCGTGTGCCAAAGTTTTGGAAGATCATATTAAAGCCTAACGTATGGCTTAAAGATGATGTAAGTTTTTTTTAACCCTTATTCACAAAAGTCATAAAGGTCATAGAGGTCATTTTGTGTCATATGTATTAATGTGTGTTAATTTTTTTTCAACAATTAAATGAGGCGTTGTTCAAGCTGTATAATCGCATGACCACATTCCCTTACATATATCAGAATTATTATGTTTGTCCTATTGCTTTAATGTAGACGCTTACGCCGTGGATGTAGGAGGATATTGAAGAATTTTCGGAAACTCTTACTGAATATTTGGATGAGAAGTATCCATTCAGAAGTAAGTACAAACCAGTGAATTAGTATGATGGCTTGGTCTCGATTCTAAACATTCCACCATCTGAAAGTCGATATGTACTTGTTCATTGGGTAGTCATGAAAGTGGATTTCAAAACTTGATGCATCATGGTGTAGGACTTCCAGAGAAGGATAAAGGAATTGCATATCAATCCAGTGATTGAGATGATAAGAACAATCATTCCCAAGATGTTCCTTATCAGAGGGTTTCCTTCTTTGGCTTCTGGAGAAGATAAATGGAAGTACGAGTATTATGAAGGTCTGTCACAAAAAAATTGCGAGTGACCGTGGTGTTTACACCTTCAAATTCTTAGAAGTCGTTGTAATGAAAAGACGTAGGACTTTACCGTTAATTTGCGATGACAATGTTTCTTTCATGCGTGAAAAGATGGTTGTTGATTTATTTGGGAAGGTAAGATGTATCCCTATACCCCGAGACTAATTTGATTCATATTTATTTGTAAAGAACTTGATACATTATTATTTTTTAAATTTATTCTTATTATTTGTAAATAATTTAATTTGATTCATAAGAAATTATTATTTTCTATAATAATAAAAAAGAGTCGCATAGGTCCAAGGATCGCAGAGGTATAAGGGTCGCAGGGGTTCAATGGTCGTAGAGGTAAAAGAGTTGTAGAAATACAAGAGTAGCAGAGTTACAAGGGTAGCAGGGGTCTAAGAGTCGCAGAGGTACAAGGGTCGCAAGGGTCTAAGGGTCACAAAGGTGCAAGAGTTGCAGGAGTCGAAGGGTCGTAGAGGTACAAGCGTCACATGGGTCCAAGGGTCAACCCATGACCCTTGTACCCCTCTTCGACCCTTTGACCCCTACGACTGTTGTTCCGCTGCGACCATTGTACCTCAGTGACCTTTGTACCCCTCTGTGACCTTTTGATTCCTGCGACCCTTTTACCCGTGCGACTTTTGTACCTCTGTGACCCTTGTCCCTCTCCGACACTTGGACCCCGGCAATCTTTGGACCCTTATGACCCTCATACCCCTTTGCAACCCTTTGACCCCTGCGACACTCGTACCCCTTTACAACCCTTTAACCCATGCGACCCTTGTACAAATCAAATTATTTAAAAATAATATGAATCAAATTTTAAAAATAATAATTTATCAAGTTATTTACAAAATACATATGAATAAAATCTCTGTGGTCCTTGTCCCTTTACGACCTTTGTACCTCTATGACCCTTGGACCCTTGTGACCCTTGTTCATCTGCAACCCTTGTACCTCTGCAACCCTTGTACCTCTGCGACCCTTGTACCTCTACCCTTGTCTCTTGCGACCCTTGGTCCCCTATGACCCTTTTACCCCTCTGCGACCTTTTGACGTCTGCAACCCTTTACCCCTCTGTGACCCTTAACCCATGCGACCCTTGGACCCTTCCGACCCTTGAACCCCTCTACGACCCTTTGAACTCTGCGACCCTTGTACCCTTTGCGACCCTTGGACCCCTACGACCCTTGTACCTCCGCAATCCTTGGACCCACGTAACCCTTGTACCTCTTTGCTAGCCTTGGACCCTGCAACCCTTGTACCCTATGCGACCCTTTGACCCATGCGATCCTCATACCCCTCTGCGACCCTTTGACCTCTGCGACCCTTGTACCCCTACGAGCCTTGTACCTCTGTGATCGTTGTGACTGTTGTGATATGAATCAAATTTAAAAATAACAAAAATAATTTATTATTTACAAATAATATGAATCAAATTTTAAAAATAATAATTTATCAACTTATTTACAAATAAATATGACTCAAATCTCTACAACCCTTGTCCCTCTACGACCCTTGTCCCACTACGACCCTTAGACCCCTACGACCATTGTACCTCTGCGACCCTTGTTACAATAATAGTTAATCCATAATAACAATTATACTAACAATAATACTAACTCAAGAAAAATAGTAAAAAACCAACCAAATACAAGCATGAAGTTAAAGTTCAAAGGAATGTTGTTGTTCAAAGGAGGTTCAAAGAAATCAAAATACAACTAAAATCAAACTATGTTATTGTTAGGCCCTGGTTGAGGGACAAACCGAAGCACATGTGTTGCTCCATTGGAGACCGGTTCGACTGTGGGGAAACAACCCTCGTTTTGTCTATTTTCATGATAAAACTTTCTCCAACCCCCTCTAATTCTAGTTCCATCACAACTCATGGGCCTTAAATCTGTCCATTACGCCCTTCCTATGCTAGTGCCATCACAACTCATGGGCCTTAAATCTGTCCATCACGCCCTTCCTTGATCATTTATCAGTGTTATCTTACATCGTCTACCGCAAAGACTGTTCGACCTCGTAAACCCTATTGAAGTGTGTGCGACATCACCCAAGTTACATCAGTATAAATGAATAAAAATCAAATAAATAATTGAAATGATATATGATGAATTGGTTTGAGTTCATTTACCGATGCATCTACGGCCAAATTTGAACACCTAGCTGGTACCGTGAAAATCCTCTGAACATAAGAAGATGACCCTGCTTCTGCGTATGATGATGATATATATGATGCATATTGTAGATTACACATATCTTCTCTGAAATCGGTGACGTTAAAAACCATGTCACCTTCGTGACGAAAAACTACAAAATCCCTAATACAAAATCCATGGTTGTTGGAGAAATTTTTCCATCCATCACTGAATCTGGAGCCATCCAACTTGACTTCTCATGTTTTGTTAGACACATCCAATTTAAGCGTTACCATGTTGTTGTCCCTCGTTTTCCCGTAAATATGCTCACCGAAGAAGTTCTTCGGAATATCCTGTAACAAAAAACGAAAAACAAAGTCAAATCTGTACATTCTCTACATGTAACATACCGACAGAGAGACAGATGAAAGAGATTACAAGGTAGTTCTCCAGATAGCTCGGAAGAATGATTTGGACGAACTGAGAGAAATGTGGCATTTTCGAAAAAAAAGCTAAAAGATAATGAAAGTTAGAGAGAGTGTGTCGTTATTCGAAAAAAGATGGGTGGAAGATGATGAGAGTTATAGAGAGTGTATCGTTATTCGAAATAAGGAAACGACTGGAATTCGAAAAGACACGAACCTGAAATCGAATCAACGTCAGGTGGAATTTGAAAAGACATGACCACACGGTTATTTTTTTCAAATTTTGGTGAAAAGCTTGGCGGGAATTTTGGTGAAAATAATTCATTTACAATGCCAAACTAATTTATGGGTCGCATGGATTGCATGGTGAAAATAATACATTTACAGTGTCGCATGTGTCGCATGGTGAAAATACATTTACAGCGTCGCATGGGTCATTTGGTGGCATGGGTCGCATGGTGAAAATACATTTACAGCGTCGCATGGGTCGCTTGGTGGCATGGGTCGCTTGGTGGCATGGGTCGCACGGTGAACTCGACGAATTTATGGATTTAAAATGATAAAAGGACAAAAACTAATCAAAACAATACATTTACAACGTCTAACTTATTAATTCCAATTGAGGGTCACATGGGTCGCATAGGTCGTTTGGTCGCATATATGGATCAATTGATGCGAACTCGACAAAATTAGGGATTTATAAGGATTAAATGAAAAAAACCAATCAAAATAATACATTTACACCATCAAACTAATTAATGCCAACTAAGGGTCGCATAGGTCGCATGGGTCGCCTGGTCGCATATATGGATCAATCGATGTGAAATCGACGATTTTATGGATTTAAAATGACAAAAGGATAAAAACCAATCAAAACAATATATTTACAACGTCAAACTAATTAATACCAATTGAGGGTCGTATGGATCGCTTAGATCGCTTGGTCGAATATATGGATCAAGAGATGCTAACTCGACGAATTTATGGATTAAAAGGATGAATGACAGAAACAAATAAAAATAATACATTTACAACTTCAAACTAATTAATGCCAACTGAAGGTTGAATAGGTCGCATAGGTCGCTTGGTCGCATATATGGATCAATAGATGCGAACTCGACAAATTTACGGATTTATAAGGATTAAATGACAAAAATCAATCAAATAACACATTTGCCACGTCAATAAATGGTTAAAAAGATTATGAACCATGTGTTCCCAAGTTGTGTAGGCGAATGCATGTGTTTCAAAAGTGATAATAGTGTTTTAAGAATCTGTCGGATAAGTTTGAGAAAATTTCAAAAAATACATTTAACATTTTATTCAAATATCGATATTATTGATAATATTGTCTAAATTAGTTCTAAATTGGACATATACAACTCAAATATATTGATAATGGAATTTTAAAAAAGAAACGCATGGGTTGCATGGGTCGCATGGGTCACTTGGTCGAATATATGGATCAATAGATGCGAACTTGACGTATTTATGGATTTATAAGGATTAAATGACAAAAACCAATCAAAATAATAAATTTACATTGTCAAACTAATTAATGCTAACTGAGGGTTGCATTGGTTGCATGGGTCGCTTGTTAAATCAATGGTTAAAACAGTTTCTGACCCATGTGTCCCAAGTAGTGTAGAACGAATGCATGTGTTTCAAAAGTGATAGTTATCTCCTGCCATTTACTTCGTCTTCCGGTCTTTTTCTTTTTCTTGTTTGGTATCGTAGTCAAGAGTTATCTCCTGCCATGCACTTTCTCTTCCAGTCACATTTCAAGAGTGACCCAACACTGTTACCTAGGTCACCCCCGCAACTCGTCAGTGTATGCATATAGACCGAGTCTGCCGATTACCAAGACCTTGAGTAATACATGGACAACATGATGCCCTATGTCTACCATGTCACATTCTTCACGAATGTCACAAAGCTAAAAAAGATTTTTCATAGAATTTGGTGTTAGATATGCAGACTAAGAGAAGAGACATAGACATTAATAGATATGGGTCGGAAGAGTGACGTGGGTCGGAAGACACGAGCATGATAGCGAAACAACAAGTCACATGGATCAGAAGGGTCACATGGGTCGGAAGATAGGAATCTGACATCGAAACGACGAATCACAATAGTCACATTGGTCACATGAGTCGCATGAGTCGCAAAAGGGTCATATGTGGTCGCATTGGGTTGGATGGGTTCCTGTTTAAACTTGATTCTAACTAATCCAATTGAGGGTCATACAAGGCTCATATTGGGTCACATGAGTCGTATGGGTTCTCGTTTAAACTTGATTATAATTTAATCCAATTGAGGGTCGCATAAGGGTCATATTGGGTCGCACGAGTCAGATGGGTTCCCGTTTAAACATGATTGTAATTTTTTTCCAATTGAGGGTCGACAATTTTATGGATTTCACGTAATTACGAACAATAGATGCAAAATATTTATTTATTGATAATTATTGACTAAGATCACAAAGGTCTCAAAGGTTATAAAGGTTACAAAAAAGGAAAGAAAAAAGATTGCAAAAGTTATAAAAAAAGTTAAGAAAAAAGGAAAGAAAAAGGTTACATAAGGTCTCAAAGGTCACAAAGGGAAAGA
>CM071864.1:8277642-8333780 GCA_036759665.1 Gynandropsis gynandra
TGTGACTCAAGCATCTCCAAGTTAACCTCCAACTATGACCATAAGTACCGCGGGTACAGAATAATGTCAGAGTTTGCCGAGTACCAAGACCATATGTTGTGCAAATACAACACAATGTCCTCCCTTCACATTATAATGACTTGCGTGTATCTGCATAGAGACCGAGCTGGCGATTACCAAGACCTTGAGTAACACATAAACAGCACGATGCCCTGCGTTCACCATGTGACCTTCGTGACAAAGGTCGGTAAGGTCACAAAGGTAACAAAGATTTTTCAGAGAATTTAGGGTTAGAGACTTAAACGAAAAGAGGAGAGAGAGATGGGATTCTCCTGATTCAATCTCATCTCAAATGGGTTTGATGTTGAGACTTAGAGAATTTGATTAACCTTTTAATACAGGTGTAACAGATATCGATGGATAGATAGTGTCGAAAAGACAGAAGTGTGACATCGAAACGATGTGTTGCAAGGGTCTTGAGTGTGTGGCATTCGTAAATAAAAGCATAGCTGGCATTTGAAACGCCAAGAGTCTGACATCGAATCGACTAGTCGCAAGAGTCACAAGGGTCACATGGATATCAATGGCCACATGGGTCGCAAGGGTCTTAATGGTCAAAATAGCCGCAATGGTCGCACCGGTAACAAGGATCACAAAGGTCGCAAGGGTTGCAAAAGTCGCAAGGGTCACAATGGTCGCAAGGTCGCATGGATCGAATTATAATAAAGAATTTATTGAATTATCATGATGAAAGTCACAAAGGTTTAGTCTGAATAATATAAATAATATAATATTACAAACTAATAATACAAATAATATACTATTAAACACTAAAAAAACCTTTTTTTTAAGTTGGTGTTGTCTCGGTTGTCAGTTTCAAAACACTGTCAGTGATGCTGCATTTGAACCCGTTTATCTCGACAAAGATGGGGTTTGTCTCAACAAAGATGGGGTATTTCTCTGAGCCTCACCGGGTCCAGAATAACGATTCTCTTTAGGCCTCCCACTTTGCCTTTTTCTCAGCCAGCATAGGAGGTAGAACTGTAACTTCAGAATATTGAGGAGGAATGTTCTAATCACTGCAATCAGGAACCGGATACACGGTTTCTTGGTAAGCCAAACGCCATGTCTCCCGAAGGTAGTATATTGAACATAGTTCTAGTATCTTGTGACCTTTACCAACCTTATGTGCAGCCGCAATTGCGTGACCACATGGATACTTATCCACATCAAATATTTTGCAGTCACACGTGTTTTTAAGACTCACTTCAAGTCTTCTACCATCTCATTCTCACATCATACTCACCACTCAGCCTATTCAATTCAATAACCGCATATTTGGATGCATGTCCAAACCGTTCATGTAACATTTTCTCAACATAAGGTGTTAAGTTTTGAGAAACATCACCGGTAGCTGCTTCCAACCTATACCTATTGAACCATTCCACTGTCTTTCCCAAACAAATATCTAAAAGCCTGAGGATCAAATTTTTTTTTTTACTTCTTCAATGTTGAATTTATTGACTTAGCCCCATTAATGGTTAATAAGTTTTACCTTTTCGTCCTTAAATTTGCATCTTTGCCCCTTAACATGATCAAGTTTCTCTTTCTCCAAATACTTTGCAACATTAGGATACATGCGCAAAGGTCACAACAATCACAAGGGTCATAGAGGGATGAAAGGGTCACAGAGGTACAAGGATCACAGAGGCATACAACGGTCGTACATGTACAAGGTTTGCAGAGGTACAAGGGTTGCAGAGATACAAGGGTCGCAAAGGTACAAGGGTCGCAAAGGGGTCAAAGGGTCTCAGAGTTACAAGGGTTGCAGGGGTGCAAGGGTCACAGAGGTACAAAGGTCACAAAGGTTAAAATGGTCACAAAGGTCACAACATTCACAAAAGTCACAAAATTCATATTTGTACCTAGCCTTCAAATCATTTAATTGCACTTCAAATTCGTTTACAATGTATGTTGCTGCACATTTGAAGAGCATTTCCACCACAAAATCACCCTTTGAATTCTTTCTACCATGCCCTTTATTGACGTAGCTCTTTACATTTTGCGATATATGACGCGCAAAAAAACCATAATCAACTTGTTTATACAATTGTTTAACTACTTTGATCAAGCTTTATGGCGATCAAATATTGATAACGTCAATTTTGTTCTAGTATTTTCATCTATTTTCATAGTAAGTTTCATCATTCATTTGGTTTTTACCAAGCATTAAGCATCATGATCATCACGTTTTCAATCATTTTGGAGCTAAAGGACGTGCCAAGGTAAAGTACAAACATCGAGGATCATCACGGGACAAACGGGACGAGAATCAACAAGGAATAGCCACTACCCGCGCGGGTAATTCCCTAGCCCGAGCGGGCATTTGTTACGGCGATTTCGTCTAGCGAATTGTGCACGAGTCGGGCAAGAAATACCACTCCCAGGGCCTCAGCCCGAGTGGGCAGCAAGTCAGCCCGAGCGGACAGCAGCTCAGCCCGAGCGGGCAACACCTCAGCCCAAGCGGGCTGCCTCTTTTCCATCGCGTTCTTGCGCGATCTTCCGCGCCGTACCCGAGCAGGTCACTTACCCTGCCCCCGCGGGTCACGTCCTTCACTTGCAACTCCAAATAAGTTAATTTGACGTAAAAAAAATAGGAGTTTGTTGGGGACTTATACAATAAGGAAAACGCCTTTAGAGAAGAGGAATACGTGATATTTCGCTGGAGAAAGTAATGGAAACGCTGCCAACTTAATCAAGTAATGGAAAACTCAAGAAAAGGCAATAAAAGAGGGGTGGCTGCTGTAACAAAGAGAGGAGAGAGCTTGAGGGACGGAGGGATACAGAAAGTTAGAGAGAAAAGAGAACACACATAGAGAGAAGGAGAGCAACACGCACACACAAGGGCGAAGGACGGAGCGAGGAAGCCGGAGCATGGAGGAGCTATTGAAGACGTCGGTAATAGAATAGGGAGGGATCTCATTCTTTATCCATGTCGAATATAGTTATCTTTTGTGTTTCTTTTGCTGAGTTCATGTCCGAGTAGGTCCACAGCCATGGGTTAGAGAGCTTTGCCGATATGTAGTAAAGTTTTGTTCTTAATGCTTGGTTATAATATTTGTTCGTTTCGGATTGATTGGTTGTTCGTAATGCTTTTGTTCTTGTTGGCCACTTGAATGAATGCTTATAAAAATCTAATTGCATTGGGAGATGAATTGGATTTTGGAACGTAGCCATGATATGAAGTCTCAATTGATTTAGAACCTTGGCCCGTCGGTTGATTGAATTTAGGAATTAGGATAGTGATCTTAATGCATCTAGTAGGTGAGATTACACAATTGGGAGATTGGTAGTATGCATGCTAGATAGTGGGTTTAGGCATCGGGAGAGTCATTCCCTAAAAGACCTTGAATTTCCCGAATACGTAACGATATCTATAACCATGATTTTGTTAGAACTTCGTTGCATCATCGTGCATCTCTCGAGACCTGTGGTGTTTAGTCATTGAGTTTATCTCGTTAATTAGTTTAGTTTAGTTTCATTCGCATTTCCATCACCTATTGATTTCACACGTCTTATTCATTAGTTTACTAGCTTTAGAGTTGCATCGATTTCTCGTGTTCGACCCTTGTACTATACGATCCGTATTCTTGTGGAAGCGTTAGTCTAGGTAAATTATTACTCGAGATTAACCACATCAAGTTTTTTGGCGCCGGTGCCGGGGAATTGATTACGCCTTTAGAGTCAGGATACTTTTGAACTAAGATATAGTCCTTTCTAGAGTCTTTATTTGTTTTTCGTATTTCTGCTTTTGTTTTCTTTCTTATTGGGTCAATTTGTTTTTACCTCTCGGAGCTTAATCGAATTTTGTGTTCTTCATTTTGCGAGGTAACATGAAAAACATCAAATCTTTGTATGCCGATATAGCTGAAATGAAAGATCAACTTTCCAAAATTTGTCATTTGCTTTCTAACTCATACCATCCGCATCACTCGGAGCAATCATGGGAACAAGAAGTTTGGGGGTATGAAGAAGAGATCTACGAGAGTTACAATCAGTCTTTCGGGAATACATACAATAACGGGTGGAGCGATCATTCAAACTTCCCGTATAGGAACACCGATGGTATGGTGAACGCGCAACATCTATTGGGGAACTTTCAAATATGGACGCAACCCCAAACTTATAACTATCAGTCATATGTGCATCAGCCACAACCAAACCAATATGAAGCAGCCCCTGACTTTGTCGCCATGTTCGCCTGCCTCCTTGAAGTATATGAGATTCAAAACAACTTGTTCGTGGGAGTGAAAGCGGAACAAGAAAGCGCCAATGAGCAGATGGATGACTTCCTTAGACAATTGGACACGCAAGCTGCAGAACTTGCACAGAAATTGATAAGCATGAGAAGAAACCCGAGATGGAAGTATAGTTCAGCTTAATCGACACACTTGAGCAGCCGTGCGCTATCGATTTTGTGTTCCCCGACGGCATCTTTGAGGATTTAGCCAAGGAAGTTTGTGAGGAATTTCGGAATACGGATTCCCTAGATATGAATTTCATAGAAGATGGAGAAGGATTATACAAGGCACCAAACGAGCTGCTTGACAACAAAAAGAAGAAGGAATTCCCCGACCGGGACTTTCGCAAAACCTAAGCTAAATGTGATGCAAATCAGTACATAAATGACCCCGAGATGCCGAGAAGCTACACCAAACGTCCAGCACACAATTGGAGCATTGACAAGGCACCCAAGGTGAAGACGAAACCTTCACCATAAAGGCTCACGCGCCAAAAATTCGTGGAGACGCTGAAGGAAACAAGCGATGAACGCCTAACCGGTTTCATGGATTACACAACCGGACTTATGGACAGCTCGACCTGAATTTTTGGACAGCACGATTGATGATCGGAAATTCAAGCTAAAATATTTTCTAGACCACTCTACCGCAAGTATACGATTCGTGTAGTACCACGGTCGAACTCTAGGGACTAATGCAGCCTGTTCTAAGAATATAACTAAACTAAGACGGTGTGAAATAGATGGTGACGTGATGTAAATCTCTAAAACACTAAAGTAAATGATGACAGCGATGGAAAGATACGGAAGACTTGACAATTAAGAACACTATGGGTTTCGGGATACCGCGAATCGCAAGGATGTAACAACGAAGGATAATAAACCTATCAAACTATCTTGACAACGGGGAATTCATGATCTAAAGTGAGGAGTGATTCTGCCGAGCCTAAACCTCCTAACCATAATTACGTGCAATCCTACCTTCCAGCATCAATTAACTCGTAACTACGGTAGCGTTAAGCGCCCAATCCTAATTCCTAAGCCGTTTAATCGACCGGTCATATTCTCATTAATTAAATTTAACCTACAATCAACAGTTCCGGATTCATATTTTAACCTTCCAGCAAAACACGAATTCCTAAGTTACTGAGCGGGCAGCACTAGTATGAGCGTTTACGATGTTGATTGTAAAACCGAATATCAAGAAAAGTTTCGATAGATCTAAGCATTAACGCATAACTTGTACATCCATTACAAAACCGATATCCCTAGCCATAGTTGGGAATCTACTCACTCATGGATCTCACTGTCAATGAAGATAACACAACCCTAGACATAATAAAACCTAGGAAATACGATGTCTCGATCTTCCCTATCGTGTTACCGAAGTCCGGATAGATGCTTCTCCCCTTCTCCGGCTTCTTTCCGAGCCTTTCCTGATGAATTCCAAGCCTTTCCTTGCCCTAGCCGTCACCCTCCCGTCTCTGGAATTGATCCCTCTCTCTCTCTTTTGCTCTTTCAAACTCTAAAAATAGGTTGTTGCGAGAAAGGTGGCCCGCTCGGGCACACGATTCACCTGGTCGTGCAGAAGGCAGCCCGATCATGTAGATTGTCCAGCCCGAGCGGACATTGTGACACGATCGCGTGGTCTATGAGCCCGAGTCGTGTAAAGTCTCGGGGATTTTCATGTCTAATTTCAGCCCGAGCGGGTTCCTTGTTGCAGCCCGAGCGGGCATGGTCACCCGACCATGTTCACCTTGTGTCCGGTCATGTAGATTGTTGTAATTATCCCTATGGCTTTTGCACGAGTGGGTAGCTTTCTTACCCGAGCGGGCACACTTCATTTCATGCCTTTGCTCTTTTCCACTCGATGCTCGGGTGTTCCATTAAGTTCCGAGGCTTGAATTTGGCTCCGATTGATTTGTATCTTCCAATATGTGTGGTTTGATCCAAGAATTTGCATTTTAATGCTCATTTAGGCCTTGTTGCCTTAAAACTTGAAAACCAATAAAAAAGGTGTATATAAAGAACATTTGTATCGGGATTCTAACTCGTGCTATGAAATCTATGCGAAAATGATGCGAATACCTAGCCTAAAAGTGATACACTCTACGTGTTATCAAACTCCCCCAGACCTGAACCTTTGTTTGTCCTTAAACAAAACTAAAGCCAAGTATAAGAATAGTTTAACAACGATGGATACTAGCACGAAAAATTCGAAGGGTTAGTCATTCTGCAAAACAACGCGTCACATGAATGAAAGTCTAAACGTATCGAGTTTAGACTTATATCAACCGAAAGTTCCGAGCCATGCAATCCTACCGATAATCTAAGTCTATTTCACAACCCTAAACAACATCCAAGCGATCTCCATACATATTTCCCTAAGTTTTTGATATCATTAAACTCGTTTTCTCGTTCTTATTCTCTCTTTTTCATATTTTTTTTCGATACTTAGATCCACGCTTGGTTCCTAGGACGTTGAAGTCGAAGAGGGATGGCTTTCTACTTAGACCCAGATTGCCTATGGCACACTCATAAGGTCATGTAACCTTAGCGGAGTGAAGAGGTGCGTTATTGAAGAACATTTTTTTCTTTTTTTCGATAGATTACGCATATCTCTAACCCTTAGGACGTAGAATAGAGCCTCAACCCACCACTTAGACCCGAACCATCGATCTCGATGTACTCATGTCAATATAAATCTAAAATAGTTAAAAATGTTTCCAAGATGACAGTGGAGTATAAGCGTGTGGAATCTAATGACTCATGAACGATGAAGATATATCAAACAAGCAAGGGATAAACGGTATACACGGTGATGTGGATACTTGGTACTGAAACCTAGGAGGTGAATGCAACTATAGATCATTGTTTCATGCACAACTACTCGACTAATCGGTATCCAAAAGACTTCTAAGCAAACCTAGACTATTGTTCATGATTCGACAAGATCGCAAAATAATGACTAAACTCGAAAATTCATACTAGGTATCCATCTATTTATTCCTAATCCTAACCCTAATCGAAAATATTTCACTCATAAAAAAATTGTATCACTCGAAAGAGTACCCCCCAGACCTGAACAGAACAAGTCTCGGTGTTCGAGATCTATGAGACATACCCGCATGCCAAAAACTTGAGAGAATATAAGAAATAAGAACGAATACACCTGGTGTTTTTTTTTGCTTTCTCGAATTTGTGATAGATCCGAATGTTATACTCTCTTGCTGTATTGCGGGTGTTATCGTGAAGAACTTGTGATGAGAATCATGCAACGCAAAAGTAGAAAAGAAAGTACTACATTAATAAGTCCGAAAGAGCGTACATAAGCGCAAAAACGAAACAAAAAATAAAATAAGAAAATAGGTCCATAAAACAAGAAGTAGAAAAAAGAAAAAGAAAAGGAAAAAGGAAAGTGGTGGCCTAATCCTCTTCCTCTCCACCGCGGGTGGTCGGAGGGTCTACTGGCTCCACGGATGCCCCTTCCCTAGGTGGGAAGTAAAATGACTGCAGCTCGTACAGAATGTGTGGGCGGTATGGAATAGCGCCAGTGTGGCAGTCCTGCGGGATCGGCACGTACGGCTCCGAATAATGTCGCATGCTGAGCTGCAGGAATCTGCGAACGGACTCCGTGAGATAGTACGTGTGCTGAATGGACTGCTCCTAGAACTGCTGTTGCTCCGCATATCTCGCAGTCTCTATGTTGTACCTCGCCGCCTCAAGATCGTACCTCTGCTCTGCCATAAAGGACTGATATCTGCTATCCTCCGCAACATACTTGAGAACGTCAGAGACACCTTCTATAGAAGGGAAGTCAGAGCGGTGATGATGGTAGTCAGATTCTCATTAATCAAACTTAACCTACAATCAACAGTTCCGGATCCATATTTTAACCTTCCAGCAAAACACGAATTCCTAGGTTGCTGAGCGTGCATCACTAGTATGAGCGTTTACGATGTTGATTGTAAAACCGAATATCAAGAAAAGTTTCGATCGATCTAAGCATTAACGTATAACTCGTACATCCATTACAAAACCGATATCCCTAGCCCATAGTTGGGAATCTACTCACTCATGGATCTTACTGTCAGTGAAGATAACACAATCCTAGACATGATAAAACCTAGGAAATACGATGCCTCGATCTTCCCTATCGTGTTACCGAAGTCCGGATAGATCCTTCTCCCCTTCTTCAGCTTCTTCTCGAGCCTTTCTTGATGAATTCCAAGCCTTTCCTTGCCCTAGTCGTCGCCCTCCCATCTCTGGAACTGATCCCTCTCTCTCTCTCTTTTGCTCTTTCAAACTCTAAAAACAGGTTGTTTCGAGAAAGGCGGCCCGCTCGGGCACACGATTCACCCGGTCGTGCAGAAGGCAGCCCGATCGAGTAGATTGTCCAGCTCGAGCGGGCATTATGACCCGAATGTGTGGTCTACGAGCCCGAGTGGTGTAAAGTCTCAGGGATTTTCATATCTAATTTCAGCCCGAGCGGATTCCTTGTTGCAGCTCGAGCGGGCATGGTCACCCGACCATGTTCACTTTGTACCTAGGTCGTGTAGATTGTTGTAATTATCCCCGTAGCTTTTGCCCGAGCGGGTAGCTTTCTTGCCCGAGCGGGCACACTTCATTTCATGCCTTTGCTCTTTTCTGCTCGATGCTCGAGTGTTTCATTAAGTTCTGTGGCTTTAATTTGGCTTCGATTGATTTGTATCTTCCAATATGTGCGGTTTGATCCAGGAATTTGCATTTAATACTCATTTCGGCCTTGTCGCCTTAAAACCTGAAAACCAATAAAAAGGGCGTTTAAAAAGAACATTCGTATCAGAATTGTAACTCGTGCTATGAAATCTATGCGAAAATTATGTGAATACCTAGCCTAAAAGTGATACACTCTACGTGTTATCAACGATCTAACCCCCAACTTAGAGAACATCATGACAAATCTTAGAGAAGACATGACTGCTCGTGCAAGGAACTCAACTGATCCACGTGCTACACCCTATCGAGCACACTATGCACTCGAGACGCTACGCACACGACGACGTCGAGGACGTCCACCTGATGAGTAATATCGTGTTCAGGCTCGTGACCTTAAACAAGCGCTTCTCGGGAGGCAACCTGAGCCCCATATCCTTTAGGTATTTCGTTTTAGTTTTTTTTAGAATTCGACCCCGATGTATTGTACTGTCTCCTTTGGATTGTGTGACTTTTGTTACAGATTTTCCACTTCAAAATCATCCACAACATAAGGATAGACGCGTACGCCCAGCTGCATCAACTCATGATAGCAAGCACGCATCAGGTGCACACATTCCTATTTATAGTACTTTTCCCCGAGTTTTTGCGTGTTAGTCATTCTCTTAGGTATTGAACACCGGGACGGTGTTTCGTTCAAGTCTGGGGGGTATTCTTCCAATGTCATGATTTTGATTAGGATTAGATGTTGAGTTCTTCGTTTTTTTAGGATTAGATGGACCGATATCTAGTACGAAAAATTTTGAACTTTAGTGACCTTGTGCAACCTTGTCGAATCGGGAACAAAAGTCTAGGTTTGCTGAAACATACCTTTAGATATCGATTTGTTAGTGGTCGTGCATGAATCCATAGTCTATCGTTGTATTCCTTCCCTTAGGCTTCAATCCTAAGCACTTATATCTCCGAGCGTACCTTTCATTCCGTGTTTTTGTTTCGATCATTATATTTCCACGCACTTACACTCTGCTGTCAATAAACTGAGTTCTTTAACTTTTTCAGCCCTACATTGACATGAGTGCATCAATATTGATGGTTCGGGTATAAGTGGTGGGTCGAGGCGGATTTTCTACGTCCTAAGGGTTAGATTCGATACGTATTCACACTAATTAATCAAAAAGAAAAGAAAAAAAAGAAAAAAATCAGCAAAAACGCAAACCTCTTTACTCCGCTAAGGTTACGAGACCTTATGAGGGTGCCAATTGGCAACCTGGGTCTAAGTAGAAGGCTATCCTCTTCCACTCCGACGTCCTAGAAACTGAGTCAGCCTGAGCGAGCAGCAAGTCACCCCAAGCGGACAGCAGCTCAGCCCGAGCGGGCTGCCTCTTTTCCATCGCGTCCTTGCGCGATCTTCCACGCCATACCCGAGCGGATCACTTACCCTACCCGTGCAGGTCGCGTCCGTCACCTGCAACTCCAAATAAGTTAATTTGACTTAAAAAAAATAGGAGTTTGTTGGGGACTTATACAATAAGAAAAATGCCTTTAGAGAAGAGGAATAAGTGATATTTCGCTAGAGAAAGTAATGGAAACGCTGCCAACTTAATCAAGTAATGGAAAACTCAAGAAAAGGCAATAAAAGAGGGGTGGCTGCTGTAACAAAGAGAGGAGAGAGCTTGAGGGACGGTGGGAGACAGAAAGTTAGAGAGAAAAGAGAACACACATAGAGAGAAGGAGAGCAGCACGCACACACAAGGGCGAAGGACGGAGCGAGGAAGCCGGAGCATGGAGGAGCTATTGAAGACGTCGGTAATAGAATAGGGAGGGATCTCATTCTTTATCCATGTCGAATATAGTTATCTTTTGTGTTTCTTTTGCTGAGTTCATGTTCGAGTAGGTCCACAGCCATGGGTTAGAGAGCTTTGCCGATATGTAATAAAGTTTTGTTCTTAATGCTTGGTTATAATATTTGTTCGTTTCGGATTGATTGGTTGTTCGTAATGCTTTTGTTCTTGTTGGCCACTTGAATGAATGCTTATAAAAATCTAATTGCATTGGGAGATGAATTGGATTTTGGAACGTAGCCATGATATGAAGTCTCAATTGATTTAGAACCTTGGCCCGTCGGTTGATTGAATTTAGGAATTAGGATAGTGATCTTAATGCATCTAGTAGGTGAGATTACACAATTGGGAGATTGGTAGTATGCATGCTAGATAGTGGGTTTAGGCATCGGGAGAGTCATTCCCTAGAAAAGACCTTGAATTTCCCGAATACGTAACGATATCTATAACCATGATTTTGTTAGAACTTCGTTGCATCATCGTGCATCTCTCGAAACCTGTGGTGTTTAGTCATTGAGTTTATCCCGTTAATTAGTTTAGTTTATTTTCATTCGCATTCCCATCACCTATTGATTTCACACCTCCTACGGTGGTTGCCAAAGCTCCGAGTGAACGCGAAATAGGCCATGGACTTGGTATCTCAGGATCTTTGATCTCTTCTCTTGTTTGTGTTTGGGACAGAGATCTCTCTTCCCTGCGTTGGGAATGCTAACGCATTTCCTGATCCCGCCAAAAAGGCAGACTGAAGCGAAGGATCAGAAAATGCAAGACAACAAGGGGCACACATCTTATTCATTAGTTTACTAGCTTTAGAGTTGCATCGATTCCTCGTGTTCGACCCTGATACTATACGATCCGTATTCTTGCGGAAGCGTTAGTCTAGGTAAATTATTACTTGAGATTAACCACATCAGATATCACAACGAGATCACATCCACGGTATCAACTCTTTCAACCTTAATACAAACTACGTCCATGATTCGTCCTTCTCTCTGTCGACTATTCCCCATGCAATAGGATATTGATGTTCACCATCTTGCGCGGTCGCCACAATCAATGCTCCCTTGTACACTCTTGTCAGAAGTGTTGCATCCACAGCAACAACTTTACGCATGTATTTTCATCCTCTTATAGCCGCTCTGACAGCCATAAAAAGGTGTTTGAAACTTTTCCCATCACTGTTGAGCTGAAGATTTGCGACATATCTGGGATTTTTTTCTGTAAACATGTGCAACCACCCTGGATCCTCCTATAATGTTCAAAGTCATCACCACAAATCTCCTTTTGAGCACTCCATTTGCCTCTTCATTCCATCAAATATGATACTTTGGCACCGTACTTTGCTTTTACACGAGCCATCAATTCTTTTGTTGGAGGTGTTTCATATTTCCCGACATATTCCTCATTCAAATAATCCTTAACTCATTGCGTTGTACCCTTAGCTTCTATTGATTTAGATACAGGTGAACAATTATGAATGGGATAGTGTGTTCTCACACTAAACCATTTAGAATTCGGGATTGCTGCCACACGTAACTACTATTTACAAGCACTTTCGGTAACTTGCATCGTACTTCCCACAATTTCGAATCAGATCTCATTGTTCTATATCTAAAACAAGCTTCAATTTAATCCCCTTCCTTACAAATTCCTATACATCCTTCTTGCTATCAAACTCTCCATCTTCGAACTCGAAGATATTATTTTCACTGTTATTCTCATGAACTACCATTTCCAAGTTTTTCTCACAATCACCCTCCTTATGCTTTGTTGGCACATCATAATCAACTTTATTACTCCCACAAACAACTTCATCAACTATCACATTCATGGCACACCCACCATCTTTTCTTAACCCGCTGGTATGTTCACTATTAGAATTATCCGAATCCAAAATATTTATTATTTCCGTAGGATTACTCCCAACTCTACTTTTTTATTTGGACCTAAAATAACACATGCATCATATTCTACAACACCTCCATCCTCATTCTCTAGCAATGCTTCCAGAAGCAGGAATTAGAGGTTCAACTTCCCTCTCAACATCAATTTCAACCTTCACACTTGCTGATTCTATCTCCACATACAACAATGGTCGAATTCCTCTTATGCGATTAAACATATAACAAATAAGATGTTTGGCATCCATTATATATGTTGGCTTCCTATTTTCACAAATATTGGGTAAAATGCTTAACTTCAACTTCGTTGTATTTTTCCCCACCATAATCTATGTGCATAACTCATCAATAAGTTACTGGTGTGTCAGACTAACCGGAGAATAATAGAAAAATACTCTCAGGTTTTCTTCAACTCTACCAACCCATTCAAATTCTCCATTTAGGTTTTTATTCCATTCACCATCATAGAAAAAATAAATTAATGTTATTTTCTCATCACCGAATCCATTACACCTATAACACAAACATAAAAAGATGGTAAATTCTCTGACCCACTGCGACCATGTGTTTCAAATTCACAATGACCCAGCTCATGCATGATACATCTAAACTTGTGCTTTGCATTTGTACTTGTATTTTCCTTGATTTTCTCTTTTTTTAATTATTAGGATTGTAGTATAAATATGTAACTTTGTATCAATGTTAAACATAAGAGAATAGTTATTCTTATTCTCTCTAATTCTCTCGATGTTTCGCTTACTCTCAATCTTTCTAATCTTGCTTCCTTGATTCATCTTTGATTTACAAAATCTACAAAGCCATGTAGTGGCTTTTTCAATTTCAATTTCAATCACATACTCTCGTGGTTGATTTACATAAACTTCCTCTGAAATCTCTCCATTCAGAAATGCATATTTGACATGTAATTGGTGCAAATTCAACTTCTCTTGAGTTGCTACTGCTATCAATGTTCTTATTGTATCATATCTGGATAGACGAGAAAATGTTTCTCCATATTCCAAGCCATAACTTTGAGTGAAACCACGAGCTACCAGCCTAGCTTTCAACTTCAGAACTTGACCATTTTCATCAGTTTTTACTTTGTAAATTCATTATACATTGATTACCTTATGGTTTTTAGGTAGATCAGTGAGCTCCCAACCATTCTTTTTTATCATCTCCATCTCAGCATCCATAGCATCTCACCACCCTTTTTCAGTCAAAGCTTCTTCAAATGAAGTGGGTTCCTATACTGTAAGATAAGACCCTTCATAGGCCTGATATGTTTCCTCACTCCTTGGTTCTGCTTCTTCATAGATATCACTTAACCTTCTTATTCTTTGAACCTGTCTTGAGGAGCTACCATGGGTTCCTCAGCCTTCTCTACTACTTGACTAAGAATGACTGAGCCTAAATGGAATGGGTGAGAATTGAGGTGCTCCCCCACTCCCTCTAGAGCTCTGTCCTTGCTGTGGTGTTGCAGGTATAGTCTGGAGTGGTTGTGAGTCTTCCTGATATGGAGGACCCATGGGTATATAACTTGGAATAACAAATTTTTCTCTGGTTTCATTTTATGTCTCCCAATCCCATCCCTTGTTTTCTTCAAAAACAACATCCCTTGCTACATCCATTTTCTGAGAACTGAGATTGTAAACTCTATATATGGGGTGGCCAATCTGAGTTTCGATCCGGGTTCCTCGGGTTTATGAAAACTGGACCCAAATTGAACCCAAATGTTTTTCGGTTTGAGTTCTTCAGATTTTGATTCGGGCTCGGATTATTCGGGTTTTGAAGCAGTAAACCCAAAATAACCCAAATTAAATTCGGGTATCCATGGGTTTTTGGGTTTCCGGATTTTTTGGGTTATTCGGGTTATTTGGGTTATTTGGGTTTGGGTTATTTGGGTTATCCGGGGTTTGGATGGTTTTTCGGGTTCTAACAAAAAAAACCAAGTTAGCATACAAAAAAGTAAAAAATACATATCTAACTCATAAAAATGAACTTCGCAAATACCAAAATGAAATAAATTCCAAAAAAACGCCAAAATGAAATGAATTCTGAAAACATCAAAATGATAATAAATCCAAAAACGCCAAAAAGAAAAGAACTCCATAATCGTCGAGTTGTTGTCCTTATTCTCCTCCTTTATTTGTGTCTGCTAAGTTTAGAAACAAAGATGAAAGTATAATTTCAATGTTATATAAGAAAGATAAAAAAATAAGAAGAACATACTTTGAGAAAGTGTATTCACATCTCATTCACCTCCATTATTTGTGTCAGATAAGCTGAAAAACAAAGAGTAGATTATAAGTTTAATGTTATATAAAAGATAAAATGAAATAAGAACATACATTGAGAAAGTGTATCCATGAACTCATTTTCATTAATTATTTGTTGAAGACTCAATGTTGTATCAATATGAAATGATGATCGCAACCAATTTTTCGTCAAAATCAATGCTTCAACCATATTAGGATTCAATGTACTCCTATATTGGTCTAAGATATGTCCTCTCTTACTAAATACCGACTCGGATGCAACTGTAGAAACAGGAATTGCAAGAACATCTCTAGCCATTTGCCCTAAAATTGGAAACTTTAAACTATTCCATTTCCACCACATCAATAATTCAAATTTTAGACCCAATCTATTACGAATCGACACCTCAAGGCTTTCCATCAAATAAATATCCAATTCATTTGAAAATTCATTAGCATTTCCCTTATCAAAAACCAATTTCTTAAATTCTCCCCATGGATCATCTTCTTCCCCATCACCCTAATACACATCAACATCATCTTCTACTCTAGAATGACTTTCACTACAACTTCCACTATTAAAAGCACTTTTGCTTTTTGTACCTTGCACTATAAAATCCATAAAGCTTACAGATGAATTACGAGAGTAGTTCTTTCATTTCACCACATTTTTGTTCATCATTATCATACATCTTCTCAAAATAATGAGTTGCAAAACTCATTTTACTCTATGGATTAAGTACAGTAGAGACTAGCAAACTCTTGTTTATTTGCTCCAAACCTTTCCAATACTTATCAAATTTATCATTCTTCATGCAAGATGTCATACTACTCAACACGGGATCATAACTACTAGCCATCGACCTCAAAGTCATTTCAATCTTATATATTTCATAAAAACCCTGTTCGATGTCACTTTTGTAGAAGCAGAAAAAGCCAATGACAAATCGTAAAAGATTTTCAAGAATCTTACCATACGACGAGAATTTTCCCAATAATTACTTGATGGCGGTCCAACCCTTCTCCTTCCACTTACTGCGTCTTTCTCATGAAAATAATCATCGTAGTGTTTGTCCTCATCTGCCATCCTATCAAAAGCTTCTCTAAACTTTAACGATGCACTCAACATCAGATAAGTTGAATTCCATCTAGTACTACAATCCAAAATCAAACTCCCTCGACCAGTTTTTTCTTGTTTTACTCGAATTTGAAATTGTTGAAACCTTGAATCGGATGATCAAACATATTTTACTGCATTTCTTATACTAATCACACTATCACCAATCTCCCTCAACCCTTCATTGACAATTAAATCCAAAATATGAGCACAACAACAAACATGCATAAATTCATCCTCAAATACCAATGCATCATCTCCCCAAATCTTCAATTTGTTTCTCAACAACTTAATTGCACGATCATTAGAACTAGCATTGTCAACAGTTATCGTGAACACCTTATAAATATCCCAATCAATCAAGTATGTCTCAAGTTGCTTTGCAATTTTTTCCCCTTTGTGGTTAGACACCGGACTAAAATCAATAATCCTTCGATGCAATTTCCAATTATCATCAATAAAATGAGCAGTTACGACCATGTAACTCACAGATGTAATAGAAGTCCATAAATTAGTTGTAAAAGATACTCTTCCCCCATTCATCATACTTTTCAAAATAGCTTTTTCATATGCATACATTTGAAGCACATCTCTAGTGATAGTTTGTCTCGAGGGGATAACATATTTAGGATACAAGACATTGCAAAGATGTCTAAACCCAACATTTTCAACCGTAGAAAGTGGTATCTCATCCATAATAATCATCTTTACAGTTGCTCGCCTACATGCTTCTTGAATAAAACTAAGAGCAACAAGCATATGAGTACCATCTTCTTGATTACCACTATCATCCATAGTTAACACCTTCTACTTCCAACGAAGTTCTTATATGCTTTATAGATGTGAATATGCTTATTCATGCTACTAGTTCCATTCGATGTACTTCAACACTTCAACTTTAAGTCACAATATTTGCATTTACTATATTCAATAGATTCTCTTAAAAAATGTTCCCACACCTTTGATCGTTGAACATATTGTTTCTAGATTTTTTAGGCAACTCACTATGTTCGAAAGTCGCTGCCCTTTTGTTCTGATATTGAAATTTTCTCGTATCAAGTTCATCCGCAACAACCATATGCATATCCATCTATAAAAAAATAAACAGAATATTTTTTACTATTTGTAATAAATCTCAATCTATAGCTTATTGATATACAAACGGACAGAAGAAACGAATCTTATCGGGAGAAGACGACTGCGAAGAGAGGAGACGGCAGATTTCTCTCGTTAAAGAAAGCTTTCATTGTTGCTTAATATGTAAAGATATGCAGAAGATTTGTTTACTTCACTGATATACAAATGAAAGAAAATCAACGGAAGAGAATCTATAGCTTCTTACCTAGAGAAGAAGATTGCGAAGAGAGGAGACGACCGAAGAAGTCTCGACAGGATGAGGGAGATGCGGCGGGTGAGGGAGAAGCGACGGATGATGGAAATGCGATGGGTGAGGGAGATTTGATGGATGAGGGAGAGACGGATGAGGGAGACGCGGCGGATGAGGGAGATGAGGTGGGTGAGGGAGACGCGGTGGGTGAAGGACGTGGCGGGTGAGGGAGATGCAGCGAGTGAGAAAGACACAGCGGATGCGGATGAGGCGCTGGGTGAGGGGAGAAAAGTGGATTTTTTTGTCAGGAGGCAGGATGAGGAGAGGGAGATGAGAATGGAGATAGAGGGTGTAGGTAGTAGTAGGCTGGCTACATAACACTAAAACAATAAACTCTAACTTAATTCGGGTTGTTTGGGTTCCTTGGATTTAACCCGAACCTGAACGGATTCTAATATTTGGACCCATATGGATTTTTATGGTACCCCTTTTGTAACGATCCGGGTTTTTCGGGTCGACCCGGGTTGGTCCGATTCGGGTAACCCGGATTGGCCACCCCTATCTATACCCCTTGCTTATGCTACTATACCCAACGAAGATTGCCTTCTATGACCTTGCATCTAGCTTTCTTTTGTGCTGTGATGGTATCATGACATGACGGAGACACCCAAACACACAGAGATGGCTCACAAATGGTTTGTAGCCACTCCAAACCTCCAAGGGTGTCTTGTCTTGTAATGTTCTCATTGGCATTTTATTCTGAAGATAGGCCGAAGTAAACACTCCCTCATCCCAAAATTTGTTTGGTAACCCCTTGTCCTTCAACATGTTTCCGGTCATGTCTAGGAGGGTTATATTTCTTCTCTCAGCTACTCCATTCTGTTGTGGGGAGTAAGCAACACTCAGCGGCCTTTGTACACCATGTTCTTCCAAGAAATCAATGAATTCTGATCTCACATTCTTTACTCTTTTTCCAGTTTGTGTTTCCACCAATGAGTTGAACTTCTTGAAAACATGGAAGACATCAGACTGGTGTCTCACAAATTAGACCCATAACATGTGGGAATAATCATCTGTGAATGTGAGGATGTACATGCTTCCATCAAGTGATGGAGTCTGCATAGGACCACACAGATCAGTGTGTATAAGGTCTAGTACTTCCTTAGAATTTACTTTAGATGTTTTAGGAAACTCTTCTCTAGTTGGTTTCCCCTACACACACGCCTCACACACCTCTTTGATCACCTTAAATTTAGGTAAGCCTTTAACCATTTCTCTGTTTTGCATCTTCTGCAGATTATGTAAACCTTCATGCCCAAATCTCCTATGCCATAAATTAGAAACATCTATCGGACATGCATTCTTGCTTGCTTTGCTGCTAGTGTCCATTTTAGAGGATAAGCCTTCTTATCATTGGTACTTCAGCTACTTTGCCACCATGGTTATCTCTTATAACACACTTGGCTTCTGTAAACTCCACAAGATATATGTTTCTTACCATTTGAGGTACACTCAAAAGGCTTTTATCTAATCCAAGGACCAAGAAAACATTCTTGATTGTTCTCTTGCCTTTCTTACATACAACTTCAATATCCCTTTTTCCTAATGTCACCAAAGTGGCTCCATTACCAACCCTTATAGGAACTTTAAAGGATCTCTCTAAGGTGGTAAAGAACCCTTCTTCTTGGTTCATGTGGTTTGTTGCTCCACTATCTATGCGCCAAACATCATCATCAAAGTTCTAGTTTGCCACATGAGTTGCAGTTAATAATTAGTTGTCTTCATCTTGCTCCTCTCGGTTTATCTGAGCTTGATTTGTTCTAGCCTTTTTGGTTCTGTTGTCTCTATCAAAGTGGCCAGGCTTCCCACAAGTATAACATTCTTTTTAGTCTTGAAGGTCTTGGATCCTTCAGACCTTTCCTGTCTATTCTTGAAGTAACATTGGGATTCGGTGTGGTTATCCTTCCTGCATAGCCCACACCACTTCTTCCCCTTGAATTTTTCATATGTTTTGTTAAAACCTCATTTGCTGGTTTCTATCTTATGAATCCTTTAGTTTTAGCTTGAAAAGATCTTTCTAAACTCCCACCATTTTTTTCATCAAGTCTTGATTCTTAAGACTGTAACACAATCACAAGTTCTCCAACAGTCAAGGTGGCTAGATCCTTTGTTTGTTCAATGACCCTATACAGGGATCAAACCTTTCTTGTAAAGAGCATAGGATCTTTGAAACGAGAACATCTTCCTCAACCTCATCACTGTAATCCCTCATTTCATTTCCTAGCTCAGTAACCTTGTTAGCAAATTCCTTGATGCTCTCCTTCTCTCCTTGTTTCAGATTGTAGTAGTTTGCTCTCAATCTCTGCAGTTTGATCATGGCTGCCTTTGGACCCCCTTGGAACCTCTCCTTTAGCATATCCCATGCTTTCTTGGAGGTACCAAAAATGGATAAGTGTGCACTGAAGATTTCTTCTGAGATAGCATTGTAGATCAGTTCCAAAGCTCTCTAATCCCTAGCCTCCAATTCTTCCCATTCTGCAATCTTCTTCTGCCTCAGCTCCTCGGTTGTTTCAATGCCTATTGTAGCATCTCTGGTATCCCTTCAGTCACCACTTTCCACAAACTCTTAGATCTAAGGGTAGCCTTGATTTTGAGTGATTATAGTCCTTCCATCAAACACAGGTATGGGAGTTTGATTTTGCATCTAACAGTTTATGTTTCCTTCTGTTTTGTGCCCTTTTTAGTTCAACCTCTAGTGCTCCAATTGTGTTGTGTCTAGTGCCCTAGTACTTCCTCTCGGCCTTGAGAACTAATGAGGCTCTGATACCACTGTTGAATTTTAGAAAGCTTCAACAGCCAAAGGTCGTGACATCAAGCTCTGTCTCTTCTCTCCATCTCAATATTGTGCAAACAAAGAATGTAAAAATTGTTTCTGGTGTACCTTGTATCAGTGTGAGTATGTCATGTAAATGATTCTTCAATGGAATGAAATCAAGATTTTTGTGTTCTGAATAATACTCTCTTTTTTTATTTTGAACAAAATACAAAATATATGCCTTTGCTTAGCACTCGACAAAAGCATACTCAATTAATACTAAATCAGAATATATCTTTTACATTACTAAATAAAAAACAAAAGCATGTCCTAAGACATGTCTAGAGAGTGCAGTGTCCTTGCCGGTTCCGGTATCCTTCCATTGACAACCTTCTTCTCTCAAGGTCTTCTTCTTCTTTCCTTCAATTTCCTACAGGGTCTGACATATCCTTCCAACTCCTTGCATTTGTTTCTGCAACCTTGTTTTCATGTTCTTTTTCCTCTGCTTCCTCTACCTCTGCTTCTTCCATGTCTTCTTTTGGTTCTTCTTTGTTATCTTGCCGAGGTTGCTCAGCTTCTTCACAAAAAAATCTCGATTAGATATCTAGGGAAGCAAGTCATAAGACATATGAATTATGTTTGAGTTTCTTACTCTCTTGAAATTGGATTCCTCTCATTTAACTCTTCACTTACAGTCTTTATTTGCTCGAACATATCTCTGACTTCCCTTTGAATTATTCCAGGATCAGTTTCAGAACCCTTCATTGTAAAGCATGAGAATCAAAGTTTATTATGGCTCACACAAGGTATTGAGTCAAGTAGCTTGGACAATCAAGGTTATACTTACATATCACAAGGAGGTCAGTTAAAAGTGTGTAAGAGAGCTCTAGTGATCTTAAATATTAACTTGTAGAAAGGCCTTTATGTGTTACAAGGGGAGATAAGAATAGTAGATACTCACAATGTAATGCATAAGGATGATGCAACTTAACTTTGACATATGAAATTAGGACACATGAGTATTAATGGCTTAGAATTACTAGTTAACAAATTATATTTACCAAAAAAAGAAGCTGGAAAATCTAGATATATGTGAAGATTGCATCTTGGACAAAACCACTGGGCTTAGTTTCAACACTAAGAAGCATGTCACTACGAGTATTTTGGACTACAATGATGCAGATCTCCAAGGCTGACAGAATGTAAACCCATCATTGTCAGAAGCTAGGTATTTTCAATCCATAATTGATGATTATTCTAGAAAATTTTGGATTTACTTTCTAAATAACAAGGATTAAGCTTTGTGGATTGAAAGAAACTGGTGAAGATACAAATAGAGAAAAAAGTGAAGTGTTTAAGGGCTGAAAATGGTTTTAAATTTTAAAATAATGATCAATTCAATTCATTCAAGATGGGAAGTAAACGTCACATGAATTGCGCTTTACATCCCAATAAAATGGGGTTTCACAGAGGATGAATGGAACCATAAGTGAAAAATGTTAGGTTTTTCTATCTGAGTCAAAACCAGAAGAAATATTTTGGGCAGAAGATACTTCAACAACATTTCATGTTATAAAGAAATCTCCTTCAAGAGCAATTGTATTCAAAACAACTGAAGAGATATGGTCTAATGAGAAACCTCATTATAGGTATTTGATAAGGTTGGTAGTGTGGCATTTGTTCATATAGACGAAGGAAGAAACTAAACCAAGGGACTTGAAAGGCATATTTCTAGGATATTCTCAAGGGACCATGGGATGCAGAATCTGTTAATTCATGAACGAAAAATGTATAATAAGTAGAAATGTGATATTTCAAGAGGGAAAGGTGTACAAACATCTACAAGAAGGATCAATCACTGATGAAATGGTTTAAGAACCAGAAAAAGTCACAATCAGGACTTCATTGAACATTCCATAAACAAGTGATATACCTAATTCCAAAGACTTTTATCTACATCAAATTTTAAGAACAATAAAAGGGGAAAAATTAGATCAGAAGTTGAAGAAAACTCTGAGGGATATAGTAAGATATGAATTTAGAGGGTTCTATGAATTCAAATGACTCATTAGAAGGATATCAACTTGCAAAAGACATAAGAAAGATGAAGATTAAACTACCAGCAAAGTTCAGGTGTGGTGATACAACATCATTTGCTTTAACCATAGAAAATAAGGTAGAGCTTACTGAGTTCAGATCTTAAAAAGAGGCTGGAAGAAGTCATTTCTAAATCAAGTGGAAAAAGGTCATAGAGGAAGGAATAGAATCTTTATACAAAAAGTAGACTTGGATCTTGATTGAAACCCAACAAACAAAAGACCGATAGGCTGCAAGTGGATATATAAAAGGAAGTAAGCCACTTTTGAAGTTACAGAAGAAAGGTTAAGGCCAAACTCATGGCTAAAGGTTTCTCCTAAATTGAATGCATAGATTACCAAGATATCATTACACCAGTGGTAGAACATGTCTCCATTAGATTTATTATAATTCCTCAAATGATATTTGCCTAGCTTAAAACAATATGTTCCATGAAAGGATAAAAATATCGATATTAGTCTTCATTTGATAAGAGATATCTTAAATCAAGGTATAATCAACATCATGAAGATTTTAATAGAGGAGAACCCAATTGACATATTTATTAAAGTGTTACATGTAAGCAAGTTTATAGAAGCTCTGGAACTTTTCAAGGTTACACTAATCTGAAAGTTCTAGAGAAGTTTATCCATGTAGAAAGCAATTCGGTTTTTAGTTTTCATATTCACAAGGTTGGCGGTTAGTTTTGGTTCAAGGTTAAGATTTGTGGTGAAGTCTGGCACAAAACTATGAACTTATGTTCACTGAGTTCCGTATTGAGGAGGAGGAGGGGGAGGAGGTCCAATTATTGTCGGTTAATTCTAATATTTGTTTCAATCGGGTGGAATTAGAAATAAGTTTAGAGTATGCATTTAATTTGATTGGTTTACTTTTAATGATTCACATTAGATGCACATGTGTTCGTCGACCATTAGAAATGGTTAATTATAAATTTACGCATGTTCCATCTTTTTCCTCTATCTGATGATTCAGAACTCTCTTTTCTTCTCTAAAATTTTACTGCCATTGTTGTAAGAGCTTGGCCTTAGTGTAATCGTGGATTTGATAGAGAAGTCTAGGAAATTTCTCCTGGCATAACATACCTTCTTTCACATCAAAAGGAGGGAACACGTAAAAGTCTCGTGTCTTTTTACATTTCTTTCTTTTTCTTTTTTGGTTTGTTTGTTTACTCTGTTATTCTGTATGGCAAAAATTTAATTTTCTTTCAAGATAAACTTTATGTGACTTTTTATCAAGAAATTAATCCTACACTCCCTCCATTAAAATTGTGTTAACTTCACCTTCAATTCAAATTAATCTTAAATATCCAAATTTTATAATTCAACTTCAACATATTTCCCCCAAATTTTTTAAATTAAACCTATTTTCCCGAAGTATCCAAATTCAACCTATTTCCCTCTGGAATGTCCAACTTCAGCATATTTCTCTATAAATTTCCAAATTCAACATGGTTCTCTCGAGATCTTTTGATTCAGTCTATTCCTTCTCACCCCGAAGTTTCTAGATTAAATATATTACGCATAAGATAAAAAAAATTATGCCAAAAAAACTAGGCTTAGAGCATTCAGATTTGATTCAAATTTCGATTCATTTACATAGGTACAAATTATTTGAGTTTTAAAAAATGATTATTCAATTATTAACATAAAATGTTTTTGTTTTGCTCTATTTAAATTTCAGACTAATCAAATAAAAATAATAAATATATTATTATTTAAATAATGAATTATTTATTAAGAAGTTATTTAAAAAATTTGAATATGATTAACCAAATAAATCAAAACAAAATCATTTATGGTTATAATCGAATGTTTACTATTTATTGAAACCTAAATAATGCACATCGATTGTAATCGAATAGAAACACGAAGTGAATCTGAATTATCTAACCCTAGTTTTTATGTCATTAATTTTTTATTTTACAACGAATAAGTTGAATTTAGAACAATCGGGACATATAGGTTGAAATTTTTATCGAAAAATAGGTTGAATTTGAAAATGTAGGGAAATATGTTGAATTTTAAAACTTGATGGAAAATAGGTTGAATTTGAAAACTTCAGAGAGAAATAGATTGGATGTGAAGACTTCGGAGGAGAGAAATAGAAATTTAGTGGTGGAATATATTAAATTTGGAAACTTTGAGAGGTATCAAGATATATTCATAAACTTCAGGAGTAACAACTGAATTTGAAAACGTCGAAGGAAAATATGTTGAATTTAGAAACTTCAGATAAAAATAGACTAAATTTTGATGGTGAGTCAATAGAATTTTAAAACAGAAAAAATAGACTGAATTCACAAAGTTTAGTAGAAAATTGATTGAATTTGTAAAGTTTTGAAGAAAGATAGTGAAATTATTAGCATATCTTTATACCATCAATTTAATATAATATGTTTCAAGTTTTAAATTTTGTTAGAAATATAAAATCATAATTATATTCTCGGACATATTATTCAAATATTTAACTCGATTTAGTTATACTATAGTTGATCAAAATAAAAACGTAAAATGAATTTAGTTGCATTATAATTTAATATAATATTTTATAAATGGTAAAATTGAATTTTCCTTTTCTCTCACACTGCCATTTGTGAATAGTTTTCTATGATTTTTTATATATATCCTATCATTCAGGACGCTCTCCTCCTTTTGTGTGTGTGTATACATATATATATATATATCCTCATGTACTTGTGTTGTCTCAACTGACGTTTCAAGTTGTAAATTTGTCGGCATCATGGTTGTTCCAGGAATTCTATGGCAGAGAAGTTGTATGGCTACTCTCCGGCGGAAGCACTTGGGAAGGACCCAATTCAGATTCTTATTGATAATAGAGACTCTACTCTTGCTCAGAATATTACTCGTCGTTGCAGCAATGGTTAGAGCTAGACACGTAAGTTTCGTGTGAAGAACAAAATAGGGGAGAGGTCTCCTGTTGTCACAACGATTTCCCCTTTTAATGATGATGATGGTTCTCTTATTGGAATTATCTGTATCACAGATGATTTGACGCTCTATCAAGACACGATAGTTCCAAATTCGACACCAAAACCTTAGGAAAAGGAAACAAGATCCAGCCTGACTATGAATAGTGTTGCATCTAAACTTGGACTTATTCTCAGCAGCCTTTACAAGCCGCTATAGAATCGAAGATATCCAATTTGGTTAGTCCAAATCTCGCAGATTGCACATTCTGTTTTGTTTTATGATATGGCTGCATGTTTTGACTGATGTAGTCAAAATTACAGGCATCCAGGGTAAGCAACAAAGTGAGATCGACATTCCTAGCTGGTGAGAGTCATGCTACGCGTGATGGTGGTAATGGGGCCGGACATCTATGTGAACATGGTTTGTCTGATGGCGCTCTATCTGACCATAGAGAGGATGCAGCTTCAAGTTGAGCTAGCATACCAAGGGGACATTTTATCCAATCTCATTTTGGTGTATTTATGCTTCATGAAGACAAGTCTTCTGGGAAACCCTTCAGAGATTCTGGTGACGAGAGTTATAGGAAATCAGCACTCAGTAAGATTCTCACCTCAATAGCCGAAGAATGGATGGGGAAGGAAGGTTTTTCATGGTCATGGAAAGGAAGTGCGCGGGAATGCTCAGAGGGAAAGCCTGTTCTTTTTGCATGGCGTTCAGTGCGGAATGAGAAAGAAAAACATCGTAGTTCCTCTCCCGCTGCTAGGTCCGAAGGCCCTGCATCTGACAGTTATAAGCCTTCTAATAACGAGGCTTATGGATCCTGGTCTTCTTCTATTAATGTGAACAGCACAATCAGTGCCAGCAGCTGTGGTAGTACCAGCAGCCAAGTTCATACAGTTTATGATTTGTCTCTTTCCCTATTTTTCCAAACTTCAGGAATTTTCCTTTTTAATACTCACAGGTTCTTGTGGAACTGTCTATCATGGTATGTGGTTTGGATCTGTACGTTCTAACCTCCTACATGATGGGAACTCAAAGTTTAAAGACTTTTTATAATAATTGAGAGCATTGAATGTCCCTGCAGGATGTAGCTGTTAAGGTATTCTCCAAACAAGAATATACAGAAGAGATCATAGCATGTTTCAGACAAGAGGTATTACACTTGTCTCTTCTCATTCTTACATACTGCAAGACAACACAATTGAAATTACACCGAAACATGGTTTGTTACATACGGTAAGATTCTCATCGGTGTACAAGGTAGGTGGTATGAATCAGAAACTGAAATTATAAGTCTTGGTAACCTAAAACTTGATGCATCTACGTATCTTGGCCTATGGTGGTAAGAATGCTAATGTGTTTTGACGACTTTCATCTAGATTCCAGTTTTATGCTCCGAGTTGGCAGTAGACTTAAGCATAACTTATGTTTCTTCCATCAAAATTACAAGTTCATAATTCTTCTGAAATATAATTAACATGTTATGGCATTAACTGAGTTTTACTTCTTTGTATTATTCAGGTTTGGGCTATTCAATCCTGCACTTGTCTATGATCATCTAGGAATATATTCAGCGCTAATTTTTGGAAGCTTGGTATTTTGTGTTGTCTTATATATAAAAGTAGGTATCTGTATGACAGATGCAGTGATTCAATTTTTTTAATTTCTTTAAGATATGGTTAAAAATTTAATTTTTTGTGTTTTTTCTTGTATAAGGGTCGTATCGCACCTTCGTCGAGTGATTCTGGTTCAGCTGGTGACATGATAATTGCCTTCTACTGGGTGAGCAGGTGTTATATGACTGGCCATATTGGTATACTTCAGAGATGTACTGGCTAGGATTTTAGTTAAAGAATTTACTTCTTGCAATGCTAGGCTATCACCTTGCGACTTTGTTGCCTATTTGCTCAATATCCGAACATTAAGCTTTACTAAGGCTCCATGTTTATTGGTCCTATTTCGCTGTCAAAATGATCATAGAGGATTATCCCATTTGTATGAAAAGTAAACAAAATTTCGATTGTTTCATGGGTAAAAAAGCATGGAACTCCTTTTATATAACACTTTTTTTTTTGTCAGAGATCAAACGCCATGATTTGGATCCTAATATTTACAAATAATATATCTTCCTATGACAATGTGCTATAGTTTGTGTCCTGCCAGATAATTATGGGATGTTCTGGTTGTAATATTGTCATTTTCTCTTGCAAGGCATGGAGTTGTACCCATGCATTGGTAAGAATTTCGACATCAAGATTTTTACTAAATGCAGCTTTGGGATAATGTCGTGGGCGGTTCTTGCAGTCCCATACTGCATAAAACAAGTACTTTCCCTTCTGTTATTATCAAGACCGAAGTAAATGAGAATAACTCTCTTTATTTCAAGTAATGGTTTCATGATGAGTTTCCCCAAGTGTCCCCAGTGTCATTCAGGTTTCCTCTAAGTTGACTGATTTCTTAACATGGATCTTGAAGTTGAAGAGTGTGATCTCCCTTTAAATTGTTGTTCTTATATTTTCTTTTATCCAGTATGAATTATATGGGAGAGTTTCGGATTCCATGCTGGTGAACACCATATTGATGTTGGTGTATGTCACAAAATTTTTCTTGAGGGAAGCTGGTAACTGGAACACTATGGATATCGCTCACGACAGAGGTTTTTCTTGCAGTTGATAATGAAATTAAACCATCATCTTATGTGGTAAAACGATTTGATCGTCATCAAAGGTCATAAGCAGGATAACTCAGCTAACCTTGCCTTCTTTTACTAATGTTTCAGATGCCTATACCTTTGAATATATCGATTAGGGTCTGGATCGCTGGTATGTGTTGCAATACGTCCTGCATATGTTTGAGTATCCATTAAACATTGAGAAGGACTATTCAGAGAAGGGATAGGAGCCCAAATTCTGGGTCTTCGTCACCTTCGTTTCATATCCTTCCATGGGAAGAAGGTTGGGGTCCAAGTAGGAATTCAAGGGAACAATACTTGACACTAGGAAAACAACAGGTATTTTATGTTATATGTGTTGTGTATGCGTTTGAAACATGTATATATCTCAAATCCATAACTCTAGCATGGAGTAGCATAAGATGATTGAAGTTGAAGTGTGGATTATTGTTGCTTCATGAAATCATGTTCGAATCAGTGTGTCATATATTTCATTGAATCAAAGCGGATAATTGTCCTTGGTTGTCTGGAAAATATATGCCTCACACACATTTGATTGATATTGATCTTTCGCATGAATTGTTAAAAAAATTCTTATTTTTATTTTTTGTCTAGAAAATGTTTATTATCCATGAAAATAGTATATCACTACATTTTTCTTAGTTAATATTATTATTCAACTAACGTTGTCGGCGTATTACAATACTATGAGGTTATTCTCCATTTATCTTGGAAAATAAAAGGGCTTAATGATCACATTGATGAAGAAAGTTATGGCCATTCGATTTCGATACCACTCATATGTTTCAAATTTTTTATTTCTTTCATTGTTATATATATGAAGCGATTTTCCTTTGCAATCTTTAGGGGAAATGTATTCTTCATGTTAGCTTTTGGTTTTGTGTTCCTCCTCAACAAAACCCCATATCTTATGATATCTTTGCATCATTCATTTTTTTAGAAATATTGAGAATAAAGATTAATAGATAAAGCAAAAGGGATCACTAATGCCATAAACAAATTGGGATCGATGAACTCAATATATCATTTTTGTTGGTTATTATAGTATCGTGATCTCACTAGATTCATATTAATATTCATTTGTTTATTCTGTTCAAATTCGATATTTTTACTAAGTTGTTTCATTGCCTCTCTTACTGAGGAAAAGTGAATAGTTTAATTATATATTTCTATCTCTATTTGTAAATTATTGTTGCCTCGTTGTCTTTGTGTCTTCTTCAAAAATTATTGTCTTTTCCAAATTAATTGTTGTAAATGACTCAAGACATATGGTAAAAAAAAAACCTCAATCACTCGATTAGATTTGTTATATTTTTTCAGGTTAGAAGTTTGGATATTCTTTTTAATTTATAAATTTAATACTTTCTTTAACAAATATATATATATATGTACTATCTCATAGTAAAATATTTATTCATCGTATTTTTATAATCATATTAATATCTTAATCATCACACAACCACCACCAACACATGTAACGAGACATAAGATAAGAAGAAAATAATCCAAATCCAATTTATTAATATTAAAATTATATATAAGTATGTAGTTAGTATATCATTAACATTCTCATATTGACCGTAAATTAATTTAAATTCTGAAAAATCTTAAATACATTACAAATAATAGGTAAATTAATTATATGCAATTTTAATGTTCTATTATTTTAGAATAAATAAATAATCATATATAAATAAAATTAAAATTGTTCAATTTTTAAAAGCTCGTGCATCCCCTTTGAATGGTTTCATTCACACCGATATGCTTCTGTTTGCTACCTGGTTCAAGATTGCATATTTCATTCTAAAGTATTTTCTAATGGTTTCATGCTCAAAATTAGTCAAAAGCCTTGGAGTTATAGAAGAATTTTTCTTTACTATTTTTCTTTGCTAGAAGAATGTTTCAATATAGAGATCAATAAATCAAATCATTTACTTTAAGAGACTATCATTTTTTCTCCCATATTGATATTTGAAAATCTCATTTCTCTGAAAGAACACCATCAATGAAGATTCATGACATGTAAGTGCTCTTGATTATCCTTGAATTATTACCATAATTCACGGTATACTCTTCATAATGTTGGTTAGAAACCTTTTTTAGAATATATATATATATATATATATGTGTGTGTGTGGGTTTAGGGGTATAGACTGTGATATTAAAGCTCACGATCAATGATCGCAACAAACAAAGTGATTCAAGACTCAATAAGTATTTAATATTGTTGCTCCATTAACATATGATATTATTTCTTCTGCAATAAATTGCTCATCTTGCTTAAATCATTTCAAATACAGAAAATATGTCGTAAAAATATTGATATAGGATGGACTTCTATGTATTTTTTTCATTCAATAACTCAAATGATTGTCAAGAAAACAATTATGATCGTAACACATACTATTCCCTTTATGATCAATAGTTTAAAAAAAATAAATTAATACTTCTATTAATTTTTTTGTTCATGTGATTGTGTAATTAACACTTCGATCATTATGTTCCACAAATATCTGCACTAATGAAAATCTAAAGACAAACAAGAAATTCTAACATAAGTAAGTTTTAAAGATTTCCAAATTATATGAGTATCTCAATAATTATTTTAATCATGTTATGATTTAAATTTAGTATTAAAAAATTATATAGGTACGAATAGGAAAAACGATCATGCGGAAAACTCATGTCCGAATCATGCAATCACTTTCTCCGAAAAATTACGTTTTAAAATTTCAAATATATTATGAATAAATCGCACTGTTACTTTATAGTATATTTTATAAATCTATTGGTTAAACTTTTACATCGAAAATTAGAATTTTTTTCGCTTGTATTGACCGATACATATATCAAATGTCATGACAATGTTTGAATTAATAAATTATGTATAACATTTAAAAATATTACAATTTAATTATAATAAAAGCGCGCAATGCGCAGATATCATCTAGTTCTTAAATAAAAGACGTAGATGTTTATTCCTTTATTCAAATATAATGGAACTCTATGGTTGATGTAGAAGGTTTTACTAAACTAAATACCTTATCATAGTGGCTATATATCCTACAACCACAATGGAAAATAGAAATACAAAAGGTGGACTATATCTTGATGATAGTGAAGAAGAAGAAGAATCTACCTTCTTGTGGCAATCAATAAGTTTATCTCTAACTTGTCCATTTGATAGCAAGCATGTTACTTTGTTCTTCATCTTCTCATTAAGAGTGTCCCAATGAAAAGGCTCATTATGACCTTCCAATACCTCAAAATACTGTGTTTCAAGAGTCGAAAAAAGGGTCATTGTGATTTCTGTTGTACCAATTAATACTTTTGAGATTGGAGATTCTTCGTTGGCGACAAAGCTCTACAAAATCGCGAAAGAGAAAAAGAAAAAGATTAGAACGTCACCTTTTAATTCATGACTTTACAGCAAATCACAGTGGGAAAGAGCACTTATTTACCTTCATTGCGAATAAAACGTCCTTGTAGACGTCTCTGCAACTAGCAAGAGATTCAAACAATCTTTTGGGGATTTCATTTATGTGCAATGCTTCTTGTTTGAGCTTGGAAATCTCTTCCTTTAGTTGGTTGTTCGTAAGTACTTGTTCGGTGTGTTTTATCTGAGAATGTATGAATTGACAAGCAATACACAATGGGACTGCCAATCAATTCACATCAACTAATAGAAGGCAACAATGGCAAGAAGCATATGGTAGGCAGCTTTATGTTTAACTAAGAGTAAATGAAGCAGATAAACCCTAGAAACACGTACAAATTTCTATTTCATAACCATCAAATTTGGCAATCAAAGTAAAATGTGCATAAATTGTAACCTCAAAAGGCTCGAGAAAACTAACCTCAAGATTGTCCTTCTCTTTGGTCAGCAATTCAAACTGCTTTCTAAGATGTTCCATGTTTTCTTTGTCGTTCTCGTGAAGCAATTCCTGAAAGAGTTATAAACGCATTGAGAACAGCTTCTAGCACACACTGCAGGTGCTTAAATTCCTCGCCAAGGATAAAGAAAGTAATAACGAAAATGGTTAAGTAGCAGTAGAAATTTCGATGAGCTTCAGGTAATAATGTAATAAAGATCCATAAATTCTCAAAATATAAGGAGCTGAAAAAGATAATTTTGTGTCTAATGCCTGAGCTGTAGTGAATCAACCAGTTGGTTCCAACTTATGCTGTATTGTAAAGGATAACTAAGGATGTTATTAAACCTAGAAAGAAAAACCTGGCTCCCTTATCTGCATTCAGTACTATTCATTCGTTGAGGTTTAAAGCATATTTGATATTCAAGTACACAGTCCACTCACCTTAGTTATGGTTCTTGAAGGAATGGATTGACCTTTGACAACAGGAGTGAACTGGATTTTATCGAGATCTGCTGCATAACCCTTGTTCATTTTCATCCATCTTTCTTCATCGGCCACGTTTCCAAAGGAATCTACCATGGGGCTAAAATCAGACAGTCCTGAGTAATTTGACCGAGCAACCACAAAGGATTTGGAAGCGGATCTAAAGCAAGGTGTATCCGGTAAATCTGAGCTATCATTTCCATTACAATACTCATCTGATGAATGTCTCAATCTGATAAATTCCTGCAAAATGAAGGTGGTAAAGTGACCAAGTCTTTTCACACAATCAAGGATATAAGGGCGTATCAAATTTACTTGTATATAGTATTTTCGTCTATCAAAAACTAATGTAGAGAAAGAAGATTGTCGAAACATACTACTCAACACCGAGTGGTTAAGATTGTCAAAACATACTACTCAACACCGAATGGTAAAGATTGTATCAAGACTATGAATTACAGTCGAAGATCTTGTTTTTAGTTTAAATCCTTAGAAAGATGTATAGAGGAAATGGTTAAGGATACATACAGAAAGAAATTAAAGGGAAATTAACAATCTCATCTCGAATCAATCCAAGATCCAAGAGACATCATTTTGAGCAGCCACTTAGTTATATGATATAACTTATATACATACCTCAGATTGGTTCCTCCTAAGGTCTGAATTTGAGACATGATTACTGCTATTCTCTATTTTCATCTTTTGGTCCTTGATGCAGTGTTCGCATTCCTTATGTATTCTCCTCTCTTCTTGTAGTTGGGCTTCGAGTCTTTCACATTCTAACTCATACTGAGAATTTAAAAACAAAAAGAAAACAAAATAGTTTCTTATTCTTACTGAGAATTAAAATCTGTATGCAATATAAAACATCGAAAAATACCTTGAGCATCTTATCTCTTAAATTTAAGATCTCTTGTTCCAGAACCTCAGCATGGGATCCCTACACATATACCAGTCAGTATCCTCTCAACTCATATATTCAAAATATTAAATGTGATAATAACCTGTAGTTTCATCCGTAGCTCTTCGATCTCTAACTTTTGCCGCTTCAATAAAGCCGCATCTGTTAAAATCTGATGAAACATTTCAAGACTTCAGGTTTTGTTCGGTTAAAGTGTAAGAAAAACAGGATACATAGTAAAGGATGCTAGGCACATCTGGATAAGAGAATAAGACTAACAGAAATATGTTTGGAAGGTGGAAAAGAGAACGTTTAATAATGAGATAACATGCATGCTGATAATCTCTACAAACCAAAAGAATTTCAAATAAGTTAAAGATTCACAAGCAGACCTCATTCACTTGAGCACAGTTGGTGATTATTTTGGCTCTGCTGGCAAATTGGAGACTTCCTTTTGATTCCTCGATATGATCCTACATGGATCAACATGTCACCAAATGGATCAGCAATTATTTTGATTTAATAAGACCAATAAAAGCGAGATATAAGAGGCCTGGCCACAAAACCAGTAGTACCTCTTCTGGTGCAATTGTGCAAATGATACAAGTCTTAGCATTACCACCAAGTGCAGGTTGAAGAATACGAGTAAGCTTGCTATCACGGTATGGTATATGTGCCCTATGACAATAATGTATGAAGAAACATTAAATGTAGAGGATGTTATAGTTATAAAGTTGAGCGTAAGAACTACCTTTGCTTTGCACCATCACTTAGTTTGTTAATGACATTTCCAAGAATCATTAAGCTCTTATTAATGTACTTCCCTTCCTTCAAGCGTACTCCATCGGTACCAGTTTTAGCAATTCGCTCAGATCCAGCCAAGTCAACCAAATTCTACAATCCATTATGGAAATAGAAAGCCACCCGGATTTGAGAACAAACACACAGATGCATGCTTTTAAGAAAGATGGTTTTGTACAAGATTCAACCAAATAGCAATAACTTACCAAAACTGAGACACGGATAGCATCTGAAGAACAGTCCTCTTTTCCCTTGCTCTCAATCACCTGTCATGCCATACAAATGGCATCAGAACGAGGACTTCGGGCTGAAGCCAGGCTACATTCACAATTTATAAGTCATTACCATTCTGAAGATTGTGTGAGACCTGCTACTGCGAACGTTCATGTTTGTTTCACCAAAGTGCCTATTGACTACGAAGACCAAGACAGTCATGTCAGAGACAACTGGAACAAATAGAACAGGAAAGAAAAATGTTTCATAAGTTTTTGTTTGGCTTAAGACCTTCTCCAGAATCAATAAGCTTTAGAATCTGCTCAGCATCATTGACAATTTCTTCCTTGAGGCCTGTGACAAATGTTCCACGCTGGAAAGCAAGAGAAATTTGTGATTTTGATCATTATAAAAAAGCTAATGGAGAATATATCCACTAGTGAAAATCAAAAACCAACCTCAAAATTTTCATGGATTTGCAGTTTCTGGTTCTCAACAGCTAAGAGATCATTGATTTCTTCATTGTAAATTTCCAAATAAGAAACCCGAACAAGAAACTCTCGATCAGATATCTGGGGAAGCGAAACATAAGACATATGAATTATGATTTGAGTTTCTTACTCTCTTGAAATTGGATTCCTCTCATTTAACTCTTCACTTACAGTCTTTATTCGCTCGAACACATCTCTGACTGCCCTTTGAATTATTCCAGGATCAGCTTCAGAACCCTTCATTGTAAACGTCTTTCCACTACTTGTCTGTCCATAAGCAAATGCTGTACCTGCACAATAAAGCCCAAAAACCGCTGAGTCTTTATTTACATGCTTCTCAAATTTAAGGCATCGAAACCACACATAACAAAGACAATCATATAACATCTAAATAAATCCAAACAATCTTCACATTTGGATTTATTGAAAATGTTCTTCCAATCAATCCAAAGATGACGGCGTGATCAAAATGAAACGTTCAATCTTCACATTTGACGGGAGCTAAATCTGTGGGAAACACAAAGAAACCTGAGATGTATTTCAACTGTAAACCTTCATAAATCATCAGTACAGCAAGAGTGACCTTGATAAAACAATAAAAAAAAAAGTGAAGAAAAAAAGCAAAGCACGCAATGAAGACAGAAAACGCAAAAGTTTAAACATTTCACCAAAAACTGAACCTAAGGGATTACAAGGAACTCTAAAATCAAGTTGAGAAGAAGATTGTCCCCCCAGAAAACAGATAGTTTCAGACATCAATACCTCTAAATTTGGGGGAAAGAAATCTAACCAAAATAAAATTAACAAAAATTTATAAAGATTTTGAATTACCATTGAAACCATCGACTGCGGCATGAATAATATCCTTGGTAAGAAGCTCGTAAACTTTAGCATTCGTACAAGTTTCGTCGAACACATGATCTACAAAAGCCGAACATCGAGATTTGTCACAACCCAAATAAAACCCAATCAATTGAGAACATCATAAATCTAGGAAGATTCTGGAATGCATACCGAAAGCGTAAGAGACATTGGAGATTGAAGTGTCAAGGGACTTGTAAAGAGAGATCCGATTGTCTTCGACATTCCAGTGGGCAGTTCCATTGTCCGATACCGGAGGTCTCAGCCTAACAGCAACACAGATCTTCTCCATCTGATCTGAAAGTGCTCTGATCTTTATCTCAATGTGTCTGTTTGAATGTGAGAATTGACAAGTTTGAGTGAAGGAAAGCGGGGCTGATCGTGTTTCTTCAAGCAGCCGCGAGGATTTTGAATGTTTTTTAATATTACGAAAACACCCTTACCTCCTTAAGTTTTACAAAAATGACCTAACATGAACCTATTTACAAGAACATCAATTTTATATCATTTCATAAAAAATAAATAAAACTAATTTTAATAACATAATCAAAAATTTGAAATTGTACATTTTTCACGAATCTTGGTATATTGTTTTAGAAATAGTTATAAAATCAATGGTAAACCTACATTGAAAAATTCAAAAGCTATTGAAATTATCAACATATATGATATAGTTACTTTTATAATATAACTATAATGAATACACTAAAACTAAATCTTGAGAAAAAAAGATAAACAATGACTTGAGTTTTATTTTATTTTCCGTTGGAATGTAAATTTTATGGTTGTATATTGTTATGGGTTGAATACAATGAAGTTTTGAAAAATATAAATTTTACGATGTTAGTAGATGTCGTTCATAAACCATATTCACGAAAAAGCGTGTCTTACACAAAGATGTTATATATGCATATAGATAATATATTGAAAAGATTGTACGAGTCAAAGAAAATCATTGTATATGTGAGATGGCACACAAAATACTCGACGACTGAACGAAAAATGAAACATTCTTCCAGTGGTAAAGGTTGGAAAAAATTCAACTAGTTGTTTCCTGATTTTACTTATGAAATAAGAAATGTTTGTCTTTGCATGTACATAAATGTTTTAAGTCTATATAAACAACTTGAAAGTCAATATTATCTCTAACTTATGATTTTGTCTCCTTATAACTTGCATTCAAATCTGTGTTTGAAAAAATATATATATGTTTTCCACACTAATAATTATCAAACCGGAACTTCCGAAGAAATGTTTTGATATCTTCCTTAGTCCGTTGATTCACGAATTGAGAGATTAGTGAAACAACTGAATTATTGCATATGATGTAAGTACGAAGCATAACTTCCATGAAAGGCAGTACTGTTGTGGACAACTAATGACTTTCCTATATATATGAGATGTTGTGTGGATGGAGCACGTATGAGAGACTCCACTACAAAAAAACAGTCAGTTATCAAAGGATGGATCAACGGATCCGTCCGTTGATAACATTTCTAATGGATTACAACGGATATCCAAAATTATTCAACGACCACAGTACCGTTGAAATCCGTTGAAACAATATTGAAAACCGCAATTCTTTTCCAACATGTCTGTTTTCAAGAGCAATAGAAATCTATTGCGAGTGTCACGAATGCCCGTTGAAAAGTTAGAATTCTGAAGTTGATCGTTGGAATAATTCAACTTTATCTTTCAACGAACGTCCGTTGGAAAATTCACTATTTTTTATTAATTGAAATCGATCCTAATACCATCAAGCCATTAAAACCAAATATATTTTCAAACAATATTGTCTTCTCCAAATAGAGATATATATATATATATATATAGATCGAGAGAGTGGATGTAAAGAAGAAAAGATCTCGTAACCGAGGAAGTTACTCAAGAATTCTTACACGGATTGGAACAGTTCATGAGTTTTATGTCGATGCAACTTTTGTGTCAAGAACGCGGGACAATGTTATGTCCCTGCAAAAGATGCAAAAACATGAAGTATCGAAGTCAAGAAATTTTTTGCAAACATATTTATAAGGTGGGTTTCGTAGAGAATTACGAAATTTGGTTATTTCACGGCAAAAATTATGGAGTTGTGGCGTTAGAGATATTATGCAAAAGCACAAGAAATAGAAAGAAATGAAAAAGTCATTTATGAAGCATCGACAACCAATCCATTTGTGGAAATGAAGTCAGATGTTTTTTCTAGAGTTGTTGAGCAACTGCATGAAGAGATGCCAAACAATGAGACACGCCGATTTTTTAACCTATTGGATTCGGCGAAACAACCTATATATGAAGGTTGTCGTGAAGGTCAGTCTCGTTTATCTTTATCCTCAAGATTGATGAATATAAAAACAGACTAAAATATTGCTAAAAATTACATGGATTCATTTTGCAAAAACCATGTGTGAATATTTACCGGAAAATAATCAAGCTCCTGAGATATATTATGAAACAAAGACTATTTTAAGATTTGGGAATGCCACATGACAAAATTGATGTTTGTAAACAGTTGCATGCTGTTTTGGGGAAATAATGAAGACTTGTTGGAATGTAAATTTTACGGTGCAAGCAGATTTCATCCAAAGAAACTATCTTGACGTAAATATGTATTGTATAACAAAAATATTCTATATGTCATTAGCAAGGAGGTTGAAAAGGTTATATAATTAAAAAAAACCGTTGCAACAATGAGATGGCATGTAGAACACGCGACGGGCGAAGGGACAATACAACATCCATCAGATGGTAAGGCTTGGAAAGATTCCAATGAAATATTTTCTGAGTTCGCGTATAAAACAAGAAATTTTTATCTTTTCCTGTACACCAATGGTTTTAGTCCATACGGACAATTTGGAAATCAATATTCTATATGATCGGTGATTTTGTCTTCGTATAATTTGCCTCCCCATATGTGTCTAAAAAGAGAAGTAATGTTTCTGATGTTGTTGATTTCAGGACCAAAACAGCCGAATAAAAGTTTGGATGTCTTTTTGCAGCCCTTAATTCATGAATTAAGACATTTTTAGAATGATGGTATTCTTGTTTATCACGTGGGTACAAAGCAAAATTCCACATTGAAAGCAGTCTTGTTGTGGATAATTAGCGACTTTGCTACTTATGGAACGTTATGTGGATGGACATGCACGGGAGATTGGTATGTCCATATTGTTTGGAGGATACATATTCATTTCGACTAGCACATGGGAAGAAACCATGTTGGTTTGATTGTCATAGAAGATTTCTTCCCCATGGATATACATTCAGAAAAAGATAAAAAAAATATTTTTGGAAGAACGTGGTGCAAAAAGAAGAGGCATCATGCATGCAAACCGGAATGGAAATCCTTTACGAATGATTAAACATGATAAGTGCTTTACAACAATCGATAGAATGCGGTGGAGATCGTAGGCATCAAAAACCAAAAGGCTAATGTGAATGGCATAACTTGTATAAACATAGTATTTTTTGGAACTACCATATTTGAAATCACTGACACTACAAAAAAACAGGCGTCTTTCAACGGACAAATCTGTTGGAAAACGCCTTAAATTCATTGGAAAGAGCATTTCCCAACGGACGGAAACAGATCCGAGGCCGTTGGGAATCGCTCGTTACAAATCGGGATCTGTTGAAATTCCCAACGGAGTTGCAACAGATATATCCGTTGCAAATTTGTAACGGACATGCCAATAGATGATGCCGTTGAAATTTTGTAACGGACGCCCGTTGAAACCATATGTAACGGATACTCGTTACAAAATTGCAACGGACCACTGTTGAAAAATTGTAACGGATGTCCGTTAAAAGGTTTTAACGAATGTCTGTTACCATCCTAGTAGAAAAAAAACGGGATTTTAAAATTTTGAATGGGCATCCGTTGGAAACTGGCTAGGAAAGGGCAATGGGCATCCGTTGGAAATGGGCGGGAAAGGGCAATGGGCGTCCGTTACCATTTGGCGGGAAAATCGTGTCCAACGGAAATCCGTTAAAAATTGCAGCGGGCATCCGTTGAAAATTTGTTAAAAAATAATAATTTACAAAAATAAACAAATTTTAATTAAAATAATAAAATTCTTTACAACAACATTAAACCTAATTCTATATATTTCATTTAAATCGGCTAGGTCAATATCATCTCCCTGGTCACCAGCACCTCTAGACAGTGTTGCATCTGAATCGAGACCCGCTTCTTGCCGCGGCGTTGATCCCCTCACATGGCCGGATAGCAACTCTATGACACTCTCCAACTGCTGTATTTGGGAGTTTTGTTTCGTCACTTGGGCTCGAGTTTCTCAAAGTTGTGCTTCGAGATCCTCGATATGTCGTTAATGTGTGTAGCTCTCTTGGACCGCGAGAGGTACCGCCGTGACTTCCTCGATGATATCTTTTTGAAGTGCCCCGAGACCGTATAGACGCCCCTTATACGGTCTAACTGAACACAAGACAAACAAAATTAGAGTTAGATTTTTACAAAATATTTTATTAATAATCGAAAGATAAAAGAATAATTTTTTACCTCTAAATAAATTTTGTCCTTTTGTAAAGGACTAAGCTCGTCAAGAGTTAAACCGCAAGCTTGTGATTGTTGTGTGATCTTCTCTGTCATAACTTTCAAGGTTCTTTCCGCTCGAGGATTGACGAGATCGGGTTCGTCGATCCCTTACCTGACGACCGGCTTCTTCTTGGTGTGGATTTCCAATACCAGCTCAAGAAGAGTCAGTTCTCTTCCTATCCGTTGCATCTGTGATATAAAATAAACTTAATTAGATAAATATTATAAAAAACAAAAAATTTAAATAATAATAAATTTACCAATTCTTGTTTCCTCTTCGGGACCCGAAGTATGGCGATGCGGACAATCCCTGTGAACCTTCTCGTCGTACCAACATTTTTTGGCCTTCTCACTCTTGGCCTTGAAGTCTTCAGACTCCCAATGCTGACTTAATTGATTGAAGACCTCATCCGTTGCCCATGTCAGTTTGCGATTTTTGGTGTAGTAGTTGCGCTTGGCATTGTTCATCATCAAGCGCATCCGGGCCTGCATGTCGCGCACCCATGTCGTGTAGATGCGCATCGTATCCTTCCTCCGACATTTGTATGCGCACTGCAAAATAAGTTATAATGAGTTAGTTTATAACATATATAACTAACCATTTTAAATAAAATGTAATTTGAAAACTTACGATAAAAGTGTACCACCATCGGTGGCGTATGACTTCTGGCGTAACTTGTCAGGATTAATATAGTTGGTCTTGTAAGGACCTTTGGATGATGTCATTGTTCGTATATTTTAGAACATCATCCACGTCAAACCTGTGAATTTAAATTAAAAAGCTAGATAATATTTATAAATTAAAACAACATAAATGCAAATAATAAAAAATTTTACCATAGCGTCCTGGCAGGACGATCGGGATCGATAATTTGAAGGGTGGGACGCCCATCAGAATTATCGATTAAGGATTCGATATCCACCATATTGTCCTCTTCATCAAATATCGGCAGTGCCGATATTGGTCAAGGAGGGCGATATGGTGGCGGTGTAGGCGGGGGAGGAGCTCACGCTGAACCAGCCAACATACCTCCCGAACCTATGAATCGTCTATCCTTCATTTTCATGTTTAGTGTTTGTAAATATGATTTTGTGTGCGAAATGGAGTGTTTGAAAGGATTTTGAAGTTTTGATTTGTGTTGAAAATGAAACTGTTCAACGGTTTATATGCAGAAATTTCCAAAAGTTGGAATTTACTTCATCTCAACGAACACAGTTAATTGACACGACGTTCTATCTTCCTAACGGGCATCCGTTGTAATTTCCAACGAATGCCCGTTGGAAATGCGTCGGGCAACGGACGGCGAAATGGCGCCTCGTCTCCCGTTGCAACGGGCATCCGTTACAATTTCTAACGGATGCTCGTTGGAAATTCATGCAAACTAGGGTAGGCATCGTTACACTTTGCAACGGGCATCCGTTGCAAAGTGTAACGGATGCTAGTTGGTATATTTGTATCGGATGTCCATTAGAATTGTGGAAAACTTAGAAATTTTTGGCGATTTCGTGTTCCAACGGGCATCCGTTAATATTTCCAATGGATGCCCGTTGGTATTAGATAAAAACATTAAGCATCGTTTATATATTCTTCGATTGTATTAATATTTCGATTGTTCATTACACATCATCTACATTATTACACATCATCTATATTATTACAAATCATTTACATTACACATCATCTACATTATTACACATCATGCACATTATTGTAATTACATTTCTTCTTCGGTAGATTCATCGATTGGCGAGTCTTCCTGCGATTTTCATTGAATTCATCGTTGTTTTCATCTTCAGCATCTTTTGGTTCAACGTCTTCATAATCGCGTATGAATTCTCTGTCAATGTCAGTTCTTGCTAGAATCTCCTCGCGATCTGTATCAATTAAATGAATCAGATGCGGATGATCGAGTTGCAACGAATCTTCTTTATCATCTGAGCTTATGATTCCTCGTGGCTTGATCTTTACTATAGCCCACCACTCCTCTCTTCGACGTTTCAATGTTGTTGGATATTGCACATAACATACACTACAAGAAAATCATGAATTAGGGACTGAAGAATTCGTCCTTAATCTGTCCCTAAGCAGGTTTAGAGACGGATTAGGGACGGCCTTTGGTAGTCCCCAAACGTGTGTTGCCAAATGTTATCCATCTACAATCCGTCCACAATTAAGGACGGAAAATTCAGTCCGCAAACGGTCTGCATTTAAGGACAGAAATTGCAGTCCGCAAACGGTCCTTAAAAAAAGACCAAAAGAGGACTCAGGGCCGGTGGGAATTTGGTGACGGCATGGATCGTCCCTAAATTTTAGGGACGGACAATGGGACATCCCCAAATTTTAGGCACGGATAATGCGGCGTCCCCAAATTTTAGGGACGGATGGCTGGTCGTCCCCAAATTTTAGGGATGGATGACTGGTCGTCCCCAAATTTTGGGGACAGACAATGGGGCGTCCCCAAATTTTTTCCAAAAAAAAAAATAAGTAGTGATAGTTGCAATACGCCATTGAAGAGCTTTCAGTAGTATCAATTCCATTCGAAGGATCGTACTATTGCGAAATGTATGATCTAAGCCTTCCATCTTCAATGATCAATGTAATGAAACAATTAATTAATCATTCTAATTATCTATATATATATATATATATATCCATTTAGATAAAAGAAATAATCACCTGAATTTCTTGCAATGAAGGGTAAAAACTTCATTGAATTTCGACGCAGTTGACAAACATGCTATAGAGAGTAACTCCACCATCTCGGGATTGGAAGTTACACAAGGTGCACACGTTCCAACTTTTATTTTCCCGTTGTTTTGTTTGCGATATCCTCTTAGGTTTTGAACACCGGGACGGTGTTTCATTCAAGTCCCCAATTGGGGATGGTCGCGGCTTAGCCGTCCCCAATTGCGGACGAGCTCATCCGTCTGCAATTACGGGACATACTATCGGGACAGGACGATGTGCCGGGACATGACGATGTGCCGGGACGGGATAATAAGCCGAGACAGGACGATTTGTCGGGACGAGACGATTTGTCTGATCCATGTGGAGAAATATTTTTCTTTAAGTTCTTGGAGTTGAGAATCACTGATGTTCGTATATATATTCTTCAATATATCATCAAATATCCTGTATAAAAAGAAACAAAATTCTATAAATATTACAAAAATAAATAAAATTTTCATTGTGATAACAATAGTTATGGGATTTTACTGTTCAAAAGGTTGTAGATATTTGCAGTTCAATAAAACATACGTATGTGCGATATGGAGATCTCGGTGTAATAACCATATATATATTTTCCCTTACCAGCAGATCGACCAATTCTACAAAATATGTGCGGAACATCTGGTACTGTATATGAATACGTCACACCACCATCAAAACATCTGTCTGGATTTCTAGTCCGCGTTTGAACATGTGGCTCGAAGTATTATGAAGTGAAGAACGATATTCCCTCATTCACGTATTGTTCCACAATTGAACCCTCTGGACGAGCTTTTTGTTTGGTTTTTTTCTTCAGATGAAACATAAATTGCTCGAACAGATACATCCAACGAAATTGAACTGGACCTCCTGATTCGGCTTCGTACGGTAAATGAAATGTCAAATGCTCCATACCTCCAATTGTTTCGTGTGCATATTTGTCCATCAATTCAGAAAAACATATCGGAAGTAGTCTTTGCATGAATTCATGACAATCGTGACTTTTCATCCCTAGTCGACGAACCACATCCATACTCAGATTTCTCACACATAAATCTCGGAAGAATAAGCCAATACCTATAACATGAAAGTATTATTAGTGTATTTAACAAATGTTATTCATACTACATATTAATAAAATCAACCACATACCTCCAATTGCTTCGTGTGCATGTTTTTCCATCAATTCAATATTTTCATTTTTGTCACGGAATATATTTTGTACCATTTCCACATAAGGGTTCATTTCTACATCTTGAGAAAACTCAAACACTTCATGATGTTAGGGACGGCCGAAGAGTCGTCCCGAATCCATCCCTAAATTGGTTTTTTAAAGTCCCTGATTAGGGACGGCTGCCGCGTCGTCCCAAAAATTGCGGACGGCTCTAACACTGTCCGTAAATTTGTGGACGGAAGGTGCCGTCGTCCCAAATTTGCGGACGCCCATGCTCTACCGTCCCTAATCCGGGACGCCCTACTCATCCGTTTCTAATCCGTTCGTATTTGCAGACTAATTAGGAACGATTCATCCGTACGCAAAATTTCAAACGGATTAGGGACGGATAATGAAATCTATCCGAATCCGTGTATAATCCGTCCCCAAATTTAGGGACAGAACTCGCAGTCCCCAAATTCTATTTGCAATATTGAATTTTCTAGTGATGAATGGATCATACTTACCATGTTGTCATGTTGAATTGATGTCAATTCCTCCTCATCATTTTTTCGTATTCCACATCCTACGATTGGGTCGAACCACTGACATTTAAAAAACATTACCTTCAACTCAACGAGATCGAGATATTCCACTTGTAGGATTTGGTGCAAAGTATCATAGAGGTTATCACCCTCTATTTCATTATTAACACAAACGCCATAATTGGGTGTGCTTTCATGTTTTCCGTGTTCGTACGTGTGGAACGTGTAGCCGCGAGTAAACAAGATTGGCCAACACATAACATTTCGTGCAGGACCATTAGCTAAATCTTTTAACCACGTAGGAAGTCTTTCATCAAAATATTTTATTTTATAATCAAATGAATACCTTATAATAAATGCAATTAATTTTGATAGATGTGTACACGAGTACCTACGTAGTCTCTCAAACACGAGCCATAATGTTGAACTTTCATGTCTATGAGTTCATTTGCGTTTAGAGGAGGATATGGACCAAATACTTCTTCATCAAATATCCTGTATAATGAAAATACGTTTATAATTGCATATATATACATATATATTTAAAAGATTGAATAATATTATTTTATACCTTTCGAACGGTAATAACTCTTGACAATTTAGTAGTATATATGTGTGGACGTGATTATACTCATATGATGTTAAACCAATATTTCTCGGATTTACCTCCTATACGTCCAATCGGTGTAAACATTTAAGGAATTGTGCCAAACTGAAAATTATATTGATAGAGATAGTTTACGTGATCATCCGTTGCACGTCGTTCTTTCGACTGAATATGCGACGTGAAATAAAATATACTGAAATATGTGATTTTTTCCAGCAAGTATTGTTTGACAATAGATCCTTCAACCGCTGCTTTGTTTTTTTGCTTTTTTCTTTAAATGAAAGAAAAACCTTATAAAAGGATACATCCATCTGAATTGAACTGACCCACCAAGTATTACCTCATCTGGTAAATGTATTGGAAAATGCTCCATGACATCGAAGAATGAAGGCAGAAAAACTTTTTCCAATGCACATAATACTTTAGAGATATTGTTTTTCATTAATTCCAAGTCATCCCTTTTTAAATTCCTTGACATATATCTCTGAAAAATATGCTACTTCCGCATAGCACATCGTGAACATTCCATGGTAAGAGCTCAACAAATGTAATTGGAATGAGTCACTGCATGGAACGTGACAATCATGACTTTTCAACCCGATCGGCCTTGAACCAACAATATCCACACACTGAGCAATGTTCGATACATATCCTTATGGAAACTTAACGTCGTCTTTTCACCAATTTAATAATGTCATTTTCGCCAGACCAGACAATCTGAATATTGGAACAGATGACCTTTCATCTCTTAATTCCAACTCAGGTCGTCAGCATATTGTCTTCAAATCTTTTCTTGATTGTACACTGTCCTTAGTTTTACCCACCACATTCAAAACAGTATTGATGATGTTATCAAAAAAGCTCTTTTCGAAATGCATAACATCTAAATTATGACGTAATATCAATGATTTCCAATATGGTAGTTCTCAAAATATACTACGTTTATACCAGTTATGCCATTCATCTTGGCCTTTTGGTTTACAATGCCCACGATCTCCACCGCATTCTACCGATTCTTGTAAATCACCCATTGTGTTCAATCTTTCGCAAAGGATTTGTGTTCCGGTTTGTATGCACGGTGCCTCTTCTTTTTGTACCACGTTCTTTCGAAAATGCTTTTTATCTTTCCGGAAAGCATTTCCACGAGGAAGAAATCTTCTATGACAATGAAACCAACATGGTTTCTTACCATGTACTAGTCGAAATGAATTTGTATCCTCCATACAATATGGACATGCCAATCATTCGTGCGTGCTCCATCCAGATAACATTCCATAGCCAAGAAATTTGCTAATTCTCCACAACAAGACCACACAATGTGAAATTTTGTTTCGTACTGACGTCATAAGTAAGAATTGCTTCGTTCCACAAATGTCTTAATTCATGAATCAAGGGTTGCAAAAAGACATCGAAACTTTTTTTTGGATGTTCTGTTCCTTGAATCAGCAACGTCAGAAACATTACCTCTCCTTTCAAACACATCGCGGGAGGCAAATTATACATAGACCAAATCACCGGCCAAACAGAATATTGACTTCTAGATTGTCCATATGGACTAAAACCATCTGTGCACAGGCAAAGATAAACATTTCTCGTTTCATACACGAACTGGGGAAATATTTCATTGAAATCTTTCCAATCCTTACCATCCGATGGATGTTGCATTATACCTTCGTCCGTCGAGTGTGTGCGTGCTATCTCAATTAACCTATTTGCTATAGACATATAAAACATTTTCTTGTATGGTACATATTTACATGAAGATAGTTTTTTTGGCCGAAATCTGCTTGCATCGCAAAAATTGCATTCCAAGAAGTCTTTATCATTTCCTCAAAACAACATGCAATTGTTTCTACAAACATCAATTTTCTCATGTGGCATTCCCAAATTTTTTAACACATTCTTTGTTTCGTAGTATGTCTCGAGAGCTTGATTATTTTCCGATAAATATTCACGCATGGTTTTACAAAATGAATCCATGCAATTTTCACTAACATTGTAGTCTATTTTTATACTCATCAATCTTGAAGATAAAGATAAGCGAGACTGAACTTCACGATAACATTCATATGTAGGTTGTTTCGCCGAATCAAATAGGTTGAAGAATCGACATGCATCGATGTTAGACATCTCTTTATGTGTTTGTTCATTAACAACTCCAGGAAAAACGTCTGACACCATTTCTACATATGGATTGGTCGGTTATGCTTCATAAATAACTTCTTCATTTCTTTCTACTTTTGCATCTTGCACAATATCTCTAACGCCGCAATTTTCGCCGTGAAAAAACTAAATTTCATAATTCTCAACGAAACCCACCTAATAAAGATGTTTGCAAAAAAATTCTTGACTTCGATACTTTATGTTTTTGCATCTTTTGCATGGACATAATATTATCCAGCGTTCTTGACACAAAGGTTGTATCGATGCAAAACTCATGAAATTTAAAAAGAGATGACTTGGAACTAATGAAAAACAATAACTTTGAAGTATTCTCATTGGAAAATGGTTTTACGGCTTCCTTCTTCGATGTGATGCAACATTTTCCAATACATTTACCAAATGAGGCAATACTCGGTGCGCCAGTTTAATTTAGATGGATGTCCGTTGAAATATTTAATTTTGTTCGATACTTAGTAAATTTTTGAGGTTTTCAAATTGTCAATGGGCATCCGTTGGGAGTTAGCAATGGATGCCCATTGCCAAGGTTTAGGATACCAACGGATGACCGTTGGTAGCCGCCTACGGATACCCATTGGTAAATTGCAACGGGTGTCCATTGAAAACGGTTATCATGACTACGCTACGGATATTGCATCGATTTTGCATTTCAACGGGCATCCGTTGGAAATGCCAATGGATGCCCGTTGGAAGGAAGATGTATCATCATTATGTCGTCTGTTGCCTTAGGAACACGCTTTACCAACGGGCATCCATTAGAAATTCAAACGAATGCCCGTTGAAAACCTAACAATCATGTCAATTAATTACGTCCATTGAGGTGACATTATTTCTAATTTGCATCCGTTGGTATTTCCAACGAATGCTCGTTGGAAATATCTTTATTTAAACCATTGAATAATTCATTTTCAACACAATATCAAAACCTAACATCAAATTCTAAATTCTTAAACACAATAAGAGCTCGACGATTTTTCGATTATGGTGGAATGTTGGCGGGTTTCGCTGGATCGCCACCACCGCCACCATATCGGCGTCTTTCACCTATATCGGCACCATTGATATCTGATGAAGAAGATTATATGGTGGATATATACACATTGCTCGATAGTTTCGACGAGAGTCCTTCTATTCCTATTATTGACCCTGAATCTCTTGGCGTGACCTTATGTTAAGATTTTAGTTAGAAATATTCGTATTGAATTAATTATAAATAATGATTCATATTTGATTTTCACATGCAGGTTTGATGTGGATGATGTTCTAAAACACACACAATAACATCATCCAAGATTCGCTACAAGATCGACTCTATTAATCCTGACAGCAATCAATGGTGGTGTACATTTATTGTAAGTATTTTTAATATAAAATTTAATTTTTAAATTATTATATACTTTTATTTATAAACTAATTTATTGAAATTTAATTTTGCAGTGCACATATATGGCAGAATAAGGATACGTCGGACATCTATACGGCTTGGATGCACGACATGCAACCGCGATTGCAGTTGATGATGAACAATACCAAGCACAACTATTCCAAGAAGAATGCAGAACCGACATGAGAAACGAATGAGATATTCAACCAACTCGTCCAACATTAGGAGTTTGAGGACTTCAAGGCCAAAAAACGAGAAGGCCAAAAAAATGTTTGTACGATGAGAAGATTATCGAGGATGGTCCGCAACGCCATACCTCGGGATTAAAGTCATTCCCGAAATGAAAGAAATAATTAGTAAACGTTATTTCAATTAATGATCTAAATTTATTTTTATATAAAATTGTTAACTGATTATATTACTATAATATTACAGATGCAGAGGATAAGAAGAGAACCGACTCTTCTTGAGCTGGTTGTAAAAGCCCACGCCAAGAAGAAATCTGTCGTCCGGGAAGAGTTCGATGAATCTGAGCTGATCGACCCTCGGGCGGAACGAACCCTGGAAGTTATGTCGGAGAAGATCAGACAGAAATCACAAGCCATCGGTTGAGCTCCTTACGATCTTAATTCTTTACAAAAGGAGAAGATTTATTTAGAGGTATATAATAAGATCATTGATATTATAACTCTTTAGTTACATAAATTTTCTAACGTTATGCTAACTTTAACGTGTTTTACATTGCAGTCTTTTAGACTGTATAAGGAGCGTTTATATGGTTTAGGTTTGCTACAATAAGATATCATCGAGGACGCCACGATGTAAAGCCCGTAGTCCAAGAGACCCATACGCAAGAACAACGCAACGAGCAACTCGAGACTACACTTCAAGCAACGCAAGATGGGCTTTGAAATACTTGAGCGCATATGCATTACATGGAGAGTATCATCGAGTTGATGACTGGTCGAGCATATCAGCCATCACCATCAGCAGGGGCAACAACGTCGAGACAAGAACCGATCATCAACTCCATATGCAACATCTTCACGAGGCGTTGGCGATCACATAGATGAATACAGTGTTATCGGTTTAGATGATATATAGTAAATTAGGTTTTTAATTCATATAAATTTTATTTATATTAAAATTTTTTTATTTTTTTATTTCTTTGAGTTTTTTACAGTTTCTCAACGAACACCCGTTGAAAAATTTCAAAACTTTCAACGAGCATCCGTTGGATTTTTTTTAAATTCCTCTTATTTTTTTTTGCAATGGGTATTCGTTTATCGCTCCCGTCATTTTTTCCAACGTGTATCCATTGAAATGATTTAACTTCCCGCCATTTTGCTTTCCAACGGTCGTTCAACGGACATCCGTTACATTATCCCAACGGGCATCCGTTGCAACTTGTCAGTGGATATATCCATTGCACTCCATTGATGGGTTTGAACGGATGTTATTCGTTGCACTGCAAACCGCAACGAATGCGAATTTTTAACAATCGATTCTCAACGGCTCCAAATTCGTTTAAATCCGTTGGGAATGATCATTTTCAATGGATATGTCTGTTGGAAATTGCATGTTTTTTGTAGTTTTCGTATGTCCGTACTGCATTATATCAATATTTTCATCTAGTACATGGAAAGAAAATTCGTTGGTTTAAGTCATCATTGATTTTTTCCTCGTGGACATCCATTCAAAAAACACAAGAAACAATTTCAAAAGATTTGTGTAAAAAATTAAAATACATCATTATACATATAGGTACACATATCTTGTATGGACGCGTAAACACGATAGAAGATTTATAGGAATTAGTGGAATGTGGTGGAGATTTGTGGCAATCGAAAATCACAAGGCTAAGGTACATAAATGGTACAAACACAATATTTTTGGGATCTACCTTATTGAAAATTATTCACATTGTGTCACAATTTGGATGTTTTGTATATTGAAAAAAATAATATTTAAATAATTTAAAATTATCTAATTAATTTAGTTTTAATTGCTTGTGCAAATGATGATGAGAGAATGACGATGCTGGAGCCTATGGTTACAACACATAAAAAATATAGTCTATCATGAACTACGAAACAGGTGATGAACGCAAATTTTTCGTTTGTCATACTGACCAGATGATCAAAGTTGAGACCAAAAACATCTCAAAGTAGTTGCAAGTCGTTGGCTCATCTTCGTAGGAACTAAGTCCATTTTAAAAAACAAGATTTATTTACAGGTAAAAGTTCAATATTTTAATTTAATTTTAAAAAGTTACTACTAATATGACTTTCTTACGTTTTAGCTAGTTAGGTCGTACAATGGACAATATTTTGGTGTTGGCTCCATATAAAAAAGAAGACGTTGTAGAAGATATCACATGTGTACCTCATTCCGATTAAGAGGGTAACTCCCAAGAATACCACGAACATCTCGAGACTATGCTTCACGATTATGTTGCTAAGATGTGGAACATTGAGAGTGTTGTTGAACTTTGACTAGTTAATCTTATCATTATCTGCAAACACCTCCCACCGAATAACTAAGAATGCTAACTAGAAAATATTTGATAGTTGATTCAACTACGACATTGTCTCATCATCAAGAGATGTAAATCTATGGGAAGAAGGGAACCGTTTAGATGATATGTTGCTTTGTATTTGTTGTAAAATAATATAATATTTTATTTTTTAAAAAATTTATTCACATTATTTTCAATGGACATCTAGAAAAAATTAAGTTATCAACATTATTTTTAATGGAAATCCATTAAAAAATAATGTATTTCACCTTTTATCAACACAACACATGTTGAGCAACAATTGTTGATAAACTTTTTGAAACATTTACCGACTATAACATCTACGACGCTTCTCGAATATGGCATCTATGGCCCATAATAGGGTCGGATGTTACATTCCTAAAAATGTTATTTTCATATAACGAATGTGTCATCTTCATTTACATGGATTTAATCTTGGCTCTGGTGAGCTTCCTCATTTGGACAAACGTTCTACTGTTGCATTTGGTTCAATAGAACATTTAATCAACTATATATCATATGCAACAAGGTTATTGCTGATTACATTTACAATATGTTTTTTTCTATGCTTCTCTTTTTAACAAAAGATCGTCTCTCTCTTTAAAGGTTAATAATTATATCCCAACATATCATGTTTTGAATCACGTCCCAATAATGAAAGTGCGTACCATTAGACGACGTGTGTATATGCCGATGCTAAGTATTGTGTGACAATTTGGCCACATTTTAGATTGATAAGTGATGAATCCTTCAGAATCATGTTCATTTATATTTCTATTACATCACATAAATAGTTGAGGTTTATGCAGCGGGAATTTAAAAATATCAAACAAAATTATATTGTTTTGGTAACTAAAAATATTTTTGTCTGAATTTTTTAAATATTATAGTTTATATTTTTTTTATGAGATTTCAATTAATATAAATATTGTTTTAAAATTAAAATCTAAACATGTAAAAAATTAATTAATATTATGATTTATATAAATCATAAAAAAAATCTAAATATGTAAAAAATTAATTAATATTATGATTTATACGTATAGTATATATTAATAATTAAATTAAGAAATTAATATTACTTTTGTAATTTTGTTAAAAGTATAGTAATGTAGTTAAAAGAACTATTTATATATATATATGTTAATTTTTATATTTTAATCTTTTTATTTTTTATTGACATGTACTATTATTTATTAATATTTGTTTTATAAAATTATTTAATGTTATATATATTATTATATTGTCTTCTTAATCGTTTAATCTGTCTAGATATTATCTAGACATTTTAGATGTTAGACGTTGGATTATCATTCGATTTATATCTAACATTTATTTAAACATCAAAAAGAATATTTAGATTTATATATAATTTAGTAAATAAACCACTAATTTATTTCAGAAAAATTTAAAATCAAACATAATATCCTAATAAAGTTTTTCATAATACTTATAAATTTCTATACAATATTATATATTGTTTTTTATAACAAAGTTGATGATATTACCATTCATTATTATTTTTAATTCGAATATAATTTTGTTTTTAGGATAAATATTTTAAATTCAAGGTTGAATATGAGTTTATGTCATTCATTTACTAATAAAATTAATAAGTGTCAGATAGATAATATACATATTTTACATATGACTATATTTTATATATATTATATATAGTTGTACATTTTTTTCATGATAAGGTAAAGATTTTATTAAAGAGTAAAATAAAATTGTATGGTATAATATAAGAAGAAGAGTTGAATACTCTTGTGATTACACACATGATCCCTCAGGCCGAACAACATTTTTCTAAAGTATAATGAGACGGGTTTCTTGGGTGCAAGATAGTGCACTAATGTTATCAATGAGTAAGGAGGTTCCTTGGTATTTGGTAATTCTGATTCCTTTGTTGTAATTTAAGGAGCCAAGTGAAATACGACCCCTTCTGGATGTGCTTACCTACATTCTTTTTACCAAACTCGAAAATGGTTTGCAAATAGGATGATGGGACTAGCCGTGTACATGTGGTGGGAGCTTGTGGTGCAGCACGCTTTGCATTGACTGTCGGAAGTGAAGTATTTGAAGAGTCAGGGCGTTCACTTGTACGTGGAACACTAGATTAGCTCCAAGGCGTCAAGGTTTTCCATTTCTCCTTTATTTATCTTAGTCTCGATGGAATTGTGATCCTCCTATTTTGGTTAAGCTGTAACTGGTGATGTGGTCATTTTCTTTAGATGCTTGGAGTGAAGCGTGATGCACGTGTTCTGCCAACTGGAATGTCGCTGACCGTTGTTTGTGAGGTAGATCTTGATTCGATTTGTCAGAGTATAATAGTATATAGCTTGTGTATTTACGCTTTAATTTTGCTGTTGGCATGTGTGGTAGGTTGTCAAAGATGACATTGGGACTGTCAGGATTCAGAAACTAGAAAGAGGACCTTTAATGTTTCTCATACATCACTTGATCAACTCATTTCCGATTTGGGGAAGTGGTCAAGGTCGTCTCTTTCTCAATACCTTTTTATGTCTCTTTGAGCAAAATTACCAAAAGAATCTTTTTTTACAGGTGGTAGAAGTATGCATCAACAGGTCTAAATGTACTTGGAGCGTTTCTAATTGCAAATCATGCCATTGAGTTTATTCTAGAGAGAAGGCGACGACGAGACCTGCAGAAAAGGTATGTGTAGGAGTATATGGCTAAGTAGGATGGTTTAATTTCGTATTTGTTACTGGAAGCAATGATATGGGTGTTGCGGTAGGGTGCTTGCTGCAGCTGCTAAGAGATAAGAAGCAGAGAGTGGAGGTAGGCATTGGTCTTCTTATTCACTCGAATCGACTTCCAGCCAGCCTCGGTCTAGCAGGTAACGTTCAATTCTTTATGCATCCTTTGCTATTGTGCATCAAGTTGTTCGCAAGGGCCCACTTGATCATCTTGCCCAGGGATCCCATCCTAGACGAGGGAACCTTAGGATATTCTAACCCAGACTCTACCCACTCGCTCTACTGCAGGTTTCGGATTCATCCAAGTCCCATAGCTCCAACCGCATCTCCATCCTTCACTGTCAGGTTTGTTTTCTGGTTTTTGAAGACGTTCCTTTTCTTTTGGTTCGAATCAATCACAAGGGCAGTTGAGGAATCATAATAGAGAAACAAACTGTGAATGCAGTAAAAAATTGGATCGGAGTTTGTTTATGTTGTTTCAGGTGGTTGAGAAAATTAAGGGAGGTGATTTCAAATTAAATGAGACTGGAGCAAGTCAACGAGAAGATCGAGGAGAAGATTGAGGAACCAAGAGAATCGACCGGATTCAAAGCTGAAGAGATTTCAGCATGACGGCGCGGCGGAAGAACCGGTGGTGGTTGCTGAGCCGAGAGCAAGGCAGATAAATTAATCTGAAATCGAGAATGAAGATTAACGAATCTGTAGTGCAAAATCGAAGTACACTAAACAGAGAACAAGAGAGTTCAGAGTTTAGGTGTACTTAATCGATCAGTATCATTAAGGTGCATAAAACAGAGAACTAAAGAGTTCAAAGTTTTTAGGTGTACTTAATTGGATACTGGGTGGTGAGTGAAAACAGTTGAGGTTGTATTTACACGTCTAACTCAGGGGGAGTTATCCGTGGAGGTCTTTAGTAAATTGTAGAAACCAGCAAGTGTACCTAAAGATTGATAAGTAAATAACAAAATTGTTTGATATCTTCTGGTCTTTTGATTATCGATTTAATAGTCATCTTCTACAAGTTTTTCAATTGGTATCAGAGCTGGTAACCACTATTTGATATAAAATCAAAATCTGGTTGGAGATCCAAGAAGAAGACTAAAATGGAAGGACCGAGAGACATGTATTCGTTCGGTAAACCAATCATGCTAGATTCATCCAATTATGGATACTGGAAAGTAAAGATGCGAGCAAGCATTCGAGGAATTGACGAAGAATCCTGGAGTGCAGTAAAAAACGAATGGTCACCACCTACTGTTATCGACGAAAATGGAAAAGAAAAAGAAAAGCCATCAGATCAGTAGACACCTAGCGAAAAGAGAAGTTCAACGTTTAACGCTTAAGCTTTGACAGCTATCTTTGCATCAGTAGACACAAATGAATTCAAACAGATTCAAGGGTGTGAATCAGCTAAGGAGGCATGTGACACGCTAGAAACCATTCACGAAGGCACAATAAGTGTGAAGAGAACACGACTAGATATATTGGACACCAGTTTGAAAAACTGGAGATGGGAGAATACGAAAGTGTGAAGGAATTCAGTGGACGAATGAATGCAATTGCAAATGAGGTAAGTGTACTTGGACAAAACATGGATGATAAGAAACTCGTCAAGAAGTTGTTAAGATGTTTACCGAAGAAGTTTCACGCTCAGAAAGTGGCCATGAATATGTCTGTGAACACAGACACAACTAGTTTCAAAGAAATAGTGGGAATTCTAGCAGCGTATGAACTGGAAATGTAACTGGAACAAGGAGATATCGCCAAAGAGAGAGGCAAGGGAGTCGTACTACAAGCTGTCTCAGAAAACACCAGGGTAGATAACCTTGAAGAAAACATTGCATTACTGACCAGAAAATTTGGAAAATTCATGAAGAGAAAATCAGGAATGAGAAAAACATCAACCGAAGATGCTGGATTTAGAAAGGAGAACAAGTCTAGTTCTCAATGTCATGAATGCAAAGGTTATGGGCACTTTAAATCAGATTGTCCCAGCATCACAAAAAGGGAAAACATGCTGAAGAATCTCAGAGAAACACAGTGTTTTAAGTGCAAGGGTTTTGGTCACACAAAGAACGAGTGTGCTGACAATAATTCAGCGAAAAGAAAATCACTAATCATGTTGAGTGACTCCAGTTCTGAATCT
>CM071864.1:8348331-8378881 GCA_036759665.1 Gynandropsis gynandra
GTTGTACTTGATATTGAAGAGGATGCTAGGATACTGATTATTCTTGGTAGAACGTTCTTAGCTACTGCAGGTGCGATGATAGACGTACAACAAGGAAAACTTTCCCTGCGTTTCGGAGACGAAACGATTGAATTCAACTTGTCCAAATCCATGAACGGACCCTCCATCAAGGAGTCTTGCTTTTGAATTGACTTGCTGGATGAGTTAACAAACGACACGTTCGATCAAGTAAGTATTTCCAATCCCCTCGTTAGATGCTTGACTCAAGTTTGCAAAGATGCAGGTTTTACCGGTGAAGAAGCTGAGGCGTACGCAGAATTTATGAGTGCTATTGAAGCACTAAGAGACGCCCCATGTGAGGAGATACCACACGAAGCACAAGCTGACTTCGCAGTGGAGAAGGCGCCCAAACTCGAGTGGAAGCCTCTTCCTTCTTCTCTTCGAAATGAATACCTCGGACTTAATGATACATACCCCGTTATTGTTAATGCTGACTTGAGTGCAGATGATACGCAAAAGCTACTTGAATGCTTAAGGAAGTATATGAGAGTGATCGGATACACCATCGAGGATATCAAGGGACTAAACCCTTCGTTATGCATGCATCGAATACTCATGGAGGACGGGCATAAACCATCGATTGAAGCACAAAGGCGGCTAAACCCCAACTTAAAAGAGGTAGTGAAAAAGAAGATACTAAAACTTTTGGATGCATGTATCATATATCCTATCTCGGACAGTGAATGGGTGAGCCTAGGGCATGTTGTGCCAAAGAAAGGAGGAATGACGTACTACGCAACGATAACAACGAGCTGATTCCAACGAGAACCATCACAGGATGAAGGATGTTCATAGACTACCACAAGCTCAACAAGGCGACGAGGAAAGATCACTTTCCTCTCCCATTCATCGACCAAATGTTAGAACGGTTAGCGAATCATGCCTATTTTTGTTATTTGGACGGATATTCTGGTTTCTTTCAAATTCCCATTCACCCTCAAGACCAGGAGAAAACGACTTTCACGTGTCCTTATGGGACATTCGCTTACCCTCGTATGCCTTTTGGCCTCTGCAACGCTCCGGCTACTTTCCAGCGTTGCATGATGGCAATCTTTTCCGATTTAATTGAACATATCATGGAAGTGTTTATTGATGATTTTTCGGTTTATGGCTCTTAATTCGATGATTGCCTCGTTAACCTTTCTAGAGTGTTGCAGCGATGTGAGGAAGCGAATCTTGTTCTTAATTGGAAAAAGTGTCATTTTATGGTGAAGGAAGGTATTGTACTTGCACATATGATCCCATCGAGGGGCATAGAAATCGACAAAGCCAAAATTGAGGTAATCGAAAAACTTCATCCACCTGTTTTAGTTAAAGAAATTTGTAGCTTCCTAGGGCATGCAGTTTTTCATCGGAGGTTCATCAAACACTTCTCAAATATTACAAAACCATTGACGGAGTTGCTGGCCAAAGACGCTGCATTCGACTTCTCTCAAGAGTGCCACAACGCCTTCAACACCATCAAGACATCATTGGTTTCGGCGCCCATCATTCAGCCACCCGATTGGAGCCTTCCATTCGAGATTATGTGTGACGCTAGCGACTACGCCGTAGGGGCTGTCTTAGGGCAGCGAAGAGACAAGGTCTCTCATGTCATCTCCTACGCTAGCAAGACACTAGACGACACTCAAATCAACTATGCCACAACCGAGAAGGAGCTCCTTGCCGTCGTCTTCGCCTTTGAAAAGTTCAAATCCTATCTCGTAGGGTCAAAGGTAATTGTTTATGCTGACCATGCAGCGCTTAAATGTCTTCTAGGGAAGACGGACGTGAAACCACGCCTCATCCGATGGATCCTTCTCTTACAAGAGTTTGATCTCGAAATAAGAGATAGGAAGGGGTCCGAGAACGTCGTTGCAGATCATCTCTCTGGCATCATTGTAGAGGATGAGAGACCTATCGATGATTCCTTGAGAGACGACATCATTTGCACACTCACTTCAGGTAACCCCGCTCCTTGGTTTGCTGATTTTGTTAATTTTCTTGTGAGCGGTATACTACGCCCCGACCTTTCTTTTCATGAGCGCAGGAAGTTCTTTTCGGATGTCAAACATTACCATTGGGACGATCCAATTTTGTACAAGAGATGCGCGGACGGGGTCTTTAGGAGATGCATCCCCGAGGAAGAGGTAGAGAGCATCCTATTCCATTGTCATGGATCGGATTATGGTGGCCACTTAAGCAAGTCCAAAACCACTTCAAAGGTGCTACAAGCAGGTTTTTATTGGCCGACCCTCTTCAAGGATGCCCATAGGTACGTTTTCTCTTGTGATAGATGTCAAAGAACGGGAAATATAGGTAAAAGGAACGAAATGCCACGGAACTACATCCTTGAGGTAGAATTGTTCAATGTTTGGGGTGTAGATTTCATGGGACCTTTTCCCTCGTCATGTGGCAACCAATACATTTTGGTAGGTGTAGATTATGTGTCTAAGTGGGTAGAAGCCATAGCAACGCCGACTAATGACGCTAGAATAGTGATGAAATTCTTTAAGAAGATCATATTCCCTCGTTTTGGAGTTCCTAGATTAGTCATTAGTGACAGAGGTTCACATTTCATTGCAAGACAATTTGAGTCCCTCCTTAAGAATTATGGCGTGAAACATAGGATAGCTACACCGTACCACCCACAGACTAGCAGACAAGTAGAGGTTTCGAATAGGGAGATTAAGAGCATACTAGAGAAAACCGTGTCTAGGTCCCGTAGAGATTGGTCGATGAAATTAGATTATGTGTTATGGGCCTATAAGACTGCGTTTAAAACTCCCATTGGCATGACTCCTTTTCAGCTTGTTTATGGCAAGTCTTGCCACCTAACTGTTGAGCTAGAGCACCACGCCTATTGGACGACAAAGCTCCTTAACTTTGATCTTAAGAGTACAGGTGAGAAATAACTTTTGCAGGTAAACGAGCTCGACGAGCTTCGTCTGGATGCATACAAGAACTTTAAGATCTGCAAGGAGCGCGCTAAGAGATGGCATGATAAGAAGATCCTACCTCATGACTTTCAGCCAGGTGACTTGGTTCTACTATTTAATTCTCGTCTTAAGCTTTTCCTGGGCAAACTACGGTCCCGTTGGTCTGGTCCTTTTTAGGTACGAGAGGTATTACCGCATGGAGCAGTAGAACTTTGGAGTGAGACGAGTGGGACATTCAAAGCTAATGGGCAGCGACTAAAGCTCTACCAAGCCGCTCAACCGATCGAAAGTGGGAACTCCATTTCCCTTTCTGATCCACCCATCGCGCACACATGAGGAATGGAGACGTCAAAGCTTAAAGACGTTAAATAAGCGCTTTATGGGAGGCAACCAAGCTGTTTGCTTTTATTTTTCTTAGCGTTTATTTTAAGACTTAGTTAATTTTGCATTTCATTAAAAAACGAAAAACACAGAAAAAATACCACCACAAACGTGTTTCACTTCCCTTACCCTCCATCGGAGCTTCACGTTGAGGACGCCGTTCAATTCAAGTCTGGGGGAGCAACTCACGTTTGTCAGGTGATTTCGTTTCATTTTCCTTCATTTTCCCTTTGACTTTGTAGTTTCTAGGTTATTTTTGTAGTTTTTAGTTTGTTTTTGTTTTCGTGAGTCAGAGTCATCCCAGGCACTTGTCCGGTGCCACGTTTTGAGATGAACCTGAACCTAGGATTCTTAAGAAGTTGGCATTTTCCGTTAGATTTTGCATGTTTGAGCTAGGTTTTCCCTGAGCATTAGAGCTTAGTAGTCGGCTGAAAAAACAATAGGTCGTAGTTCTTTGGGAATTCTAGTGTTGCTTGTGGGGGGTTTAGACGAGGTTGCTAGGCTAGTTTATCGTTTATTCTCTCTATCTAGATGGCCATACTTCGTGTAGAAGATGCTTTACTTCACTTTTCTATGAGGATTACTATATCGTATGAGATCGAGCTTATTTGCAGATTAAGAGCGCACACTATCACTCTGATGTCGATAGAAATAATACCTAAAAAGAATGATCTAAAATCGATATGAGTGCATCGACCTTGATACTCTTTCGATGGCTCGGGTTTAAGTGGTGGGTTGGCGATCATCTTTCTACGTTCTAAGGGCATGGCATAATAAAATGCCGCCTACACCGCTGCACTCTTGAACGAGATGCATGAGTATACCGCCATCGGTAGTTTGGGTCTAAGTAGAGGCTGGATCCCTTCAAATCCGACGTCCTAGAAGCCTAGTGTGTATGTGAAGAAAAAAAGAAAAGAAAAAAAGAGGACATATAAAGAAAAAAAGGAATAAAGAAAGAAAGAAGCTCGGAAAAGAAACAAGTATCCCGGTTGTTCTAGGTTTAGCATTATCTGAAGTCTTGTTTGGTGGAGAGAGTTACGGTGGTTTGTTTGGTTTTCTTTTGATTTACTTTCTCATGGGTAGCCTTGGTGAACCTAGGATGAAGACTGAAAACTTAATTAGGCCGAATTTGCTCTCGACGTGCTAGTTGATCGGTTAGGTTTGCTTTAGCGGTACTTCTAGGAGAAAGGGGAATTCTCGTATTTTGTATACCTTACGTGTTCCACGTTTACGTTTGCTTAGGGACAAACAAACATTCAAGTCTGGGGGATTTTGATCATCTCATTTTCATACGTATTTCTTGCACGATTTTAGAGATATTTATGATATATATGTGATGCTTTACGTATGATTCCGTATCCGTTTTACTTGTTTTCGTGTTTTCATGTTCTTACAGGTTTTTATGCGTATTCGGTTCATTTCTTAGCTAAAGGACGTGCACGAGACAAAGTACCAACATCGAGGATCATCACGGGACAAACGGGACGAGAATTGGCAAGAAATAGCCACTACCCGCGCGGGTAACACCTAGCCCGAGCAGGCATTTGTTACGGTGATTTTGTCCAGCAAATTGAGCACAAGTTGGGCAAGAAATACCACACACGGGGCCTCAGCCCAAGCGGGCAAAACTTGAGCCCGAGCAGGTAGCACTTGAGCCCGAGCGGGCTCCCTCTTTTCCCATCGCGTTCTTGCGCGATCTTCCGCGCCGTACCCGAGCAGGTCACTTACCCTGCCCGCGCGGGTCGCATCCGTCACCTGTAACACCAAATAAGTTAATTTGACTTAAAACAAATGAGAGTTTGTTGGGGACTTATACAATAAGGAAAACGACTTTAGAGAAGAGGAATAAGTGATATTTCGCTGGAATGAAGTAATGGAAACGTCATCCAACTTATTCAAGAATGGAAACTCATAAAAAGACAACAATCGGTGGCTGCTGCAACATAATGAAGAACTGAACGTCCAGAAGAAAAGAAAGGGAGAAAAGGAAAGAGAAGAGGAAGGAAAGAAGAAGAGAGGAGTGAGAGGTCGAGCTCATTCACTCAGTTTGGAGTACTTGATCGAAGAGAGAGAGTAGAGAGAAGGAGAAGGTTGTTGAGAAGGAGACTTACAAGGAGCATTGGAGATCAACCCAAGACTTCGGTTTTGTTTGGTTTTCATGTTTCTTAGACCTTCTATTTCGTTTATATTTGTTTACGGACCCATGAGCGAGTAGTTTATTTGTTCTAGGAGAAGGGATTAGCCCGTGGCTATCTGGGAACCACTTTTGATTTATCTTTCAATGCATCTTCCCGTTTTCGTTTATCTATTCTTTATCTGAGTGCTTAATTTACTTGTGTTTGCGATGGCCACGTAGATACATGTGTTAGGGATTATGAGAAGGACCGAACGGAGAATTCTAGTCCTAGAATATCAGGTTTAGAACAACCGAGGTTAGACCACGAAAATAGGGTAGCAGCGGTTAAGGGTAAAACGGATGAATCACAGATCTTATGGGTTTGGTTCAAGGTGTCAGCCACGAACGTAGGGGGTAACTTGACTAGATCACGTGTCTATGCCTTGAGAGAGGGTAGATATCATATTAGGATCGTCTGCCTTAGATAACTTGATAGATAGGTTGATTGTTGGTTTCGGTAGTCTTGTGGTGAAACTGGATTCCTGGAACGTTTGTCTCATTCTTAAGAACTAGTTTGTTTATTTGTTTTTACGTTTGTCTTAAGAACTAGTTTGTTTATTTGTTTTTAGTATTTCATTCTTAAAACCATATTTCGTTCGTCAAGTTTGATTCACAGTTAGAGTTTAGGTTGTGTTGCGTAGTCCCTGTGGGATCGACACCTGAAGTACTACACACGTGCCGTGCACTTGCGCGTAGTTTAGGTTATTTGTTTAACTTTGATAACGCATCAGTTAACAAATATGATTGATACATTTACAAAGGTTAATTACGCAACGAGATGAAGCAAAAAAAATATATTAGTTCATATAAGAGTTAATTTTTTAATATCGTTTATCAAAATATAGATGATACCCACACGTTGGACGATTTTATGGTAAATATATTGCGTTTGTAATAATCAAATATACTATTTCTTTACTATAAACTTATCTATTAGAATTATAAAAGTTGTAGATATTTTTGGACTCCTCATTGCTATGCAAGGATCAAATTTTTGGGTGCCAACCTCCGATCAAAATATAGAATTTCGATTGTTATTGAATAGGTAAGTATTATATTATTATTCCATTAACCTTTTTTATTATTTCTACTATAAAAAATATTCTCACCTTACTTCAACGTTTCAACTACAGAATTTCGTAAAAATAATCATGTTGGACGAACTTGCTATGCATTTTCGTTCAATTGTTGCTCAAATGATCGTCAAAGAAACACTCTTGATCATAATAGCTATTACTCCCATCATATCTTAATAATTGTTTTTAAATAATGTCTCAACATTTATGAAGGTACGATCAAGAAAAATAATCATGAAAAACCTTTGGCTCAAATCGTGCGATCGTTTTTTCCGATAATTTATATTCTACAATTTTAAATACATTATACACAAATTGCACTATTAGTTTACATTACAACTTATAAATCTATTATTCAAATTTATACATTGAAAATTTTATTTCGTGTGTTTGTATTTCCTATATCAAATCTAATAAAAATGTTCAAATTAATTAATTATATACAAAATATAAGATAAATATATTTTAATTTTGGAAAAACAGCCTATTCCCCCTTGAAAATCATGCTTTAGTCCTATTCCCCCCTCGATTTTGACCCTCATCCTATTTCCCCCTTGATTTTCAATTTTCATCCTATTCCCCCTTGAAAATCATGTTTTAGTCCTATTTCCCCCTCGATTTTGACCTCATCCTATTCCCCCCTCAATTATAAAAAATCTCTCTAAAACCCCCTCCAATTTTGACCCAATTTTGATTTCAATTCTAACCCAATTTTGACCTAATTTTGACCCAATTTTGATTTTAATTTTGACCCAATTTTGATTTTAATTTTGACCCAATTTTGATTTTAATTTTGACCCAATTTTGATTTTAATTTTGACCCAATTTTGATTTTAATTTTGACCCAATTTTGATTTTAATTTTGAAATTTTAATAAATCAAGTTAATTAGTCAATTTAATCGACTTACTTGATTTGATTTCGAAAAAAATTAAGTACGATTTTTACTTGAAACCAATTTTAACCCAAAATCGAATCCAATTTTGACTAAATTTTAACCCAAAACTAATCCAGTTTTTACCCAAATTAAAATATCAATTTTTACTCGATTTAATCCGAATTTTTACTTAATTTTGACCCGATTAAGTACCGCCCAAAACCGATATCAATTTTGACTCGATTTAATCCGAATTTTTACTTAATTTTGACCCGAAAAAATTAAGTACGGTTTTTACTTAATCCGTAATTTTAACCCGATTTTGATTTTAATTTTGATTTAAATTTTAATTTTGATTTTAATTTTAATTTTGATTTTAATTTAAATTTTGACCTAATTTGTACTTAATTTTAACCCAAAATTTTACTTAATTTTAACCCAAAATCGATCCTAATTTTGACTCAATTTTAACCCAAAATCGATCCAATTTTAACCCAAATTATGATCTCAATTTTGACTCGATTTAATCCGAATTAATCCGAATTAAGTATAAATTGAAAATCCCATTTAATCCGGATTAAGTATAAATCAAAAATTCGATTTAATCCAAATTAAGTATAAATTGGGATTAAATCGAGTCAAAATTGAGTCAAAATTATGTCAAAATTGATTTTAAATTTGACCAAATTTTAATTTTAATTTTGATCCAAATATGACTCAATTTTGACCTAGTTTTGACTCAATTTTGACTCGATTTAATCCCAATTTAGACTCAATTTTGACCAAAATTCGTACTTAATTTTAACTCTAATTTTAACAATAAATCTAGTTAATTATTCGATTTAAACAACTTACTTGATTTAATTGATTTCAAATAAAATTAAATACGGTTTTTTTACTTGAAACCAATTTTAACCCAAAATCAATTCGGATTAAATCGAGTCAAAATTGAGATCATAATTTGGGTTAAAATTGGATAGGTTTTGGGTTAAAATTGAGTCAAAATTGGGGTCGACTTTAGGTTAAAATTAAGTACAATTTTGGGTCAAAATTAACCATAAATTGGATTAAAATTAAGTAAAATTGAGTCAAAATTGGAGTCGATTTTGGGTTAAAATTACGGATTAAGTAAAAACCGTACTTAATTTTATCGGGTAAAAATTAAGTAAAAATTCGGATTAAATCGAGTCAAAATTGATATCTTAATTTGGGTCAAAATTAGATCGGATTTGGGCTAAAATTGAGTCAAAATTGGATTTGATTTTGGGTTAAAATTGGTTTTAAGTAAAAAATCGTTCTTAATTTTATTCGAAATCAAATTTGGTTTCAAGTAAAAAGCCATACTTAATTTTATTCGAAATCAAATCAAATAAGTCGATTAAATTGAATAATTAACTTGATTTATTAAAATTAAAATCAAAATTAAAATCAAAATTAAATTAAAATTAAAATTAAAATTAAAATTAAGTCCCAAACCAAAATAATGAACTTATTCCTATGCGGACGGTCACGGGATGGCGGATGTGCATCGACTATCGAAAGCTAAACAAGCATACCAGGAAGGATCACTTCCCTTTGCCTTTTATTGACCAAATGCTTGAGAGGCTAGCTCTTCACTCTTATTTCTGATTTCTTGATGGCTATTCAGGGTTCTTTCAAATCCCGATCCACCCAAATGACCAAGAGAAGACGACCTTCACTTGCCCACATGGGACGTTCAAAGGATAAGGGTCAAAATCGAAGGGGAAATATAATTTTTAACGGGGAATAATACGTTGTTTTTCGATTTTAAATTTTAGGTGATTCTCGCAAATAGGGATATCTTTGGGGTCAATTTTCAAAGAAATTTAAAGTACTGTGGGTTATCTTCTTCGCTCACGCAACAAGCCAAGAGATTGCCAACGCCAAAGCAAATCAGATCGCGTTAACCTTCCTGTGTTTTTTTTTTTCTCTTTCATGTCTTCTTCACTGAATTAAGCAAAATACGATTTTCAGAACGATTTAGCAGAAAAAAAACCAATTCATCTCCGAAATCGTCGCAAGTTTTCTCGTGTTGATCGGAGAAGAATTCACCAAAAAACCGGGCTTTGCTTGCTTCGCCGCAGAAATGCTCAACGATGGAGAAGACACTCCTTCAAGGCAAGAAAAAAACCTCTTTTTTATTATCTTGATCCCTTTCTCAGTTGAAATTCTGGGTTTTCCCTCAGCTTGATCGTGCTTAGTTCCAAATGTCACGGGTCAATCTTGAGAGGAACTTTGAAGCTTTTTTCATGAAACCCAACATGCAATTTTTCAGTTTTGTTGTCTTCTCGACATCTGTTTTATTGGATTTTTTTTGGTTCGCACGTTTACTTGTTCTCAGCTGGTTCTTCATCAATCATCAAATGCTGATACGTATATACTGAAATCTAATATAAGGATTTGGAGTTTTAGTTCAGCATTCATGGCTTTTGTTTCTCCTGGATTTCTTTCTTGCAAGCATGAAGTACTTGTAGTTAAGAGTAATAATGTTCCTGTTGGGACATTCAAAGTTATTAATTTTTCTGTCTGATTCATGTTTTTCAGGCATGAAATTCTGAGTATTGTAAGAAAACATTCAATGTTATTAGGGAAAATCGGAGTCGATGAGCACGATGCCTCGGATGTAGAAATGGACTCAAATTTCTGGCATGGTGTCTTTGATGTGTATTTCATTCGTGGAAAGGAATCAAAGGGACGACAAGATGATGATCTTCTGTTTTTTGTGAAGAAAATGGTAAGTAGCAATGCTTAATCTAAATTATTAAACTTAGGATAATCATATTATCATATCGATTAATATTAGATTACATTCAATACTTTTTCAGAACTGTAAAGCGTTTGGTTTGAATGAGAATGAAGAAGCACCAGCCCCTTACTTTGTGCGCAGGTGGGCAACTAAGGTAAACATTGTAGAAACGAATATAAATATATGGTTTAATCTTATGTTTATACGGCTTGGCTTTGTCGATATGAACTTTCTTATATGAAGGGGAAATGGTAATGTGGAATTTGATTTTACTTTGAACATTTGTGATATCTCGACTTGGCCCTCCAATCAAACCTCCTTAGCTCAATTAGATCCCGTGTTTATATCGTTTAAATAAGCTTTCTGACAGGTTAGTTTGTAAGTGTAATTACATGGTAATAACTTTCTTCCCCCTTTTCTGAAACAGTTAGATGAGATACTTGGCGAAAGTTTGCCCGAGGTTGATTGGAGAAAATCGTTTTACTTAAACATGATTGCTCACACGTCATTCACTTTGACAGTGGCAATTTGCAGGTAATCTCCATATCCATACTCTAAGTTCGTGGATGAACACACCATATACTGTTTATCTTCTATTACAATGTGCATCGATAATTCTTTTGTTTTGTTGTATAGGATTAGTATGATCTTGTTTTCTTGCAATGATAAGTATTGATTCGATTTTCTAATGATATAATTGCTCTGAATTACATTTTTCTGCTTTTCGCTTGCCTTTTTGTGTGATTACTTGTGTTCAGTCATGAGGCCCTAAAGAATTATCAAACAGATAGGGACACAACACTCTCCCCTGTGTACAAGGTTAGAGATTTTGACAGTCTCTAATGAAATAATTCTAAAATCTATTTTCTGATTTCGTTTTAATTTTTGTTGAATGAAATTTCACTTAAAGGAAAGAGTTTATTACATATTATGTTCAACACACATCCATCCTTCTTGGGTTCAATCATCTTTAGACATGGGAATTGGAATACGAATCCAGCTTCTATTATTCTTCCTGATATGTGTTTTTGTTGATTTGGCCAACGCGAAAACTATAAGTTGGCTTCATATTCTGTATATGAGCAATCATCTAATTCTTTAACATCTTCAAATTGTGCAGGTTGTGAAAACTGTATATGCATCACCTAGCCGTGTTAATTTTCATCTTGATTCGAAGAAGGCAAGTATTTGTCTTAATCTAGAGTTATGATTACCATTGTGAATTCAATTTTGACGTAACCATTATTGTTTTCCTAGGAAGTTGAGACAACCCCTGCCTATCCAGATATTTGTTTTGCCGTCGATGATTTCGACTCAACCTTTGATGCTGTGGTAATATCTCTTTGCCCTTTTTGGTTTTTCGTCGTTCTTTTTCTTGGCAAATTTTCTAATTCCGAAGATGTTTAGACAAATTTTTCATCATGAAATCGATGAAAAACTATGCGATATCTTGAAATGCCCAATCTATTTCCCCTTTTTTGGTTTTAGAGAATAGTTTAGGAGTGCTAAATGAGCTAAGTCAGTCCAACCCATGTTGAGTTGGGTTATTTTTCTTTTAGTCCATCTAAGTCCAAACCACCAAAACCTGCGGGTTATATGGGTCGAAAAAGTATATAACACTAGAAATGGATTTTTTTATATCCGAAAAATACCATATTATACTATCATAAAATAATATAAATATAAGTAGAAATTCAAAAAAATATATATATGAAGTTTTAGTTAAATTTAGAAAAATATCATGATTATAACTATTTTTTTCTTAGTCCATGGGATGGCTCATATAGATCACGGAAATTCCAGTCTAGCTCATTAGCCTATTTTTTTAAGATCAAAATTGTTTTGAACCGGCCCACCATCATGTGGTCTCGCTCGGGGTGAGGATCAGTCGTCAGGTCGGTAGCCCATTTAGCACTCCTACAATATTTTTCATCGTGAAATCATTTTAGTTTTCTGCCAAGGGCAACTATGTGCAGAAAATGAATACCTCTTTAATCCCATATTAACCATATTAATTGGCTTTCAGAAATGGATTCAGATAATGATATTGTTCTGCTTGTTGTTACTATTTCATCCTCGTATTGTAGCACCGTCTAACATAATCATCTTTTAGCCATTCATAATCATTGGTTCAAATCCGACAGTAGGTATAATTCGTTAGACGTCGTATGCATAGGATTTGGCTTTATGTGTGTCTAATGATCCAACCTTGAATGATACCATATGATATTATTGTGTGCAGGTTCTGACAGAAAAAGATCACTGCTATTGTGTACTTCTTAATGCTCATGATGGAGCTGCATTTCCAAGTGAAAACGGGAAAGATACAAGTGATTCCAGTAATACAAATACAAATATTATTTCCGACTCTTCAAGGATGAAAAACGCCAAGGTCCCGTGCTTTTTAGTATATAGTTCATTGCTTTGACAGATCTTTCAGATGTACGTAAGCATGTAACCTTAATTTTTACGCGTTGGATTATTAAATGTCTAATTTTTCCGGTGGTTATGAACCTCGTGGCTGCAGGTTACACTGTTCTCTGGATTTGTTAACTATCACATGGTTCGAGAAGCCTACGAAGGTTTCGTTACTTTTTATTTATTAAGATCCATTCACTTATATGATATAATTAATCTCCTTAGTGAAGTTTTTATAAATTAAGATCCATTCATCTATTCCAGATTCTTGTTTTTCTAATTGCCCGGATGCTTGTCCGAATTTCTTGGTGCGTGTAAAGTGTTTACAATTATGGGATTAGCTGAAGTTGGAAACTTTGTGAAATTGTATCGTTTGGCTTTCTGCCATAGTTTTTGCTATGTTGCTTCTATTCTTTTTCTTGATTTGGCTAATAGATGTTGTGATGATATTTCTATGATTTAATTTCATCTGTTTGTTCATTACAGCGGGAAGATCTCGGTTTGGTAGTCTTTTATCACTCAGGCATAACACGGGTAAAGCGGATAGACTTTATATGCGGGGTCCAGGAGGACGCGGAGAAGTAGAAGTAGCTGTTTCTGGTGTTGTAGGTACTCTTCCTACTTCATTCTTGTTCTTAGATAAAATCATACAATCCGATTCGTTTTCACATAATTTCCTCTTGCTTTAAATTGAATGTTTAGCAATGAATATCAAAGACATTTTTCGAAGCAATTTCATTTCAAAAAGTTGCTGACTTTAGATATTGGTTTGATTAGATCAGAGCCAGGTAGATGCAGGCCCTTTTTCGCCGTTGTCAATAAAGAAGAGAATCGCCCTCGGATCCATCTTTCGTAAAGCAGCAACGGTTGCATCTGTTGCAGCAAAACATGCAATTGCAGGCACCACCGCTTCTTCTGATGACGACGAGATTTTCCCACTTAAGTGCTGTTTAATGTCTGTTTCCTTGCCGTGGGACAATATCGCTCACGATCTTCTATTCAAGGTAAATATTATTTCTTCGCTACTCTCCGAGACAATGCCTTATTCTGATCCACGGTTCTAAAGATCTGTCTAGACGACCATTTAGCGTCTTGATTTTCTCTAGATCGACTCTCATTAGACGGTCCAAGCGGCCGTCTAGATGGTCTATGCATCTGGTTAGGCAGTCGACACATATTTTTAGACGATATAAACATATCATCTAAACTGAATATACTATTTCAAAAAATGAAACAAGTCTTGGATAAGAAAAAGTTCCGGTTAACAATTATAAATTTATAATTTTATTTTTCTTATTATGAAATATTATATAATCCTAGTAATTGTCCTTTAGTAATATAGAGAGATATGATTACGTAAAAATAATAACTTTTACTAATATTTACAGTTACATGTTTATACGTTCTTTATTTTTTATATTTACGTTTTTAGAACATTGTTTTGATCCAATTCATGCCTTATAGATTTGGTGGTCTCTCAAACTTTCTCTGAACATTTCTTCTATATGTTCTAATTTAGGGTTCGCCTCCAGTGAACATGTAGAGAACTCTATGTTATGTCGAAGAGCATAGTCCCGTGACCCGAGTTTGCGAATTAGATTGAAATTCTCGAGAAACTTGATAGCTCGAAGGGCTTTCCTCGTGGTCCATGTACTTTTTACCCACAAATAATAGAATCCCAAGTGAAGAATTATCAAATTTTGGCATCAAGGTATGAATTTTGTTCAAAGCCTAACTCATTGTACTGTGAATTAATGTTGTTAAAACCATTCTTCATGCAAATGGTATGAACTTCTTTTAAATGCCATAAAAGGTAATATGAACATTATAACAATGATATAACAAGATTTAATGAATATATTTGAAGAATTTGATCAAGAAAAACTTGTTGGATCGGGAAAAGAGTGGAACATTATACAAATGATATCTGTATCTCGAAATGTTCAAGAAATCATCCTAGGTAGGCCGTCAAGGCAGTGCGGGTGGGCAGCATCTAATCGTCTCAAATTTTCTCTACCAGCTAGACGTTCGGCATTAGGTTACCATTTGTCAATTCAGGTGGAAAATTCACGATATCCGATTATAACAACCCAAAAGAATCCTACTTATTTACAATAGGGTTATCTTAGAGTTTTTGGTTTCAAAACTCAAAATTCATTCGGTTGTGCTTCGGTTCGGGTTTGGAAGAACCTGAGAACAATCCGAATTAATTATTTATCTGGAACTCAGATTATCCACACTACACGAATTATCTAAAGTATTCAAATTATCTAAATTATCACTCTTAATTATCCGAACAATCTGATCCGAACTATCCAAACTACTCTTATAACACAACCCTAATTATCCGAATAATTCAAATATAGTTTTTTGTCTCGTTACTCCAAAACTCGAAAATCTGAGAATGAACCAAAACTCGAAGAACCCAAACTGAAAAAGACTTGGTCCAATTCAGATCAAGTTTTTTAAAATCCGAACACCCTGAACTAAACTGAAACCCTAAAAATCTGGATCGAATGCAAAATTTCCACCCTATTGATGTATTGTGTTTGAAAAAAAAATTGTCAATTGTTGGAACAACCCATTGATTTATAACAGTGGAGTGTAATAAATAATTAACTATAAACAGAAATAAATATATAAAAATCGAATTTCGATCGAGACTTGCAAGCAGTGTTCTAAGACAGAATCTGTTTTCACCTATAGTATTCAACTACCACAGAAATTCCTTCTGTTGAATCTACTTTGAGTGTTTGTATGATAATCAGAAGAGAATTTTCAGAGAATAATTTCAGTTCTTCTTCTTCAATGACAAATTTCTATTTATAGAAGACTTACAAGCTTTCTAGAACTGAAATTCAGTTTTCTCAAACAGTCATGACTATTCACGAAGTAATGATTATTCATAAAATCATGACTATTATAAAGGTTGTGTGTGTTTATAAATCCGAAAATTAAAAAATTAAACTCAAAATTAAAAATTAAATTCGCATTAATCAAATAGCCCAAAGGCCCAAAACCATATCTTTAACATTTAATATACATTAAATATTCACAAGCCCATGCACATACCCAATTTCAAAATCCATCTCCAAGCATGTCATTATTCATAAGTGTATGAAGAGAAATAATTATTATACTAAATTAATGACATTTCATCTTTCCATGTAGGACTATGTCCCTTCATCTTCACTTCCTTTTTCTATCAATAACTCACATTTTCTGATCAAACCAAAATAACACCTCATATTTGATTAGAAAATAAAATATTTCTACTATAATAGGTGTGGTATACATATGGAGAGGTGTATTTTGGACTTGAACCTTTCGTAATGAACACATATATTTTGTAAGACAATGAACTCAAGTTGATTTTTAACTTCCACTTTGTATAATTTGAACATACTCAAAACTTCATCTTTGCCACGTATCAAATATACAAAACAATACTCATTACAATCATCAATGAATGTTATATAATAGTTTCTCCCTCCTCTACTCACAGTTGCTTGAAAACTATATAAATCCGAGTGAACTAGACCAAGTATTTCATTCGACCTTTCAATAGATTTATGTGGATGATTTTATGTACTTTGATTCCACGCAAATCCCATATTTCCTTTTTATATTCATTGAACATTTCAGTAAAAGACTTAAATTCACCATTCTTTGTAATGAACGAAAATTTATATATCCTAATCTATGATACCATAAAAAGATGATGATTAAGTCATATACATGGAAGCAATGCTAGTGGTTGCGTTTTTATTAAGAGCATTAGATACATTTGGTACAAGATTCAACTTGAAGAGTCTCTCGCTTTGGTAACTCTTACTCACAAATATTTCTCCCTAGGAGATTACAAACTTGTCTGACTCAAACACTACTTTGAAGCCTTTGTTACTGAGACCATTGCTAGTAACAAGGTTCTTACGAATAGAAGGAACATGATAAACATTTCCTAATGTAAGTTCTTTTCTCGAAGTTAATTTCATGATCACTTTTCCTTTGTCTTTGACCTTTGCTATTGCTTCATTTCCCATGTATAGATTTTCACCATCTTCAATTTGTTGATATGTCAAAAACAATTCTCTAGCCGAACACACATGCATGGTAGCCCCAGTGTCTATCCATCAATCTGTTATGTTGGTGACCATGTTTGCTTCAATAACCAAAATGAAATGATTTTCGATTACATTTGCTTGATTTTTGGTTTTTATAAAACCAGTACCTTCAGCCCGACTCTTCTCGTGGTAACAATCTTTTGCTTTGTATCCACCTCTTCCACACACCCAACAATTTAGAGTAGTCCTTATTCTCAGAGTTTTCTTGAACTCTTGTTTCATTGGGGTGATATTTCCAGCGTGTATATCTTTTCTTTCCATTATTTTTCCTCTTTGACTTCATCTACACCATGTTAGCATGTGCCTCCATGGCGGCCATATCTGCCTTATCACCAATGCGATTGTTCTCTTCAACACGGAGTTTAAGGATCAACTCCTCAAGACTCATATCCATGGTTATATGTTTGAGATAAGTTTTAAAATCTTTCCATGAAGGAGGAAACTTCTTAAATGAATGTATTTACTATAAAAACTGATGGTAAAGTCATCATCTAACTCGTGGATTATGACTTGTAGTTCCTTCACTTGCTTTACAATCGATTTTCCATCGATCATCTTGAAGTTTAGAAACCAGTCACAAATCTTTTTGAAGATGTCACTTCTGTCTTGTATTGTTTGTCCAAGACAATCCACAATTCACGTGCAGTATTATACTTAGCATACATAACGTACAATGAATCATCTAGAGAATTCAAAATGTAGTTTTAGGAATTAAACTCATTCTTTTTTCATCTTTAAATAGATTTCTATCTTTCGGTCTTTTGTTCAGGACTCACTCCTTCACTTTCTGTGAAAGGCTCAGGAGCCATCACATTGAGAACATAAGACTCGAATGATTGACAGGCAAGACAACATTTTTTGTTGTCACCATCGCTTGAAATATTTCCCTTGAAACTTCTCAGGTTTCTCAACATGGTTGTTTTTCATACCCGACATAGATTGTTCCATGATGGCTGAAGAATAAGACGAAGCAGGTTTTGTCTTAGATTGTTGGAACAACCTTTTGATCTATAAAAGTGGAGTATAATAACTAATTAACTATAAATGGAAACGAATATATAAATATTGACTTTCAATCGAGGTCTGCAAGTAGTATCCTAAGATAGAATTTGTTTTCATCTAGAGGATTCAGTGATTATTCCTTCTGTCGAATCTAAATGTATTATGTGATAGATGAGAAGAGAGTTTTTGGAGAATAAATTCAGTTCTTCTTCTTCTTCTTCAATGAGAAGTCTCTATTTATAGAAGACTTAAGAGCCTTCTAGAGTCAAAATTCGGTTTGTCTCAAACAATCAATGACTATTTACAAAGTCATGATTGTTTATAAAGTCATCACTGTTAGATAGATTATTTTTATTCATAAATTCGAAAAAATTAAAAAATTAAACTTAAAATTAAAAATTAATTCGGATTAGTCAAGTAGTCCAAAAATTCAAATCCCTATATATGACATTTAATATATATTAAATATTCATAAGTCCATAGGCATACTCAATTCGGAAACATATCTCCAAACTCATATCATTATATTCATAAATGTATGAACATAAATTATTAATATGTACTATATTAATGATCTTCTATCTTTCTATATAAGACTATGTCCTTTCATCTTGCCTCCATTTTTCTGTCATCAATCACTGTCTTTATTCATGAAAATTTTCGGGTGAATTTAAATATATTGAACCGAATGCCTAAACACTTAGGCGTTATACCAAAAAGGCTATGTATGCATAGAGAGGAAACATAAGAAGCACATGAATCCAACTCTTGATGTTTTGGCCATTTTAATTAAACGACAAAGCTTTGTGTTTATATTAAACTTTTCAAATTTTTCTTTTTGAAAAAGGTACAAAAAATTAAGAGAATCGTTTAAGGAAAAAATCTAGTGGGTTATTATGTGAATGCATGTTGTTGTCCACTCGAGAGAGACAAGAACAAGAACAATTACTTATGAATTCTGAAACATTTATAATATTATATAATAATACCATATGATGCACCGCCCCACGAGATAGCAACCTAAAACATTTTATAAAGTTGGTATACCACATCAAAAATAGACAAATCAATTGATTTATAAATATTTTTTATATTGATAATATGTACAACAATCTCTATAAACAGTACAAATTTAATGAAATTATACGAAAATATAGATAGACATATGATAGTAAGCAATGATCGACTAGAGAATTCCAATTTATGATTTCTAAGATGCAATTCATTCACCTCTAACAATTAATTTAGAGAATTTGCTTTGTAAATTCATATTTTCAAATAGATCATCGTTCCAATAGCTAAACTATAATATTTCGTATGTTAACGTATATATTTTATAAATTTGTCAAAATATATATAATTCTCTTCATTTTTATTAATTATAAGATATTTAAACGCCGTAATTTCAATAGTTTTAGAAAGTTAATATATTAAATTAGATAATATGAAATTTTGGGTATTAAAATGGGAACCAAAAAAGTTAAGCTATTACAACGAAAAATATGTACAGATTGGACTTTTTCTACTTTATCTATTTTCATTTAAATTGATATGATACAATTTTCCCAATGAGATATTTAAATAATATTTAAATATCTTAGAAAATTAGTAAAACAATAAGAGTTCTAATAATGTATATCAATGAAGTTAGATTTTGAATTAGCGAATGAAAACTATGGATATACAGGATATGGTTTTAATCAAGTATAAATATTTTTACAACATTAATTTTCATATATGATTTACATGAACCTCCAAAAATACTTTTGTTTCACTAAAAATAAAATTGATTGCACTTTTTAATTGTCTATACATGGAATTATGTGTTATAACAAAATAGATTAGGTAGGAATGTGGAAATATATACTCAAACATAGAATAATTGGGATAGATCTGTGATTATTTTTTATAAATAATATGGGACAATAAAATAATTTCTATAAAAAAAATTCAAATTTTAATGCTAAATTGACTTTTTAGCTAGTGACTAATTAGGCTACTAAAAAATCAATAATTAACTAGACCTAAAAATTTAAAGTTTTATTGAATTCTATCATATTCACATATAAATTAACCTACATTTGGTATGATAAATCAATTCATTCTATTATTCATTTTTTATTCAATTCGACTTTTCAACCAAACTCAAACCATCGTATCATTTAATTATAAAATATGGATCTAGACCTAACTAATCCTAAAAAGCCAATTTAAGAGATTAAGGTTGTCCAACACCATATATATATATATAGGATCAGGGTTCATGTCTTTATCCGATACGGGATAATACATTACAACACTCCCCCTCATATCCAGGTTCGGTTTTGGAGTGTGAACACAATCGGGAATCCAACATCGATATATTCAAATCAAGACGAATTAGACTCTGATACCGTATCAAATATGGGTATGAGTCTAACTAATCCCACTAATTCAAGAATTTAGAATTGTCTAACATTATATATATATCAAAACCAATATTTATGTCCGTGCTGATATGAGACAATATACAACATGAATAAACGACAAAAAAAAAAATGGAAGATTAAAAATAATATATTAAACTTGTTAATAAACCAAACAATCCAATATATGGGATAACCTAATAATTTTTGTAACTCTGATCGCACATAGAGATAAAAAATAATAATAAATAAAATCAATTTATTTTATTATTTTTATATCCAATGCATCATTGTAATTCTTGAAATAAAAGATAATTCGTATTTCTATATTTATTTTTATAAAAATAAATCCAAGACATCGAAGATTACCACTGAAATTAGAGTGGGGACGTAAGAAAATATTATTTTTTACTATTAAACATACTTTTGTTAGATTCTTCGTCATTAAGCTAAACCTAATCTTCATATGCATGGCCCTTTTATTTTTACTCCTTTGTCACACACGCCGCGTGCACACACCTATATATATATGTATTAAAAAATATGAACTATTTATTATCTTTTATATAACTCTAATTAATAAATTTATCCTTCTAAAATGAAAATTTGAATGTTTAGTGAAAGATATATTTTGTTTCATGTACTCAACTTCAATCACTCTTATTTATTGCTACGTAATAATAGAATATGTTAGCATTTTGCGCTTTCACGGGAAAGTTAAACATGAACCACATTCAACGAAGAGTTACAAATCTCCGTCGGTTGGAAAAACAATTCATGTATATCAAGTCTAAAAAAAATGTCGTTGTATTTAAATTAATTCTTTATATATGTGTATATATATATAAGTTATTAAATTTTTAGAAATTATAAATTATTTATTGGAAAATTACTACAAAATAATGGGATTTGCACTGAAATAATATAGTTCCTCAAATCTACAAATACATTTTAGAAACTTTAGAAGTATAAAATTACATTTGAAGAATAATATTTTTAATAATTCAAAATTACATTGGAACGTGTCATATCCTCTAATTAAAAATAAGTTTATCCTAAATTATTAATCTTATAATGACATTATAAAATCGGAATGATGTTCATTATACATATAATATATATATACATATATATGTACATATATATATATATATATATCAAAGTAAAGTGAAAACCACCAACACTCACAATTTGTTTTTCTGAAAAGAAAAGGTAAAAAATGATGTTACAAAAAAAATATAATCCTCTTATCCAAGTTGCTAAAGGACAAGCATAGCAATTGATCTCTTTGCTCTTAGATTTACTCTGACACAATGCTTAACTTTTTATTCGGACGAAAGTACCCTTGTATGGGTCCCACTTCCCCCTTTCCTTGCTCTATAAATAGACTCTCTTTTCTTCTCCGTAATCCCCTTTCCCCCTTCTTCCCTCTAGCTACCCGGTTCACTTGACAATAACCGAAAAAGCCGGTTAAGACATTGCAGCCAATGTTTTCATACCAAGAACCAGTTCATAATCCTCCCGATGGTACGGAGGTAAAAGGCGATGAAATCGAAGAGCTTATGGCCTTTCTCCAATCATCAGAAGAACCATTGAGTTCAAATTCCGGTTATGAAGAGATAAACCGAACAATCCAACCGTTTGATGAGAAGAAGAGAAGAAGAATGATATCAAACCGAGAATCGGCTAAGAGATCAAGATTGAGAAAAAAGAGGCGGTTAGAGAACTTAACCGAGGAATTGAACCGGCTGAGTTTGGAGAACCGGGAGCTCAAGAATCGGTTGGACATTGTTTTAAGCTATGGTAACGATGTATGGAGGGAGAATAACCGGTTGAAAACCGAATCGGTTTGCCTTGAAACTAGGCTTTTGAAGATGTACCGGGTTTTAATGAACATGCAATCGCCAATCTCAACTTAAGTTGCTAAGCTCGAATGTTAATAAAGCATTTACGACTTTGTTAATGTTCAATGTAAATTATATGTTTTGTTTTTAATATGGCATTGTATCGTTTCAAAACTTAATGAGAATACAATTTGAAGTATGTCTTAAACATTAGTTTAATGAGGTTTTTTAAATAAAATAATTTCGGATGTGAAAATTCTTTATGTTACCAAAAAATGTTCTTAACATAGGTATAAATAATTTAATTGTTATAATAAAAACAAAATAGCGCATGTTTTGGATTTCGGTTGACATACGATTATAATCGGTGTTTAAAAAGATATGTACAAATTAGATCGAAAATATTTTTGATGTTTTCGTTTTCCGTCCATGACAACGTGAATATTCTTTTTTTTTTTTATATACAAATCTACATATTGGTTTTATAAAAATAATATTCTACGTATTTGTAATTTTCAACAACTTACAAAAACAATGTAAAGACCCATAAATTACATCCGAATATTATCAAGAGACAATGATCTCAATATCGTTGAACATTTCCTGTAAGGCAATTCTAAATAAATATATGAACGCTATTAATTATATAACAACAAAAGTAAAAAAAATATAGAAACAAAAACCCAACGTTAAAAGTTTTCCAAAATTCCCTTGCAAGTATTCAAAATTATTATATTTTACTTTTCGTTAAAGAAGTTATATTTTTCCTTAAATTCTGACTTGATGGATTTACAAGATATTATGGATTTTGTTTCATGAGGTAAATTTAAAAGAATTGGTTGAATATTTGAGAAATTTTCTCTATTATCAATATATAAACATAAAATCGATTATTACAAGTTCCAGATGGACTTATCATATTATATCACCACATGTTGATCAATCTGTATAATGGAAAAAGTTAGTGAGTGAAAATATCGTTTATATGGTAATATATCTAGTAATGTGGGGGATCTCTATTTTGTAGGTTATGGATTCCAATAATTTATTCTATACTAAAGTTTTTTTATATCATAAATCAACATTCTAAAAAAATATATATGCGGTCAGTTAAACGCTACACGATCATAAAACATTATGATTTTCCCTAAACATTTCGTTTAGACGTTTGACAATCACTAAACAATATAATCTACGGTTTAGATGATCAATGTGTCAATTTAAATGGTATAAATATATCTTTAAATGAATTAAACATTTCTAAACGTATATATAAATTGAATATATTCTTTTTATAAATAAGTTATGTCTTGTAAAAAATAAAATTTCAAGGCTCAATGTATATTTTTTCTTTTATTAAATATAATTATTATAATTAATTATTTTGAATAATGTTAAAATATAATCTCTAAAAAGGATGACTTTTTTTTTTATTAATATTTATATATCTATATGCTAATGTGTAGTTTTTTTAATAGAAAAAACATTGCTATAGATTCAATCGGGAGAATATCAGAAATGTCCTCTTAGGGCTAAAACACTTCAAAACTACCCTCCTAAATCTGATGAAAAAAAAATTAGAGAAAAGACATATGTGCCCTTAATGAAAAACACATAAGGGAAAGACAAATATGAGAAGAAGGAAAACGAAAATTGCGAGGAGGGAAACAAAGTAGAGAGCTATTTCCTTTCATTTTCGAGTGTTTCCCTTCTATTTTCGAACGATTTCCTTCAATTTTTAAGTGATTTTTTTTCCATTTTCGAGTGATTTCCTTCTATTTTGAGCGGTTTGCAGCAATTTTCGAGCGATTTCCAACAATGTTTCAGTGATTTTCAGTGATTTCCAGCATTTTTAGCGATTTTCCGGTGATTTTTGGCGATTTCCGGCGATTTGTAGGTGAGTTTCAGCGATTTCGACCGTTTTCCGACGATTTCTTACATTTTCCGGCGATTTCTTGCAGTTTCCGGCGATTTCTGGCAGTTTCCGGCGGTCGCACTGGGTCACAGGGTTGAACTGGGTCGAACTGGGTCGCACAGGGTCGGCTGGGTCGTAGGGTCGCCTGGGTCGGACTGGGTCGCAGGGTCGGACAGGGTCAAACTGGGTAGCAGAGTCGCAAGGGGTATTTTGGGAATTTCAGCATTTATAAGGGTATTTTTGAAGCGAAATTTTTTTTTTCGGAAATGATATTTTTGAAATCTTTTAGCCCTACGAAGATATTTTTGAAGTTACCCCGATTCAATCGATTTGTATGATTTATATACATTATTATACAGATTATAAGATTTTAACTAATGCGTGTTTGAAAAGTAACCGGTCTCACATTGATAAAAAATAAAGGAAGTGTATTTTTTTCATTGCATTGTCTATATATAAAAACATATTCGATATATAATCGTCGATTAATAAATTTATATGAAATCTTGTGGAATGTTTTGTCGTTTGGGGAAAAATTGGATGAATAGGATATAAAAGTGCATGAATCACAATTTTTTTTTGCCTTTGTGAATAGTATTTTGATTAGATGCATGCAACGACTTTGCTTTTCTTGATTTTCTACGTCCCACCATATCAATAAAAGTTTTCCATGCATGGGAAAAAAGAGAATTTATCACTCTTTATAGTGATAATGAAAATGTTCCCGATTCAAAATTGATATTGAGACAATGGAAATACATTTTTTTAATAATTTTAATATGAAATATAGCTCGTTTAATTGAATTTAAGTTTTATAAATTTGTCTAAGTTATGATAAATTGTCTCATATCATCTAGGACATAAACTTTGGGCTCATATATATGGTATTGGACAACCCTAAAATCTTGAGTTAGTTTTTTGTATTAGTTAGGTTCAAACCCATATTTGACATGGTATCAGAGTCTGGTTCATTCCGGTTTGAATATACCGATGTTGGTCCCCCGATTTTGATTTCCACGTTTTAGGATCGAGTTTGAGTGTGAAGGGGAGTGTTATGATAAGTTGTTCAACATCGGCTAGGACATGAACTTTGGACTCATATATGGTATTGAACAACCCTAAATTCTTTAGTTAGCTTTTGGGATTCGTTAAGCCCAAATCCATATTTGACAGTTTATCAAGCGAACAATTAAAGATTTGAATTTATTAACATTTAGCAAATTGTAAACTATTATGAAAATATTCTCAATAATAGAAAATCTCAACAAGTGATTTATGCCGAGATTAAAATTTATTGTCAACGTTTTGACATGATCAAGAATCAATGAAATTTATTTTTTCGATCGTTTTTTTCTTTGTCTTTTTAGTTCTCTGAAACTGTTTATTGGTGGTTAGGTTTTCAATTGGGAGAATATAAGAGATACCCTCGTAGGGCTAAAGTGCTTTATGTCTACCTTCGTGAAAATACTTATTAAATAGGAAAAAAATTGAAGAAAATATAAATTTACCATTAATTTTCGACCGTGAAAAAACACACGTTCTGCAGTTTTTCGACGTGAAAAACTGTCAAACCGTGTCAAAAGCAAGGAAGACAAACATTTTTTCGACGTGAAGACTTGTTTCAAAGTTTAGAGCAAGAAAAAAAGGGATTTCGAACTTGAGAGAGATCGATTTGAAGTTGGCAAAAAGGAAATGGCTAGAATCAGCAGCAACAGTGAAAAAGAGAGCACAAGTCAATCTCCAATGGTGTCGAGTCGCAAAATGGTTTATTGATTTGAATGGGTGTGAGTATCAGTGATTCGGTTGAGTCTCAGTGAGTCGGTTGAGTCGAAAGGGTCGCAGGAGCTGCATGACCATATTCGACTTAGTGACTCGGTTGAGTCTCAGTGAGTCGGTTGGGTCATAATGGTCGCTTGAGCGTCACAAAGGGTCCAAGGGTCGTTTTGAGTCGCATGGGTCGCTTGTCTCATTGAGTCGCATGGGTCATTTGAGTCGCATGAGTCGCTTATGTCATTGAGTCGCAAGGATCGTTTAAGTCGCATGGGTCGCTTCATATTATGCCACGTGGATCGCTTGAGTCGGATTATTCAATTGATTCGCATGGGTCACTTGAGTCTCAGTGAGTCGGTTGAGGGTCATTTGAGTCACATGGGTCAAAAGGGTCGATTGAGTCGCATGGGTCAGTTGAGTCGGTAGAAGTATAATGTATTCTTAATTGGTCATTTTGCAGGTGGCGCCAAAGCCGAATTTTGAGTATGAATTCAACCACATGGATAGAATGCCAAAGATCACCACTAAGTGTTATCCTCACGAGACAATAACGCACTAATTTCCAGATTGAAATGCGGACTATATCCAAAGGATGGGATTCCAAAAGGGGTGATACATTCAAGCTAAAGAATTTCGACCGTGGAAAGGTGACCCCCGCACAAGTCAGTGAAGCTTGTGAAGGTGAAGAATTCCAACGATTGGACGAGGTTGGTAACTTTGATGTTGTTGGCGCAAGTTATGGCTCATAAGCCTTAATTAGATAACTCTATCAGCCATGATCTCATTGATATGGTTGATGACTTGGAATATTGTTAATTCTTTCTATGGGGGCGTCATACATTCGAGAAGATTTTGGATACTTACCGCAAGCACGTTAGCGGGAAATCACCGAAACGAAAATGGTATTGTGACAGTTTCATGATCCCATTACCTTTGTGACCCTTTGTCCCTTGTGTTCCTTGTCCCTCTGCGACCCTTGACCCAATGCGACCCTTAGACCTCTGCGACCCTTGGACCCGTGCGACCCTTTACGCTTTATTATTAAAAAATAAAAATTATTTACAAATAATTTGAATAAATTTTAAAAACATAACAATGTACCAAGTTATATCTTCCATTCTCAAAAAATAAAAATTATTTATATATAATATGAATAACTTAAAAAAAACAATGTACCAAGTTACATCTTCCATAGTCAAAAATTAAAAATTATTTATGAAGTTATTTAAAAACGACCCTTGGACCCTGCGACCCTTCTACCCCTCCGACCCTTGGATCCCTCTAACTTTTGGACCCCTACAACCATTGTCCCTCTACGACCCTTGGACCCCTGCGACCTTTTGCCCCCTGCTACCTTGTCCCTCTGCCACCCTTGGACCCCTGCGACCCTTTGTCCCTTGCGACCCTTGTCCCTCTGCGACTCATGTTACAATAATAGTAAATCCACAAAACATCGATACTAAAAATAATACTTTCGATTGAATAATAGTAAAAAACCAACCAAATAAAAACATGAAGTTCAAGTTCAAAGGAATGTTGTTGTTCAAATGACGTTCAAAGCAATCAAAATACAACGAAATTCAAACTATGTTGTTGGTAGGTCCTGGTTGAGGGAAAACCCGAAGACAAGGTATATCTACTTCGGAGACCAGTTTGACTTTGAGGGAACAACCCACGTTCAATCCATGATTGTGACAAAAATTTCTCTAACCCCCGCTGATGCTAGCACCACCACGTTTCACGTGCCTTAGATATGCCTCCCACGCCAGTTCGTAAACCCTATCGGAAGTGTCTGCGATAACCGAATAAATTTACAATGATGCCAAAATAATGCATCTATGGTCAGATTTGATGAATCAAATAAATAGGTTTGAGGTCACTTACCAATGCATCTACGGCCAGATTTGAACACGTGACTGGTACCATGAAAATCCTCTGAGCAGAAGAAGATAACCCTGCTTATGCGGATGATGATGACATATATGATGCATATTGTAGATTACAGATATCATCTATGAAACCGATGACGTGAAAAACCATGTCACCTTCGTGACGGAAAACTAGGAAATCCCGAATGTGAAAATCATGGTCCTTGGAGAAATTTTTCCATCCATCAGTGAATCTTGAGCCATCCAACTTGAATTCCCATGTTTTGTTAGACACATCTGATTTAAGCGTTGTTATGTTGTTGTCCCTCGTTTTCCCGTAAATATCCTCATCGAATAAGTTCTCTGGAATGTCCTGTAACAAAAATCGAAAAAAAGTCAAATATGTACATTCTCTATATTAACATACCGAAAGAGAGAGATGAAGGAGATTACGAGGTAGTTCTCCAGAAAGCTCGGAAGAATGATTTGGACGAAATGAGAGAAATGTGGCATTTTTCGGAAAAAATGGATGGAAGATGATGGGAGTTAGAGAGTGTGTGTCGTTATTCAAAAAAGGATGGGTGGAAGATGATGAGGGTTAGAGAGAGAGTGTGTCGTTATTCAAAAAAAGGAAACAGCTGGAATTCGAAAAGACATGACCCTGACATCGAATCGCAAAGACATGACCCTAACATCGAATCGACGTCAGATGGAATTCGAAAAGACATGATTGCATGGGTACAAGGGTCGTAGGGGTACCAAGGTCGCTGAGGGGTACAAGGGTCGCAGGGGTTTGAGGGTCACAGAGGTAAAAGGGTCGTAGAGGGATACAAGGGTCGCACGGGGTCAAAGGGTCATAGGGGTACAAGGGTTGTAGAGGTACAAGGGTTGTAAAGGGGTACAAGGGTCCGAGGGTCGCAGAGGTACAAAGGTCACAGAGGGGTACAAGGGTCACAGAGGGACAAGGGTCACAGAGGGACAAGGGTTGCGACCCTTGTACCTTTTCGAACGTTTTTGCTTGTTGTGATACGAAACAAAATTTAAAAATAATAAAAATAATTTATTCACTATTAGAAAATTCAAGATTAGGGAAGGAATTTGGGGATTGACATTTTCGTCCTTACATTTAGGGACGGATTATACACGGATTAGGGACGGAAAATGAAATCTGTCCCGAATTCGTCCCCAACTTTGGGTACCGAAGAGCCATCTCTAATCCGTCTTTATTTGCGGACCAATTAGAGACAGATGAGTAAGGCGTCCCTAAATTAGGGACAGAAATTGCTGTCGTCCCTAAATTGGGGACGGAAATTGTTGCCGTCCCTAAATTGGGGACAAACATTTCTGCCGTCCCTAAATTTAGGGACGGCCAGATCATCCGTCCCCAATTTAGGGACGACATCTCTTTCCGTCCCTAAATTTGGGGATGAATTTGGGACAGTCTCTAAATTTAGGACTTTAAAAACCATTTTAGGGACGGATTCGGGATGATTTTTCGGAAAATTAATTTCTTAGTCTATAATCCGTCCCTAATTCGTCTATAAATAATCTATTTAACCCCTCAACCATTGATCCGTTTTTCATAAGCAACTCTCATATTTTTCACCGCATATCTTCTATAGAGTTTGCGATTATAATGGAATCTTCATCATGATCGAACATTTTCGTTTCTAGACAATGGATGTACAGAAGAATTGATCCAGAATCTCAAAGCGTATCGAAAGAGTTTATAGAAGGCGTCACACAGTTTATGACAATGGCGACGAATCAACAAGTTTACAAAGAAACGGGTACGTTGGTTTGTCCATGCATCAAATGCAAGAATGAAAAATTTGTTAATGAGAGAACTGTTTGGAAGCATCTTTATTTAAGAGGATTTACAATATTGAAGCAGATCCGAATGAAGAAGCAAAAAGTTTTTTTGAAATGCTAGAAAGTGCTAGGAATCCACTTTATGATGGTTGTAGGAGTGGTTTATCACAGTTATCTCGGTCTGCACGTTTGATGAATTTGAAGACTGAAAATAATTTGTCTGAGAATTGCATGGATTTGATATTGCAATTAGTAAGAGATTATTTGCTAGAAGATAATAATGCAGTAGACTCCTATTATGAGACAAAGAAGATGATGAGATCTTTGGGTTTATTGCCATATCAAAAGATTGATATTTGTCAAGACAATTGCATGATTTTTTGGAGAGAGACATCAGATATGAGTAATTACCGATTTTGTGGGAAAGATCGGTTTTATTTAACAAAGAATGGAAAATCGGTTCCATATCGTCGTATGTGGTATTTACCAATTACAAACATATTAAAAAGATTGTATCAATCTGTGGAGACCACAAGCGACATGAGATGGCATGTTGAGCATTCAAGTCGTGATGGAGAGATGTGTCATCCCTCATATGGTGAGGCGTGGAAACACTTTAACAAGGTATATCTTGATTTTGCGGCTGAGAGTCGAAATGTCTATTTAGGCCTTTGTACCGATGGTTTTAATCTATTTGGGATGTCTGGGAAGAATTATTCATTGTGGTCAGTTATAGTGACACCTTACAACTTACCACCGGATATGTGCATGAAAAGGGAATTTTTGTTCTTAACAATAATGATTCCCGGGCCTAATCATCCGAAAAGAAGTTTGTATATATTTCTTCAACCACTTATTGAAGAATTAAAAGAATTATGGAATGGAGTTCAAGCGTACGGTGTCTCGAGGCGACAAAATTTTATGTTACGAGGTGCTCTCATGTGGACAATAAGTGATTTTTCAGCTTATAGTATGTTATCTGGATGGACAATGCATGGTCGATTGGCTTGTCCATATTGCATGGAGGAAACAGATGCTTTTCAGTTGAAACATGGAAGAAAGACGAGTTGGTTTGATTGTCATCGTCGTTTTCTTCCTGTTGATGATGCATTACGGCGCAACAAGAGAAATTTCAAAA
>CM071864.1:8382571-8396960 GCA_036759665.1 Gynandropsis gynandra
GGTAAAACGAGAAACCGTCCTCAGTCCGAGGAAAGTGGCAACCTTTCATCTCATTCCCGACATTCCAATTCAGGGTTTGAAGATTATATAAATCCAAATTTCTTTCGAAACACTGGATCAACACAATCGGGGCAATATATGCCATATTATCCGCAAATGCAACCACCACCCGATCCAGTAATGCATCACGACCCTGATATATACGATGAACCAACAGTGGAAGAAATTTTAGCAATGGATGAAGAACGACGCAAGCTTCCTCTTATAGACCCTGTTCGAGGAAGCGACGGACTATGGTACGTATACTCAATTTCAAATCTCAATTATAAATAGTTGACTAAATGTTAATTTATCTTTCATTTTGATTTGTAGGTTTGGATATAATCAACTTAATCGTCACATAACAATGACGATAAAAGCTGATTATGACCGGCCGTGTTACAATTGGACACATACCGATCCAGATATTAAGCAACGATGGTGGAAATCATTTGTGGTATGTTTTAAACAATTTTTAATTTTATCAAGTAATTTAAATTACAATTTAAATATAATAAGCTTATTATTATTTCAGCAAAAATTTTATTGGAATCCCGCCCTTACCGGACTAGTAAAGTCCGAATTTGAAAAAAATGCGGCAAAGCGTCTCAAGTCTATCGTAGGTAAATGTCGGGAAAGACGAGAGACAAAAGGAAAACCCGTTTGGATGGCGGAAAATATTTGGGATCAGATGTGTGCATATTGGGATTCCCCAGAATTTAAGGCAAAGAGCGAGCGAGCAAGTAAATCCCGGCGTTCTGATAGAGAAGGATACGGGATAAGCGTACATACGATAGGATCTCGTTCTTTTAGGGAAGTATACGACGATCTGGTAAGCTTTATTCTATTTTTTTTATGCATTTATATAAAATTAACATTTCATTAAACTATGTCTTTTTTATTTGTTTCAGGCGAAAGAGAAGGGATCCGAACCATCGTATCCAGAATTGTTGGAACGTACGCACGTTAAGAAGTCAGATGGTTCGTGGGTGGATCTGATGACGTGAGTCTTGAGTTATATATTTTCCTAGAACACTTCACCGCAAGTATACAGATCGTGTAGTACCAGGGTCGATCACTAGGGTGAGGAGTGAAGGCTTCATCTTTACCTTGGGAGCTTTATCGATGTCCCAATTGTGAGCTGGACGTTTGATGTAACTTCTTGGCATCTCTGGGTCATTTGTGTACTGACTTGCACCGCAATTAGCTCGGGTTGTGTGGAAGTCTCGGTCGGGGGATTCCTCTTTCCTTTCGTTGTTAAGCAGCTCGTTCGGTACCTTGTAGTTACCTTCCCCAACCGCTATGCGATTCAAATCTAAGAAATCCTTAATCTGTACTTCCTCATAAGTTTCCTCGGCTAAATCTTCAAAGATGCCTTCGAGGAACACGAAATCGATAGGGCATTGTTGCTCAATCGTGTCCACTAAGCTGAATTCTTCTTCTACCTCGGGTTTTTTCATGTGGTCATCAATGTCCGTAGCCTCATCCATTACCGTGTTAGCATCATCTTCTTTTTCAATCAAGGATGGACTTGGCTGATCTACCGTCTCAAAATCCTTTGGGTAGATTTCACTGACATATTCGCGAGGATTTATTTCTCAAGCTTGCGCGTCCAATTGTCCAAATAAGTCACCTATCTCCTCATTGGCGCTTTCTTGTCCCGCTTCCACTCCCATAAACAAGTTGTTTCGACTCTCAAGAAGTTCAAGGAGGTAATTGTACGTGGTGGGATAATCGAGGGCTGCTACGGATTGATTCGGGTATGGCTGAGGCACATATGACTGATAGCTCTGAGTTTGGAGTTCCGTCCATGGCTGGAAATTCCCAAACGATTGTTGTGCATTCACCATACTCTCGGTGTTCCTGTACGGAAAGTATACATGATCGCTCCATTCGTGATTGTACGTATTCCCGTAGGGCTAAGTGTAGCTATCGTAGATCTCTTCTTCATACCCCAAGCGTTTTGATCCCATGATTGCTCTGGGTATTGTGGATGGTATAAGTCGGAGAGCTTACGACGAATCTCGGAAAGTTGATGCCTTAATTCAGCTATGTCGGCACCCGAAGAGTTGAAGTTTTCCATGTTACCTCGCAAGATAAAGGACATCAAACTCGATTAAGCTCTATGAGGTAAAGAAATTATTGACTCCATTAAAGAAAAACAAAAGCAAAAACAAAAATATACGGAAAACAAAAGAAGACTCCGGAAAGGACTAGATCTTAATCTAGCTAATTCCTAGTCTAGGCCGTTATTAGTCCCCGGAAACGGCGCCAAAAACTTGATGACGTGAGTCTCGAGTTATATATTTTCCTATACCACTTCACCGCAAGTATACGGATCATGTAGTACCAAGGTCGATCACTAGGGACTAAAGCAGCCAAAAACTAAGAATACACTAAACTAAGACGAATGGAAGTATATGGAGATGTGGTCCTAAATACCTAAAAACTAAACTAAGTGGTGACAATGATAATAGGTTGGGGTAAACTTGGATATGACGAGCACTACGGGTGTCGGGATACCCGGAATTGTATGGATGAAACAACTAAAGATCATAAACCTATCGAATTATCTTGACAACAGGAAATTCATGCCCTAAGGTGAGGAGTGATTCTTCTGAGCCTAAACCTCCTAACCATGAGTACGTGCAACCCTACCTTTCAGCAGTGATTAACCCGTACCATGGCAGCTTTACGAACGCAATCCTAATTCCTAAGTCGACTAACCGACCGGTCAGATTCTCATTAGCCGAACTTAACCTACAACTTAGCAGATCCGGATTCATCCTTTAACCTTCCAGCAAAGTCTGAATTCCTATGTTACTGAGCGGGCAGCACTAGTATAAGAATGATAATGTTAAGTGTAGAACCGAATATCAAGATAAAATCAATAGATCAAAGCATTAACGCATAACATTGTTCATCCGTTACAATCCGATATCTCTAACCCATAGTTGGGAACCTACTAACTCATGGAGAATACAGATAACGAAGATAACACAACCCTAAACATGATAGACTCTAGGAAACTCATGCCTCGATCTTCCCTATTGTGTTACCGATGTGAGGATTGATGCTTCTCTTCTTCTCCAGCGTCTCCCGAGCCTTTCCTGATGTTTTCCAAGCCTTTCCTTGCCCTGTACGTCGCCCCCTTTGCTCTCGATCCCTTCTGGTCTATTAATTAGCTCGTTTGAATGCAAGATCTAGTTGGTTGCGAGAAACGCGGCCCGCTCGGGCACCACTTTTACCCGGTCGTGCAGAGGCGCGCCCGGTCGTGTACTCCATTCATGCCCGATCGGGCATCAGCACCCGATCGCGTGGTTGAGCGGCCCGAGTCGTGTAAACTCTCGGGGATATTTGGGATGAATTAACGCCCGAGCGGGTATTCTTGTTGCGCCGATCGGGTAAGACTTCCTGATCATGTTGCCTTCGTGCCCGGGTCGTGCAAGGTGTGCGAATAAAACCCCGTAGGTTTTACCCGAGCGGGTGGACCATGGTGCGCGACCGGGCACCCTTGATTCCTTGATTTTGCTCTTTTTCGCTCATTGCTCGGGTGTCCCTTTGAGTTCTGAGGCTTGATCTTGGATCCGAGTGAATTTATCTTCAAAGTGCGTGGTTTTGCTCAGGAATTCGTCTTTTTAAGCTCATTTAGGCCTCGTCGCCTAAAAACCTGAAAACCAACAAAACGGGCGTATGTATCTCATAATCGTATCGGATATGTAAATCTATCTATGAAATATATGCGAAAATGGCACTAAAACCTAACCTAAAATCGATACACTTTACGTGTTATCAAACTCCCCCAGACCTAAACCTTTGTTTGTCCTCAAACAAAACTAAAGTCAAGTACAAGAAGAATCTAATAACGATGGATACTAGCACAAAAAGTTCGAAGGATTAGTCATTCCGCAAATCAACGCGTCACATGAATAAAGGCTTAAGCGTACCGAGTATAGCCTTATATCTACCGAAAGTACTGAGCCATGAAATCCTACCAAAGATCTAAGTCTACTTCACAACCCTAGACTACGTCCAAGCAATCTCCATGCCAATTTCCCTAAGCTTTTGATATCATTAAACTCGCTTCTTCTCGTTCTTATTCATTTTTTTTCTCTTAGATCCACGCTTTGTTCCTAGGACGTCGAAGTCGAAGAGGGATGGCTTTCTACTTAGACCCAGGCTGCCTATGGCACACTCATAAGGTCGCGTGACCTTAGCGGAGTGAAGAGGTGTGTTATTAAAGATCTTATATTTTTTTTTCGGTTTTTAATTTTTTTTATTACGCAATGCTCTAACCCTTAGGACGTAGAAAAGCGCCTCTACCCACCACTTAGACCCGAACCATCGAACATCGATGTACTCATGTCAATCCTAACTCGGAATAGTGAAAAACTTATCCTAGATGACAGCGGAGTATAAGCGTGTGGAATCTAACTCATGAACGCTAAAAAATATCAACTAAGCAAAGGCTAGACGGTATACACGGAGATATGACTAATTGGTACCGCAATCTAAAGAGTGAATTAGACTATAGATTAAGGCTTCAAACATAACTACTCGACTAATCGGTATCCAAAAGGCTTCTAAGCAAACCTAGACCATCATCCACGATTCGACAATGTCGCAAAAAATGACTAAAGCTTGAAAAAAAAATTTACGAATCCATCTTATTCCTAATCCTAACCCTAATCCTAAGCCTAAGCGCAAATGTGTCAATCTAAATAAAAATCCGTATCACTCTAAAACCCCGTAGGTTTTACCCGGATCGTGCAAGGTGTGCGAATAAAACCCCGTAGGTTTTACCCGAGCGGGTGGACCATGGTGCCCGATTGGGCACCCTTGATTCCTTAATTTTGCTCTTTTCCGCTCGTTGCTCGGGTGTCCCTTTGAGTTCTGAGGCTTGATCTTGGCTCCAAGTGAATTTATCTTCAAAGTGCGTGGTTTTGCATAGGAATTCGTCTTTTTAAGCTCATTTAGGCCTTGTCGCCTAAAAACCTGAAAACCAACAAAACGGGCGTATGTAACTCATAATCGTATCGGATATGTAAATCTATCTATGAAATATATGCGAAAATGGCACTAAAACCTAATCTAAAATCGATACACTTTACGTGTTATCAGGATCCCAAGGCGAAAAGCCTTAACGATGAAATTGAAAATATGGCAGCGGAACGAGTATCACAAATTCCTCTGAGAGAAGACGGAACACAAACTACTCTTAGTCAGGAAGAGTACAACGAGTTGTATCTCGAGGTAATAATGACATTCTAATATATAATTTTACTATTTATAAATGTTATTAATTCTTGATATTTGTTTTACAGCAAGTTACGCCATACAAAGGTCGTATTTTTGGACTTGGAGGAATGGCCTCAAAACATTCAACTTCCTCCAAGGGTAAAGAAAAAGTATAGGAGTACGAGTTCCGGCATCAGTTATCCGGAAGGTTCCAAGAATCCGACAGGCGCGTTGAACAAGCACTAAAGGAGGCTGAACTATCAAGAAATCAAACTGAACGATCAGATAGGCGAATGGAAAAGCTTCTGCGCATGATGAAATCGCAAATGCCTAACATCGATTGGGATGCAGTTTAGAACAGTGATTCCGATCACAACTAATGAGAAATACTTCTAACGGCTTAGGATTAAAAATGTTGGTTATATGTATGCTTTGTAATTATTGTTATGTACTAATTTTTATCTTTTAATCTAATCGAACTTTATTTTAATTTTATTTTTTTATTTAAAAAAACATTAGGGACGACCAATTGGTCCGTCCTTAAATTTAGGGACAGAATTTCGCAGTCCCTAAATTTAGGGATGGACCATTGTGGTCGTCCCTAAATTTAGAGACGACGAAATTCCGTCCCTAAATTTAGGGACGACCACAACGGTCCGTCCCCAATTTTTAGGGACGGAAAATGGTTCGTCCCCAATCCCGGGACTGTTTGCGGACTAAATTTTCCGTTCCTAATTGGGGACGGATTAGGGACAGATAACATTTGGAGACGCGCGATTGGGAACTACCACTGGTCGTCCCTAATTCGTCCTTAAACTTGTTTAGGGACGGATTAGAGACGGAATTTTTAGTCCCTAATTTGTGATTTTCTTGTAGTGATTATTTACAAATACAATTATCTACAAATAATATGAATAAAATTTTTAAAAAATAATTTATCAAGTTATTTACAAAAAATTGACTCCAATCTCTGCGACCCTTTTCCATCTGCGACCCTTGTCCACCTACGACCCTTGCCCCTCACGACCCTTGGATCTGTGCGACCCTTGTCCCTCGCGACCTTTGGACCCGTGCGACCCTTGTACCCTTGGGAACCTTGTCCCTCGCGACCCTTGAACCCGTGCGACCCTTGTCTCTCGTGACCCTTGGAGCCGTGCGACCCTTGTCCCCCTTCGACCCTTGTCCCTCTGCGACCCTTGTTACAATTATAGTAAATCCAAAAAACATTGATACTAACAATAATACTAACAATTGTATATTAGTAAAAACTAACCAAATACAAAATGAAATTCAAGATCAAATGAAGTTCAAGTTAAAAGGAGGTTCAAAGAAATCAAAATACAACTCAAATCAAAATATGTTGTTGACAAATCGAAGCATAGGTTCTGCTCCATTAGAGAACAATTCTACTATGATGGAACAACCCACCTTCAGTCCATTTTCTTGACAAAACTTTCTCCACCCCCTCTGATGCAAGTGCCACCACGACTCACATGCCCTAAAGATGTTGACGATGACTCACGGACCTTAAACCTGTTGACCACGACCTTCCGCAATCGAGGAACATCAGTATCTTATATCGTCTACGGCAATGACCGTTCTCCCTCGCAAACCCTACCAAAAATGTCTGCGACATCACCCAAGTTACATCAGTATAAATGAATAAATGTCAATCACATTATATATAATGAATCGGTTTGAGGTCACTTACCAATGCATCTACGACCATATTTGAACGCGTTACTGGTACCATGAAAATCCTCTCAGTAGGAGTTGCCTTGGTGACGTTAAAGACCATGTCACATTCGTGATAGAAAAGTATGCAATCCTTAATACGATGTTAGATGCATTCGATTTAAGTGTTTCCGTGTTGTTGTCCCTAGTATTCCCCTAAATATACTCATGGAAGAAGATCTTCTGAATATCCTGTAACAAAAAACGAAAAACAAATCCAAATATGTACATTCTCTACATGTAACATACCGACAGAGAGTGTTTTAAAGAAGATTACAAGGTAGTTCTCCATATACCACGGAATATCTCTCGGAAGAAATGAGGGAAATGTGACATTTTTCGGAAAAAATGGATGGAAGATGATGAGCATTAGAGAGAAAGAGAGTGTGTCGTTATTCGAAAACGTATGGGTGGAAGATGATGAGAGTTAGAGAGAGTGTGTCGTTATATGAAAAAAGAAAACGACTAGAATTCGAAAAAACATGACCCTGACATCGAATCGACGTCAGTTCGAATTCGAAAAGACATGACCATACGATTATGTTTTTTCAAATTTTGGTGAAACGTTCGGTGGTAATTTTGGTGAAAATGATACATCGATCGCTTGGTCGTACGGGTCGCATGGGTCGCTTGGTCGTATATATTGATCAATAAATGTGAACTCGACGAATTTATAGGTTTATAATGACAAAATGTTAAAAACCAGTCAAAATAATACATTCATAACGTCAAACTCATTAATTCCAATTGAGAGTCGCATGGGTCAAATGGGTCGCTTGGTCGCATGTATGGATCAATAGATGTGAACTCGACGAGTTTACGGGTTTATAATGATAAAATGACAAAAACCAATCAAAACAATACATTTCCAAGTCAATCAATGGTTAAAAGAAATTATGTGTTTCCAAAGTGATAGTAGTGTTTTAAGAACTCGTCGGATGAGTTTGAGAAAATTTCAAAAATACATTTAACATTTTGTTCAAATGTCAATATTATTTATATTATTGTCTTTATTAATTCTAAATTAGGCATATACAACTCAAATATATTGATAATGGCATATTAATAATGGCACGGGTCGCATGGGTCTTTTGGTCGCATATATGATGAATAGATGCGAACCCGACCAATTTACGGGTTTATAATGATAAAATGTCAAAAACCAATCACACCAATACATTTACAATGTCAAACTAATTAATGCCAATTGAGGGTCGCATGGGTCGCTTGGTTGCATATGTGGATCAATAGATGCAAACTCGACGAATTTACGAGTTTATAATGATAAAATGACAAAAATCGATCAAAACAATACGTTTAAAACGTCAAACTAATTAATACCAATTGAGGGTCGCATGGGTCGCTTGGTCGCATATATGGATCAATAGATGCGAACTCGACGAATTTACGGGTTTATAATGATAAAATGACAAAAACCAATCAAAACAATACATTTCCAACATCAATCAATGGTTAAAATAGATTATGACCCATGTGTCCCAAGTTGTGTATAACCATTGCATGTGTTTCTAAAGTGATAGTAGTGTTTTAAGAACTCGTCGGATGAGTTTGAGAAAATTTCAAAAAATACATTAAACATTTTGTCTATATTGATTCTAAATTAGACATATACAACTCAAATATATTGACAATGGCATGGGTTGCATGGGTCGCTTGGTTGCATATATGGATCAATACATGTGAACTCGACGAATTTATGAGTTTATAATGATAAAATGTCAAAACCCAATCAAAACAATACATTTCCAGTCTTCTGCTTTTTTCTTGTTGCGTTTTGCAGTCCAGAGTTATTTCCTGCCATGTACTTCGTCTTCCAGTCACATTTCAAGAGTGACCCAACACCGTCACTTGGATCACCACCGCAAATCGTCAGTGACTGCATAGAGACCGGATCCACCGATTACCAAGACCTTGAGTAACACATAGACAGCAGGATGCCCTACGTCGACCATGTTATCTGCGTCACACAGGTCATAATGGTCAAAAAGAATTTTCATAGAAATTGGGGTTAGATACGTATACTAAGAGAAGAGACGTAGATGTTAACTTATAGACATGGGTCGGAAGGGTCACATGGGTCGGAAGGGTCACATGGGTCCGAAGACAGGAGTTTGACAGCAAAACGACAAGTCACATGGGTCGGAAGACAGGAGTCTGATTGCAAAACAACAAGTCACATGGATCGGAAGGGTCGAATGGGTTGGAAGACATGAGTTTGACAGCAAAACGACAAGTAGCATGAGTCGCACATGGGTCATATGTGGTCGCATGAGGTCGCATGGATCAGTTGAGTCGCACAAGGGGTCATACTGGATTGCACGAGTCGGATGGGTTCCCGTTTAAACTTGATTCTAATTTAATCCTATTGAGGACTGGTCATATTGGGTCACATGAGTCAGATGGGTTTCCGTTTAAACTTAATTCTAATTTAATCCAATTCAGTGTTGCATGAGTCAGATGGATTCCCGTTTAAACTTGATTCTAATTTAATCCAATTGAGGGTCACACAAGGGGTCATATTGGGTCGCATGAGTCATATGGGTTCCCGTTTAAACTTGATTCTAATTTAATCCAATTGAGGGTCACACAAGGGTCATATTGGGTCATGAGTCGGATGGGTTCCCGTTTAAAATTGATTATAATTTAATCTAATTGAGGGTCGTACAAGAGGTCATATTGGGTCGCATGAGTCGGATGAGTTCCCGTTTAAATTTGATTCTAATTTAATCCAATTGAGGGCTGCACAAGATGTCATATTGGGTCGCATAAGTCGGATGGGTTCTCGTTTAAATTTGATTCTAATTTAATCCAATTGAGGGTCTCATTATGGATTTCAATTAATTACGATTGAACGTTTAAATATTGATTTCACGCAAGGGTCACAAAGGGGTACAAGGATTGCAGAGGTCACAACAGTCATAAAAGTCACAAAAGTCATTTTTATACTTGGACTTCAAATCATTCAATAGCACTTCAATTTAATTCATTGTGTATGCTTTTGCACATTTGAAGAACATTTCTGCCACAGTATAACCCTTTGAAGTCTTTCTACCATGGCCTTTATTGACGTAGCTCTTTATATTTTGCGATATATAACACACACAAAAACCATGATCAACTTATTTATACACTTGTTTGACTTCTTTGATCAAGCTTTTATAGCGATCAGATATCACAATGACATCACGTCCGTCCCGTATCACCTCTTTCAACCTTGACATAAACCACGTCCATAATTCGTCCTTCTCTTTGTCGACTATTCCCATGCAATAGGATATTGGTGATGTTCACCATCTTGTGCGGTCACCACAATCAAAGCTCTTGTACACTCCTGTTAGAAATATTGCATCCATAACAACCACTTTATGCATGTATTTCCATCCTCTTAAAGCTGTTCTGACAGCTATAAAAAGGTATTTGAAGTTTTTCTCATCACTGTCGAGCTGAAGATTTGCGACAGATCTGAGATATTTTTCTATAATCATGTGCAACCACCCTGGAAGCCTCATATAATGTTAAAAGTCATCACCACGAATCTCCTTTTTTTTAGCACCGCATTTGCCTCTTAATTCCATCAAATACGATACATTGGCACCATACATTGATTTTACACGAGCCATCAATTCTTTTGCTGGAGGTGTTTCATATTTCCCAGCATATTCCTCATTCAAATAAACCTTAACCAATTGCGTTTTACCCTTTGTAGCTTCGGTCCATTTAGATACAGGTGAAAAATTATGAATGGGATGATGTATTCTCACACTAAACCGTTTGGAATTCAAGATTGCTGTCACGCATAATTTTCATTTACAACCACTTCCGGCAAACTTGCATCGTACTTCCCACAACTTCGAATCAGATCTCAATGTTGTATATCTAAAACAAGCTTCAATTAAACCCTTCCTTACAAATGCTTGTACATCCTTCTTGCTATCAAACTCTTGCTCAATTTAAAAATGCAATCCATCTTCGAACTCGAAGATATTATTGTCATTGTCTGCCTTCTCGTGAACTACCATTTCCAAATTGTTCTCGCCATCACCATACTTATGCTCTATTGGCACATTTGAATCAACTTTATTACTGCCACAAACAACTTCATCAGAATTATCCCAATCCAAAATATTTATTGTTTCCATCGGATTACTCCCAACTCTATTTTTGTTATTTGGACCAACAATAACACATTCATCATAATGTACAACACCTCCATCCTCACATTCTTTAGCAATGCTTCAAAAATCAAGAATTAGAGGCTCAATTTCCCTCAATTTTGATTTCAAACTTCACCCTTGCCGATTCTATCTCTACATACAACAATGGTCGAATTCTTTTTATGGAATCAAACAGATAATAAATAAGATGATTATCATTCATTATATATGTCAGCTTCCTATTTTCACAAATATTGGGAAAATAGCTTAACTTCAACTTCAATGTATTATTCTCCACCATCATCTCTGCGCATAACTCATCAATCAGTTGTTGGTATGTCAAACTAACCAAAGGACAATAGAAAAGTACTCTCTGGTTTTCCTGAACTCTACCAACCCATTTAGATTCTCCATTTGGATTTTTCCCATTTACCATCATACAAAAGATAAATCAGTGTGATTTTTTCATTCACCGAATCCATTACACTTGTCACAAAAACATAAAAAGGGTAAATTCTGTGCACTACAAAAAAACACAGAATTTCCAACGGACGGGGCAACGGATCCGTCCGTTGGAAACGCGAACCAATGGTTTGCAACGGATGTGGTGAAATTGCAACGGGCAGAAATCCGTTACAAATCCGTTGCAAATTGCAACGGATTTGTAACGGAAAACCTCTGTTGGAATGGCCGTTGAAAATCCGTCGCAAATTTTAACGGATGGCAACGAAAACCATCCGTTGGCAATGTCCGTTGGAAGTTCTGTTAGAAAACATTCCAACGGTCGTCCGTTGCAACTTCTAACGGATTCCCGTTAGAAATGGCAACGGATAACCGTTGATTTTGTGAATTTCGAGGCCACCGGTTTAAATAAATTCACGTGAACCTCCAACAGGTATCCGTTGCGATTTTCAACGGATGTCCGTTGGAACGTTAACTATTTAGATCATACCAAAGAGTGCATCAAACCATCACTAACAAAAACATTTTCGAGAAAATGTCGTCGTCTTCACATCGAAGTATACATAGATCAAGAGAGTGGATGTATAGAAGAAAAGATCCTGTAACCGAAGAGATTACGAAAGAATTCTTACACGGATTAGAGCAATTCATGAGTTTTGCATCGATGCAGCCTTTGTGTCAAGAACGTGGGACAATATTATGTCCATGCAAAAGATGCAAAAACATGAAGTATCGAAATCAAGAAATTGTTTGCAAACATCTGTATAAGGTGGGTTTCGTTGAAAATTACGAAATTTGGTTTTTTCACGGCGAAGATTGCGGTGTTAGAGATAGTGTGCAAGATCCACAAGTACAACGAATTGAAGAAGCTATTTATGAAGAATCAACGACCAATCCATATGTGGAAATGATATCAGATACTGGAAAATAATCAAGCTCCCGAGACATACTACGAAACAAAGAATGTGTTAAAAGATTTGGGAATGCCACATGAGAAAATTGATGTTTGTAGAAACAGATGCATGTTGTTTTGGGGAAATGATAAAGACTTGTTGGAATGCAAGTTTTGCGGTGCAAGCAGATTTCGGCCTAAAAAACCATCTTCACGTAAATATGTACCATACAAGAAAATGTTTTATGTGCCTGTAGCAAACATGTTGAGAAGGTTATATGAATCGAAAAAAACCGCTGCAGCAATGAGATGGCATGCAGAACACTCCACGGGCGAAGGTGTAATGCAACATCCATCGGATGATCAGGCTTGGAAAGATTTCAATGAAATATTTCTCGAGTTCGCATATGAAACAAGAAATGTTTATCTTTGCCTGTGTACGGATGGTTTTAGTCCCTATGGACAATCTGGAAGTCAATATTCTCTGTGGCCGGTGATTTTGTCTCTATATAATTTACCTCTCGAGATGTGTTTGAAAAGAGAGGTAATGTTTCTGACGTTACTGATTCCAGGACCAGAACATCCGAAGAAAAGTTTAGATGTATTTTTGCAGCCCTTAATTCATGAATTACGACAGTTGTGAAACGAAGGAATCCTTGCTTATGACGTCAGTACTAAGCAAAATTTCAGATTGAAAGCGGTCTTGTTGTGGACAATTAGTGATTTTCCTGCGTATGGAATGTTATCAGGGTGGAGCACGCACGGAAGATTAGCATGTCCTTATTGTATGGAGGATACAGATTCATTTCGACTAGTACATGGTAAGAAACCATGTTGGTTTGATTGTCATAGAAGATTTCTTCCTCGTGGTAATGTTTTCCGGAAAGATAACATTTTCGGAAGAACGTGGTACAAAAAGAAGAGGCACCGTGCATGCAAACCGGAACACAAATCCTTTACGAAAGATTGAACACAATGGAGGATTTACAAGAATCAGAAGAATGCGGTGGAGATCGTGGGCATCGTAAACCAAAAGGTCAAGGTGAATGGCATAACTGGTATAAACGTAGTATCTTTTAGGAACTCTCATACTGGAAATCATTGATATTACGTCATAATTTAGATGTTATGCATATCGAGAAGAACTTTTTCGATAACATCATAAATACTATTTTGAATGTGACGGGTAAAACGAAAGATAATATACAATCGAGGAAAGATTTGAAGTCAATATGCCGACGACCAGAGTTGGAATTACGGGATGGAAGGTCACCTATCCCGGTATTCAGATTGTCTAGTCCGGCCAAAACAGCATTATTAAAGTGGTTAAAAAAGAGGACGTTAAGTTTCCAGATGGATATGCATCGAACATTGCTCGGTGTGTGGATATTGTCGGTTCGAGGCTGATCGGTTTAAAAAGTCACGATTGTCACGTTTTCATGCAGCGGCTCATTCCAATCGCATTTGCTGAGCTCTTACCACATAATGTTCACGATGTGTTATGCGGAATCAGCATATTTTTCAGAGATATATGTTCGAGAAATTTAAAAGGTGATGACTTGGAAGTAATAAAAAACAATAGTAGTTTTTATATCATTCTTAGGTCTAGTTTCGAGTAGATTTATTAGATTTCATTCATTTATCGATTTTATTCGAGGAGTTCATCTACATTTTTTGTTTTGTGTAGGAAACGAAGACATGAGGAGAAACACGAGAGATTACGGCAATCTAACCCCGGAAACATAGTTGAAGGACAAAGTTCAACTTGTGCAAGGCCACGGATGGGAGTGAGCACTCAAACACCGAGCGGAAGGAGCGGAAGCAACACCTCAAGTCATGCACGCTCGGG
>CM071864.1:8414180-8462718 GCA_036759665.1 Gynandropsis gynandra
CGACCCTTTCACCCTTTTCGACCCATTTACCCTTGGACCCCTGCGACGACCTTTGATCCCTTTGACCCCTCGATGAGACTGTGACCCAGTGCGACCGTACGACTCTGTGACCCACTCTGTCACCTTTGACATTGCAATAGACACAAGAGAAACACGAAAAACTCACTATACACACCTGGTTTTTCTGCGGAACGTGCTTAATTGCAAGCTTCTTTGTTGACAACAAAGGATTTCAACCTATTGGCAGCGAATCTGATGCCGATTGCAAGCTACTCTCGCCGAATCTGTTGTGGTGTGGGGGAACAGTAATTTTCGCGCGAGAATTAGAGGTGCTCTAGAGGAGAGAGAAAAAATGTCGTAAAGGGTAACATGGGATTATCAATATTTTAAGGGTAGATTTAAAGTTGAAACTTTTTTTTTCAGCCAAGGGTATTTTTGAAGCACTCTAGCCCTACAGAGGCATTTTTGATAATTCCCTTTTTAAAGATGTGTGTCGGTGCATATACATACACGTATTAACAAAAGAAAATCGTAGATAAAGTCTCGGTCAAAATTAAATGCGGTTCAAAAGTCACAAATTTTTGCCATATATTTGAAGATCTGTGTGAGTACAAAAGGTCTTTGTAACATAAAGAAGACCCGATACCAAGTCTCCTCACAAAGTTGTTCAATATTTATAGTTCTTTTAAATATGTTTTAAATTAGAAATGGACAATTCGGTCATTTATCATATCAATTGATTCGAATTAGGTCAATTTTTTCTTTCGGATTTGAAGCAAATTAGACTCGATAAGACTTCAGGTCAGATCAGGGTCAATCTTTAATGGCTGTGGAAATTAGTTGCAGCGGTTCATCATGACTGCCGCACAGCTACGAATATTTAACATCCAAGAAACTGTCATATAAAATGCGTCTAAAGCCGAAATATCACAATTAATGTGTGATAGTTTTCGAAATCGAAACAAGAATAATGCAAGATTTACAAATCCTAAGAAACTCTATTTAGAATTATCTTTTTGAGCAATACAGTTTACATTTATCATGAAATCCAATCAAAGCAAAGATCCGATCTAATGAAGCAAATTCTTGCAAGATTTTGTCTTCTTTGTCGTCAATTGCTATCTGAAGGAATGATATTGCTGGCTTAAGCCAACTGAAGAACTCCGAGGGCAACCACTTAGAACATGTAAGTACAACGCAAGGCAAAGGGTCAACAAAACAGAAGATTTCGCACCAACGTATTGAACTACTTGACGCCCTCTGTCCATTACCTCTTCGTGAATCACATAAAAACTCCGTCTGAAGCCTTGTAACGTTCTCCAGATTATGACTTCGATGATTGATCTCATTGTTTCGAGAGTTACTCTTCCCGTTACATCAAACACAAACTTTCTATTGCTTGGAATTGCCAATGTGGAAGTAAGAGCCTCCACCCATCCGTTACTCCTAACTATAGAAGGTGAAGTTTTTCTCTTTAAATAATTGGAAAATTCCTTATCCTTCGAGTAATCGCCATTCTTGAAATGAGTATTTTCACTCTCATCGATGATTGAACAAGTAGAGCCTGCATAATTAGACTTTGAAGATGTTAAGACATCATGTGATGTCCTCACAAGGGTCTCAAGAGCACCATTACAGACCGAAACAAGAATGTCCTTGACGTTATCTTGATGTTTTGGATTCGTCAATCCAGCGAAAATCTGATCATAAGTGTTGATCCCTACGGTCTTTTCGAGATAAACAGCCACAGCAGTGCTCGTGAATCTCTGAATGCAATCTGCTAAAAGCTCTCTACACTTTTCATCACAGAGCAAACTCACCCATCTAGGTGTTGTAGTTCTTCCTGAAGAATCAAAATCACATTCTTCATTGTCGCCGTAAAATCCAAGTACCAGATTCTTGGCAAAGCTACCAACTACAACAGAAACGAATCCAGATCCTGCCTTAGAGAAAACCCTCTCCATTACTCTGTCAGCAAAGCTTGAATTCGAATTCGAATTCAATTCAATTCCTGAATCACGCGAATTTCTAGATTCCAAGTTATACCCTCTAAAGATCCCTATCGTCACAGCCTCTGAAACCCTAGCAAGCGAATTCGTAAATTCCTTTGATTTAGCTATCTTCGAAATCTGTTTCAAGCTATTTGGAATCTCATCAGAATCTGAATTCAAAAACGCCTTCAAGTCTCGTGATACGATACCTATCGTCTCCGCCGAATCCGAGACCAGTTCGACGACAGAAACAATCGCTCCAAGAAGCTTCATCAATCGTTTCCTCTTCCTCGCAATAGATGGCAAATTGTAAACCCTGTAAACGCCATAGCCCGAAACTCCGAAAACCGCCAATAAGAGCAGCCATTTTCTTCTTCTTTGAGGAAACAACCAACCTTTTTCCCTCAATCGAAGAGGGTCCATTCTAACCTACGAAAGCGCAAAATCAGGCAAAAAACCTAGGAACCCTAGAAACTGCGAAATTGAGAAGCAAAATCCTAGATTTGGAGAAACCCAGAAATGGGCGAGTATTGAAGAGGGATGGGTAGTAGGCTTTCCCGCAGATCGAGGAATCTAGGGCTTCAATTGACATGCAAATTGGCAACCGGATTGAGATTGACAAGTGGGGATAAGATCAAATTTGGAAATTCCCATACAGAAGGAAATATCTGCGAGGAAATGATGAGGAGGTAACGAGGAACAAGTTGGGTGGAACAAGACAAAGAATCTCTGATCGGATTTGGCTTTGGTTCGGTTTAATCGAAGAGATCTGATTGGACATCTCATAGAATCTTTCCGGTTTTGGAGGAACTTCCAACAATAAAAAAGGTGATTAAGCTTATATTGTTTGCAAATTCCAAATGGAAAAAAGTGATTTGTATTATAGAACCGCAGCTCTTACAGAACATAGTGTTTTCAAATACAAAAGGGAGGAATCCTTTCCAAATAAATTCACGAAACCTTGTATGTGGAAGCGTTGCTTTCAGTCGAATAAAAGTCGTCAAATTGCTCTAAAGACATCAATCATAAGCCCGTCGATGGAACGGTAATGATGATTTTTAGGGTAGTCTATTTACAAACAATTCAGATTTTCTAGATCGATTCGGGTCGGTCTGTTATAAACAATCCGTGTTATAAATAATCCGAATTGATCATCCTTAATATGTACACCAAAAATAGACTTGTAATAGAATTCAGTTGAATAATGATGAAAGAAGAAAAAGCCCTTGGGTGATTTGAAGTCGAATTTCATAGTAAATAATTAAATTGAGTTTCTAAATTCTAACTCAAAAGCTTATCATAAATGATATGATCTATTGAAAGAACAGACGAGTAAGAATGGAAAGTGTGTATCCTGGATATTTTGACCGGCTTTCAAATATTACAATTGCATTAGATTTTTATTTTTTATTGAAAACATTAGGCCAAAATCGGTGCAAATATTAGCCTGATAAAGTACAATTTTTAAAAGTTATATTGATGTATTTCTTTATTAGTTTTGTATTCGCACTACGTACAAAATATATTATTTTTTATAGAAGTTGAAGTAAAGATTTTATAGAAATTGAAGTAAAGATTGAATAAAACTTGTATACATATGTTTCACATTATATCACAATATATTATATAATAATGTTTAATCTTTATACAAATAATTTGTTATTGAGTATGTATACAATTACGAAACAAATAAATTACAAATTGTGAAATATTTATTTGGATACAACCTTTATTGTTTTTGTACTATATAGTTTAATTGTCATCTAAAATTAGTATTTTTAGTCCATCACGTGTTTTAACTCTAGAAACAACGACATATAGTTGTCTATGAGTAAATATGGGACGAAGTAGATATATGTCAACTTTATTTAAACTTTCATTGGCTCTTATTATTTGTCATTGTGAAATAGGGTGTGATTGAAAATCATTTGCGTTTAAACCGAAAAGGTAATATAGTATTTGTAGGGATTAAAGATAATCCGGGAATAAATACTTTATCTCCTTTGTTAGTACCTGTAATTATATTCTTGTCTAGTTGCGTAATTTGTAATCGCGTACCATTACATAATCCAAGTGTTTGGTCAATATTTCGCAAAAGCATTACCATGATTCCAATTTTTAGTTACAGACAATGATTTGGAATTTCAGGCGTTTAATTGCATTTGAAAATTCAGTATCATATAATTCAGTGTCGTTATTATTATCGTCGGAAGGACATAACATGCCCAAACTAAAATATTCTTTAAGATGACCTAGTGTCATATTTAGCAATACATTGTTTCTTTCGTCTACTATATCATTTGTTGGACACAATATTGTTATTTCTTCGGAAAAAAAGATTGATCTTGATATTTTTTTTATTAAATCCTCGTATACATGGTGTATGATAGATTGAATTTGATTACTATTTTCTGTTATAAGTAAATCAAGAGGAATATCTATATAACCTTTGTCGTCGTTAGTTTTGATAATGAGTCATCACCTAATTGTAACACCCAATCCGAGAATGCTTGTATAGCTTCAATGTTGGTATTTGCATTTGTATGTAGGAGCATATTTTTTGTAAGCTTAAGATTATGACATTAATTCCATAGATACGAAGAATTTATTGACGCTGTAACAATATCATGCCTATTACCTTTTGCGATGACATGTAATATTTGTCAGAAATCGCCGCCAAATACAATTGTTTTACCACCAAATGTTTTGGTTTGAAAGATAATGTTAACAGAATTCATAATATCTTTAAAAGATTTATCCAACGCTTCAAAAAAATATTTGTGTACCATCGGTCCTTCATCCCAGATTATAATTTTTGTGATTTTTATCAATTCTGTTAGCTATATCCTAATTTGATGGAGCATATTGAGTCTTCAGTGATGTCAATGGGTATAGAAAATCTTGAGTGAGAAATTCGTCCACCTTGTAATAACAACTAATCTATTCCATTTGATGGAACGTTTAGAACTATGTCTCCTTTCGAGCGAATACATGTTGATAATGTTTCCCATAAGAAAGTTTTACCAATTCCTCCATAGCCGTAGAAAAAAAATATTTGTCAAATAGGTCGATAAGCAGAGTCTACTATTTGTTCATTGGTAAGTTGGTTTTTAATTCGTTATATTCTGATTGCATTATAGTTAAATTGTATGCAGTTTCTTCATATATTAGTTTGTTTAGTACGAGGTCAACGTAGATATTGTTAGAAAATGGAATTAAAGGAAAATGTTTTAACGATTTTCATTTTTTTTCAATAGATATTCAATTTGGATAAGTGTCTTTTGCTCTAACTCTTGTGATGACATGTTGAGATCTGCAAAGAAACATAAGGACGTTATAAATAATCGAGGTATTTGGAAACATGGGTAGTTAATATACAAAATAACAAAAAACATGGAAGGCTCAAAGTTTTTCCTTGTTTGTATATAATATCGTCTGCAAGATCTAACCAAATAGTTGACCGAACATGGATCTGTCATACATTCCATCGTTAATAGTACAACGAATAATGATCACAAATAAGATACGAATGCCAAATTACTTGCTTCTTGTATAGCATCTATATACTCTTTATCATCGTCCAAAAGGCGTAGTGCATGACATGTTTCTTTAAAAATTCTGTAAGTGATATCGTTAATAGTACGTAAGCAATTGAACGAAGTTGGACTTTTCGTTTTGTTAAGAAGAATTCTTAAGTAATAAGATTCACCATCTGTAGGAGAAACATGGTGCAATCGACCAAGTGCATAACTATTTTGTCTTGGCGTCCATATTTTTTTAGTTTTGTTCCAAATGAATTTAGTTGGGAAATTAGTGTATGTTAAATCTTAGCGTTATGATGTATAACATTTCATTTGAACTATTCTATAAACATACTATGATTGTCATTTTTTTCTGAGACAACATCAGTTAACACATAATTTTTTGTAAAAATAATACTTTGTTCCTCAGGTAGATGAAATCTTAATCATTCAATATGTATACTTCGATAGTGGATGCAAAATTTATAAATTCGCCAACATGCTTTGCAACCTGAAATATATCGGCAATTAAAATAATTATTTATTTCATCTACTATCATTTGTTTATCTGTAGAATCTGATGAAGATATGCTCGTTGTTTTTGTTTGATTACACTATTCAATATTTAGAAGAGCTTTATACTTTAATAGTAAATAAGCATTATACGGTACAATGTAGCGGTTGTCTAGTTTGATATCATATTTGATAACTAATCTGTGGTTGTCAGGTATTTTATATATCGGATAACCATCATGATGTATATAAGTACTTTGGTTGAAATTTCTAGAAAATCGTTTTGTACATTTACCTTTTTCAATACACGGAGAAAATTTGTTTGCAATACCACATGGTCCACGAACCAGGGTTTCTTGGACTGCATTATACAAATCTAAGTTGGAAGACTCGTATGAAATTTCAACAGATATAATTGAGTCAATAATAGTAGTTGTAGGTAATTTGGATTCACTTGCTAGGAACAATAAAATGTGAGCATGCACAAGTCCTCATTTTCGGAATTCAATCGGGTAGATATTGCAAATTAGATAATATATAAAGTTTAGTTAAAACAAAAGGAAAATACATGGAAATATGATGTGGAACGTTGTAATTGTTTACCTACTAACACACGACCTAATATCTCATTTATTTAAGATCGTTTAGCATGTTTTCAAGTTTTATCTTAAATACGCGAGTCAAGAAATCTAGACGATCTTCTGAGGCAAGATTTTATTTTGAAATAAATTTTGTAGTTCAGACCATTTTGGGTCACATGTAAAGGTTATAAATAGGTCTAAATATCCGAAATGTCGACATATGTCAATCACATCCATGTAGTTTTGTTTCATGTATCGAGAACTTCCTGTAAACGAAGAAGGTAAAATAACATGATTTCCAATTGTAGAAGCATCATTGTTTCTAAAATTAATAGCCGAGCATATATTGTTAATATTTTCACAACGAAGTTTGTTTTGATTTTTTCTAATGTAAGAGATACGTTTAGATTCAACCATGCATAAGCCGTCAACAACAAATTTCTGGAAACGTCTTCCGTAATAATGTAAAATAGAAAGTCAGAGCCTCGTTCTTGTAATCGATAAGCCAGATATTCTCTGATACTTATTCGAAACCACAATTTCTTTGAAGAGGACACTGAGTGACGTAGCTCTAAATTGATATGATAACCGCCTTTGCCGTAGGAAAACAATAATGGATATTGAAGCGGTAAATATAGGCAGGATGGATTCAGTAATACGTATTAATTCATTATTATAATTTTGTAACAAAATATCACGAGATTCTAGTGATTCGTCAAAATCACCTACTAAGAGCGCAACAACTTCAACTACCTGAGGTATCGAGTATATCTTATCGTTATTTTTCCGTGAAGCTATGAAACGAATTTTCATATTAATCCCTTTTTCTTAATTAAACACGTCTTTTGCTTGTTGAAGTATTTTTACATATGGGTTATACATGTCAAGCATTTGTTGTAAACCTTTCACAAGACTGGGTCTATTCGTATTCTCCTTACGTGATGTAAGTTGTGTACCGCTGCAACGTCAAGGAAAAAACAATATAAAATTGATGAATGAGTAGAACAAAACTATACAATTTTTTAAAGCATTAAAATAAATATGACTTTATGGAAATAACTCTATTTTGAAGTTCGTTTACGATGTCATGTATATAAAGTTGTGCAAATTTTGGTGCATCTCCTTGTAAAGGTAACAAACCACATATGCGATGATAATTTTTCCATGCATTTTGAAGATATATGGTCAAGAATTTTTATTCAATGAAGTATAAATCTTTCCATCCACTGATGTAAATGTGAACATCGTGTTATACGCTCTAATGTATTGACAAAAATGTTTGGTGTTAGGCGTTTTTTTAAATATAAGATTTTGAGATATTTAAGGGGTTCAGGTATTATCTTTGATAAGGATATTTTACCTTGCGAACAACATAGTGAGAATTTGAAAGGCAGTTTTTTTCTTTTTATTGATTCTTTCGTTATACCACATAGATGCGTTATAGCACGAACAATAATATTCCGGATCTTCAATGTCATGGTACTCTGAAAAGAGAAATCCAATTATAAAATTTATGAAATATCAAAATTTTTTCTGGAATACAAATAACTTGAAGAAGATTATACCAATAAGTGACGTATTGTGTGTTGTAGCCGTAACATAATTTAAAATAGCTGATATACATGGACTCCGCGTTTGTAATTGAAAAAGCTTAGAATTTTGATATTTATGCAAAACCTGAGGTCGTGATCTCTGAATTGAAGAATATATACATATATATATATATAATATGTTAAATAGTTATTAAATATTAATAAAAATAGAAAATATGAAATATATAATATAACAAAACACTGTACATTATAATAATGCGTTGCTTTTAAAAAACTTATGACAAATGCTACTGAATTTAATTTTTCTTAACAACACTATATTCTATCTATCATGAAAAAAACACGATTCAAATGTTAACTATAAAAATTTAGATGAAATATGAATTTAAAACATAATTTTTTGACAAAGATAGCAATAGTCAATAATATACACTTATATAAAAAACTATTGTTACATATAATATACATACATATACAGACTTCGGTGGTGTTCCCATCCAAAACATCATCATCATGGGCCAAAAGATTATACTGCCAGCACCAGAGTATGATTGTACTTGTTATAAGCCACACGAGAAATCACACAAAAATTTGTATTTACAGGATTCAAGTTTACCGCGAGAAATGTACAAACGTACTATACATGAGAGAAAAACATTAACCGGTCAGATAGATTGGTTTTTAATTGTTTCGATTGCATTTTCTCCAGCAGCCGTTTGCTTTAGCTTTGAGGATGAAGATTGGGACGACAGGTAATCGTCAATATCCTCAATATGTCGCTTGTCAAGCGAATAAAACGACGATGTAGAATCGTAAGACGATTCTGTGTGAGAAGGTCCGAAAACCACCGCCTGAAAAAACCCAGCAGATCATATGAGTTGAACAATTTATTAAAAACTCGAAAAATAAGATTATAGAAAGACAATACATGCCATAGTAATAGCAGTGATGATTCTAGATTTTCTGTTACTTTAATTGCACAAAATATGATTGGGGATCCTTTATGGTAAGGACAAGATGATGAAACTTGAGCAAAAAGCGATTGTGGGGGTACGGAAAGTCGGAACAAACAATTCTGATTATGCAACATCGGTAATTTCTCGGGATAATCACCACCAGATATACCCTAGACATGGCATATTTAGTTTGCAATTCCATAAACTTATCATATGATAGAAATGCTAATAACATATTTACAGAGTACATTCAATAAAAGTTTATGTAATACAATAACCTGTGAAACGTAGCAACGCATGTCAGTGGTAGATTTGTTTATGAGTTGAACTACGTCTTTATAATAATTAAGTAATGTCGCATTATCAGTGTCGTCAACAACTTTTGATGTAAACTCTAAATCTATATTCAACAACATTAAACATATAAGAGAAATAATTAGATTAAAGAATAATTTACTTAACAAAACATACTTTGTAATTGGATCAGTCGTCATATAGTTGCCAACATCACAAAAGAAATTCGTTGTTGCTGGCAGATTCGACTCCTCGTCGATAATATGATTGACCTTTTTGCTGCATTGTCGACAACCAAGGTAATACCAACCGTCCTTGGTAATTACATTAGTGATAGTTGCAGCAATTACATAAGTCATTTGCTGCAAGAATAAACTATACAACATTAAGCATATCTATAAAAATATACCTATTGTAAAAATTCCAAGTGTTGCAGCGATTATAATATGCAAAAGAAAGATAACCTAACCTTCAAGATTTGATAGATATCGCTTATACTCTTCAAAGGGAAATCATTCTAATATTTCAATGTGTCTGTTGCAGGAGGAAAATATAAATTCTATTGCGTTACAATGGTTGGTTAACACAATCATCACATTATTCATCTTCTTCGTCCTCTATTTACGATTTTACATTTAACTAGTTTGGAGGTGGAAATTGTTAGATAAATAACAATGATAAATTGGTGAATTCAACCACATGCTATTCGTTGTCTTCTTGCATTGGTTTATCTTTTACATCGTCGTTATCCAATAATATTATTCTTTTAGGATGCACTTTAACAACCACAATCAAATTCTCATGTTTTCTTTTTGTGTTCAAATATGGGTGTAGAACCATTTGATTAGCTTGCGTTGACAAGTTGAAATTATCGTACTTCCAAAATTGATGTGATGTATGGACATCTCAACTTCTTCTTTTATTTCTTCTAGTTCCTCCTCCGATCATCAGATCAAACCAATCACCCGATCATTGGATCAAACCAATCACAGTGGAAAAGTTTCACCATTAGTCCAACAAATTCTTGATACTCAAACTACAAAATCTCCATAATAATAATTTTAAAATTCTGGGTTTTTAGATCAATCTCAATAATTATCTTCATTTACACATATACCATAATCATTTGTTCTTCTGTCTAAACCATGACTAAGTGTATGAATATGTAACCGTAAGTAAACATTATAGGCCAACACTTCACTATATTTTTATTTGGAATATGTAGCCGTAAGTAAACATTATGAAATATGTAGCCGTAAGTAAACATTATAGGCCAGCATTTCACTATTTTCATACCAATTCATTCAACCACAGAACGAAGGAGTTTAATTTGTGTTGCAATTGTATACCTGAAATAAATATGATATATATATATAACCTATGTGCTTACATAGTTTCATAGTCATGGAGCAAATGTTTTTGCTTTCATCACAATTAAATATCCATCTGTCAAATATGAAATATTCCTTTATGTCTCATCGTAAAAAAATGTTATACATATATACACATATGTTAAATATCCTTTATAATAAAATATATGTTCATGATGAAGCTCTTGATCAGTTAGCAAATGTTTGCGTAACCTTCCCACTCAATTTTCCAATTTCAATAAACATATCAAGAATATTGGTAAACATTTCATCGCTTTCAAAAGGAGAATTTTCATCCTTTCCCCATGATGTACTCTTGGATTTTGTCGCAATATGATAGTCAAAATAGTATTCCGTGAAATGTGTGATCTCTTCATTGATGTATTGCTTTGAAGTTGATCCCTTGGGTCTAATTTTACTTTTATTACATTTTACAACTCATATGTCATTTACTTTCAGTGTTTACAAGCAAATATATTTAAAAAAATTGAGCATACACCATACAACGACTTATAAAAATTTTTATGGAGAAGTTCTGTATAGTTATTAGAAGTAGTCGTTGCACAAAAATATGACAATCATGACTTTTACTGACTTGCAACTTTCTTTCATTGTATGTTTGATGCATAACCATACAAAAATTTTAACATAATTTCCCAACCATATTAGTATTTGATTTTGCACGGTAACATTAAGTTTAAAATGAATATGAGTGCTTTACCATCTCTACTCAGTTCAAGTTTTTTTTCGTGCACATAAATCTTTAATATGCAACCTTTATTATACATTGTCTTTTGACTTTCCAGAGACATTCATTAAGAAATTGTTTTCTGTATACATCAGATCAATATTATGATAAAGGAGATGGTGCAACAAATAGGGAAGATCTCAAAATACTACGTTTATGCAAAATGTGCTAATTTCCAAATCCTTCACATTTATCATGCCCATTTCAAATGCATTCAATTGTCCTTCGTAATCCATAAACGGAATCTAGTGGCTCAAATAATATCTCATCTTTTGTCGACATGAATGGTGCATGTTTATTCACCGTTTTATTTTTCTTAAAGTTTCTTTTATTTCAAACCACTGGATGATCTAGCGGCAAAAAGATACGATGAAAGTCAAACCAACATGGTTTCATATCGCGTTTTAGTATGAATGTATTTTTATAATCCATACAATATGGGCACGAAAGAAATTTGTGTGTGCTCATAAGCACAAAAATACTTATTGTTCACATCACCATGACTTTCATGAGGATTTTTTTCTTTGAAACATAACGTTTTTCAATGCCGTATTTCCGTAAATAACTCAACTCGTCAATCAAAGGATGTACAAATATATTAATGGTTTTTTGGATGATCCGTACCATATATGAGAATACTAAAAAACATGAATAGTTTTGGAAACAAATAGTTGGTGGAAAATTATATGGTTACACAATCATTGACCACGATGAATATTGTTTATTAGATGCATTTTACGAAGCGAAACCATTTGTGCATAACACAAGGTAAATATTTCATCTTAAAAGTAAATTTAGGATATACCTCGACAAAATGCTTCCACGCTTTCCTTTTTGATAGATGTTATTCTCCATCTACAGAATGATGTTCTGCATGTCATATCATGTGGAGTCTCGTAGGGTATGATTCATATATTCTTTTTAACTTCTCAACAATTGGCATGTAGAATATTTTTTACGAAATTATTTTCCATTGATATTTCGTTGTAGGTTTAAACCTTTTACACTAAAAAACGACCATTCGAAATATTTATATGGTCTTTTCAAATGATCATACCATTGTTGCACACACGTCAATCATTTCATGTCGTATTACGAGATTTACAATGAGCTTGACATATTATAAAAGAGCTTAGGTGTGGTGTTACCTTCAGACAAAACATCATGCAATGTCTAATACATTTGATATATGGATTATTCTATGGAATTGCAACTTGTCATCACTCCCATAAATTAAGCTAAAATTGACAATTTTGAATGATCCTCGCAACTTTAATACAAGGTTGCTTGGCTACACTAAGTAGCTCATAAACTCATTATTTTTAGCGTTTGGAACTTCTTCACTCATTTTTCTATCTTCAGTAATATGATAAGTGGGAAAATCATTCCAAATGATTTCCATATATCCACCATGATGAGCACGATCGCCAAAACAACTTTCATTTGCAATCATTTCGTAATTCATATCAACATCATCTAGTTGTTGAATTACGTGCGTATAAGATGCCATTGTTCTCATATCTTCACCATGATTAACCCAAATATATACTTTTATGAAAATTATTTCTTATATATGTGGCTTAACAAAGTGTCTCAACAAAGATTGTTTTATTTCTACACCTACAATATGGAAATATAACTTACCGCTTCTTGGGTATCCAACTGATTTGTAACAAATGTCATGAAAATTTCTAATCCACTTTCAAATTTTACAGAAACTTGTTTATTTCTAAGTCAAACCTCTTTTACATCCATCTTCGGAGTGACCAAATATCTGAACCACTGGAAGACATTATGTACGAGCGAGTGAGAAAGTTTAGATGATTTTGTAGTTTAGTTATGAGTGAATTTATATGGGACGCAAAATGATATATATATATATATATAAATTCATAACTATCAACGTTTGCATTCCATTGCTTTACTATCACCAACATACCAATGCAATAACACTGTAAATAATGGCGGTCGTGAACTATAGTACGTATAAATGTTGTGTCATCTTTGTAATGCAATGGTATTACAAATATATTTGCATTTGCATTTGCATTACAATTTTTAATTCACATAGTTATAATCCAAATTGTGTTAAACGGCTAACGTTATATTTGTGTTACCTTTTCAATTTTCGATGCGATTGCCGATGTACTTTTGGCAATAAAATTGCATTATCTTTTCGTTAGATTTGTGTTACTAGTGGCTATGCAATTTTAACGCAACATTTATGTTTTTCGGCATTTCAACATCGTAGAAATTACATTATAATTGCCAAATATGTTGTAAATCAAAGTTTTTGTAACAATGGCCTTACAATTGCATTGTATTTGCGTTACAATTGCTTGTCAATGCAGATTTGTGTTAGAAATTGTGTTGGAATTTTTGTTTTTTTTAGTACTTATTAATCGTAATCTTCAAAAAATATAATCAAGCTATAACCATCTCTCTTTGTTAATAACGTGCTTATTCTAGAATTTAACTCCTCATTAACATAAATCTTCGAAAGCAATTTTCTTGTAGTTTCTCGTGACATCATCCTCAGTTCCACGTCCTTTTCAGCCAAAGAAGCATCAGTACTGTTAACTTTTTCTACGGTTTCTTTCAGCTACAAAGTGAGCAAGTTAATTCTTTCTTGTAACACTTCATTGAATAAAGCTTTTCCTCGAATTTGCTTCGAGTGACTTTTTCTCTTCGCCAACTTTTGACAATTTCTTTTTAAGACTTTCAGTTTGAACTTTAAGCTCTTCACATAATCTTTCATGTAAACCTCATGATGTCCTAATGAGGTCATTGGCAGCAACACAACTCCAAAAGGAGTGTCATACCGTCGAGGTGCTAAACCAAGGAACCAAAAGGAAAAAACTTTCCCGAGGTCTACTTGCACATGACCGAATCAAAAGCTCGCGAAACAAGCTATTATGGGTAGAGAAGGAAGCTACGGAAATATTCTTAAACGACTACTTTCCAAAGCCAAGCTTATCCTACTAGATCATCTACATTCATCCTTCGAAGATCGCCAACGGCTAGAAAAGCTTCTTAAATGGCTACTTGATCATATTGTAATCCTTTATTTACGTATTTTTCTTGTTTTGACGTGGAACCTCTCCTATATAAAAGAAATCTATCTCATTTGTTATAACGAAGTGAATCTGCTAAAGAAAAAACATTTTGTTTTTTTATCGTTCATCAGGAACACAGTGTCTTCAACTTTTTTCTAAAACAATTAAAGTCATTTTTTACTGTATCAAGAGGCCTTAGCACCTCTTATGGTGTCCTTCATTCCATTCAAAAACTTTGTTTATCCATCTTCTTCCTCTTAGAAAGCTACTTTTACCTCCTAAGATCATAACCTCCACCGTCAACCACCATCATCAACCATCAAAACAGAAAAAATCTTGAAGAGTGTCCTTAGACAAGTCAAGAGATCCTCCACAATTCAACGAATCCTACTCGGACAACCAACTTTAACGAGTTTCTTTTACACGTTTCAAGATCATTTTGGTAACAGAGCCCAATGCAAGGACCAAAGGCATGCTTCTATCCTTTTAAAAAAATCAAAGAAAAATAAAGAAGAAGAAATAATAATATACCAACGAATATAGCAGAACAAAGAGAAAACTCTCATTGCAATAATCAACTTGACGTGATTATGCAAATGCTCCAACGAATGGTGTGGCGATTGATTTGACTAGAAGGGGCTCCAAGAAAAAAAATAACCAACTCGATTTTTAACACAACAAAAACCACTTGAATCTCAACAATAAGGGCTAAGAGCAAATAACAAAGCGAATGAAATTGTCATGAAAACGAGGACCGACGATCTTTAACTTGTCATGAAAACGAGGATGATGATGGCCCATTACAGGGATAATCTCGTCGACATCATTGCAATAACGTGTTCGATGGTTATAACGCCGACATTGAACTACCACGACATCCTAAAAAGGAATCACAATATTGTAACATGTTAAATTTAAAACCATCTTCTTTTGCTGGATGTAATGACCGAGGTGGACAATATTTTTTATTGTTATATCTACACAGAGTGCAAAAAGGTATAGTATGTAGCGGCAAACCGTGGAGTTGAGATCATGAGGTAAGCACTCGATATCGTACGTGTCTTGAACAAGGGTATAAGGAAATGAAAGCCTTCATACGAAGAAGGTATCTAACACCATATTTCCATAGTGATTTAAAACGACTATATCGAGAATTAACCCAAGGATATCAAACTGTCGAAGAATGTTTCGAAAAATTTTAACAGTTTCAAAATAGACTAGAAATTGATGAAGATAAGGAAACTGTTATAGCTCAATCTCAAGATGGTTTAAATGAACGGATTGGTACAAATGTAGAAAGGAAAACCTACCAAGATTTACAAGATGTTTTGCATGTGTCAATCGAAATTGAGCAATAGATAAAGAAGAAGCAAGCCACAACTAGTGGGACACATACTCTAAGTTCATATTACAACGCAATGGTTAAAAAGATCAAAGAAGAGAAGCGAGACCCTTGTAAGGGCAAGGCACCAGAGATCATGACCAAGAAAAAGAAGGACGATAACAAGACTCTTCCTATAAATACTTAATATCGTACTCCTGAAATTTTATGTTTTGAATGCAAAAGATGAGGACACATGGCTCGCAAATGTCCAAATACACAAGTCATGCTCATAAATAAAATAGAGAGTACAAATCAATGGGTTAGGCTAAAGAAGAAACCCTAAAGGAAGAGATCTTGTACTAAAAAAGTGGAGAGCTAATTGTCATTAGACGAGTTCCAAGCACCTTAGTGGAACCGGACAAAATGATGCAACGCGAATTTTTTTCTGATCTTTTTTATTTCTTCGGAATATGCGACTCGAAATAGAAAATGCTGCAATGCGTGATCTCTTCCACAAGTATTGTTTAACAATAGATCCTTTAACCGTTGCTTTGTTTTTTGTCTTTTTCTTTAGATGAAAAATGTTTTTAGAATGGATACATTCATCTGAATTGAACTGGAACACTGAGTATTACTTCATCTAATAAATGTATTGGTAAATGTTCAATGACATAGAAGAATAAAGACAGAAAGAAAATTTCCAAAGAACATATATCTCTGAGATATTATTTTTCAATAACACAAACTTGTTTCATTTTAAATTTGTTGAACATATATCTCTGAGGAATATGATAATTTTGTTAAAACATCATGCACATTTCGTGATCATAACTCCACAAACACAATTGAGATGAGTCACTACATGAAACGTGATAATCGTAACTTTTCATACCAGTGAGTCTTGAACACACAATATCCACACATCTGGCAATGTTTGACGCATATCCATCCTAAAATTTAACGTCTTCCTTTAACCACCTCAACAATGATGTTTTCATAGGACCAGGCAATCAGAATATCATGATCATCTATTTCCATCACATAACTCCAACTCCAGTCTTCGATATATTGTCTTCATTGATTTTATTAATTCTATGTTATCCTTCATTTTTTCGTCTTATTCAAAACAATGTTGGAGATGTTATTGATTTTTCAATATGTTTAACGTCTAAATTATGATGCAACATGAGTGGTTTCCAGTAATCCCAAAAAATACCACATTTGTACTAGTATTGCAATTCACCTTGTCCTCGTAGTTTTAGATACCCACGATCTCCTCCAAATTCAAACGAATCTTGTAAATCTGTCATCATGTATAGTAGTTCGTATAATAATTGCATACATATTGTATGCATGTGGCCTTTTATTTCTGTATCACGTTCTTTCGAAAATGTTTCTCATCTTTTTTTAATGTATTTACACGAGGAAGAAATAATCTATGATAGTCAAACCAACATGATTTCTTCTCGTGTAAAAGATGAAATGAATCCATATCCTTTATACAATATGGACATGCCAGTCTCTTGTACGTACTCTATCTAGATAACATTCCATATGTAGAAAAGTCAATAAATTATCCACAATAATACAGCTTTCAATGTGAAGTTCTACTTTGAAATCTCTAAATTCATTAATCAACGGCTGCAAGAGCGCATCAAAACGTTTTCCTAATTATCTTGTCCAGGAATAAACAACGTCTGAAGCATTACCTCTCTTTTCAAATAAATCTCGTGAGGTAAATTATACAGAGACAAAATCACATGCCATAAAGAATATTGAATTATGTATTGTCCATATAGACTAAAACATCGATGCATAAACAAAGATAAAAATTATTTATTTCATATGCAAACTAAGGAAATATTTCGTTAAAATCCTTCTAAACCTTACCAGTTGATGGATGTTCCATTACCCTTTCATCTATCGAGTGTTCTACATGCCATCTCATTAAGGTAGCATTTTTTACTCGTAAAACATGTTTTTGTATGATAACTATTTTCGTGAAGATGGTTTTTTGGGATGAAAATTGTTTGCACCGCAAAATTTACATTCCAAAAGGACTTTGTCTCCTTCCTAAAACAACATGCAACTATTTTTGTAAACATCAATCTTCTCATGTGGTATGCTCAAATTCTTTAAAAAAAAATTCTTTGTTTCATTATATATCTCTTAAGCTTGACTATTTTTCGGTAAATATTTACACATGGTTTTGGAAAATTAATTCAGGCAATTTTTAGCTACATTGTAGTATATTTTATACTTATCAATATTGATGATAATGATAAATGAGACAGATCTTTACGATAACCTTCATATATAGTTTATTTCGATGCATCCAATAGGTTAAAAATCAACGTGCCTCATTGATTGGTATCTTGATAACACATAATTTGTCTTAGGATTTTCATCCCTTTCTACGATCAGTTTTATTATGATTTTTGAACTTTATGAATGTATTAAGCAGAATCGAGGCTTCTTCTATCGTCTTCTCGTGTTTTGTAGGAAACGTATATATCAGGAAACAAACACAAATAGATGCCATAAAATTACCCTACGTTCAGAAGCGCTCGACCGAATGGTGTACTGTGCCTGGGCGGGCACATCCAAATACATGTTCGAGTGAATGGAAGAAGAGAGCTAAGGCAACTAAAGTCTAGCACCCAAGCAGATGCCCTAGATAGCCTGATCGGCCTCACTGACCAGAAAACTCCCACGAAGAGAATGCACGGCCAGGGCAACTCCATTGTCTGGGCGATCGCCCATTTTGAAGAAGTGCATGACCAAGCAGTTTGCTGTGCCTAGTCGGGCGTCTAAGAAAATTAAAACACGTGAAAGAAAAGAAGCTTGGATGGTACACCGCTTGAAGAGAAAAGGAAACCAGAAAGCGGTTGGCAAAAAAAGGAAAGAGGAGGTCGTTCGCAAAAGGAAAGAGATGTCGTTTTAAACAAGGGACGTCAGTTTGCAGAAGGCAAGCCGAGGGAGGCGTTTAGGGGGAAGGCGATCGGAAAGATGAAAACTTTATTTCTTTTCTTTTTTATGATTTTTGAGTAAACCCCTTTGCCATGGGTTAGGGATGCTCTTGTAATGGATTTGTTTGGATCTTAAAGCTTAATTTCAAATTTATTCTCTCAATTGGTTTGATGGGTTGTTCTTAATGCTTTCATCCTTGCTGATCACTTGTTTGAATGAGTTTAGAGGCATGTCTTGGCTGAGAAGTCAGATTTGAGTCTTGGAATTCACCCTAGAATGAATTAGATTAATGAGAATCTAACCGGTTGTTTATCTATTTAGGAACCGTGATAGTGTTCTTCATGCATCTAGATGTTTGATTTGCTACATCAAGAGATGAGTATGTTGATTTCCTAGATAGTGGATTTAGCCATCGAGAGAGTCACTTCGGATAATTGAGCTTGAGCTCCCCATTGTTCTTCATGCATCTAGATGTTTGATTTCTTGCATTGAGAGATGAGTGCATTGATTTCCTAGGTAGTGGATTTATGCATCGAGAGAGTCATTTCCGATAATTGAGCTTGAGTTACCCATTGTTTTTCATGCATCTAGATGTTTGACTTGTTGCATTGAGAGATGAGTACTTTGATTTCCTAGATAGTGGATTTAGGCATCCAGAGAGTCACTTTCGATAATTGAGCTTGAGTTCCCCATTGATCGAGCTAATCTGATTTCATGATTAATAGAAACGTCCATTACAAGTTCCATCATTCCTGAAACCGTATGTGTTTTATCTTATCGAATTTAATCATGTTATTTTTTTATGTTTTAGTTTTCTGGCTTGATAATCTTTCATTCCCTGCATTGTTTTCACTTTCTGTTCTCTTTATATTTTTTTTTATTTTCTAACTTGAAAAACCAGATCTTGATCGATCTTCTTCTCTTGAATCCTAGTTTTGATGTTCGCACTAGTTCTTTGAGTTCGACCCTAACACTACACGATCCGTATACTTGCATTAGAGTGGTCTAGAAATTAAAACTTGAATTCGAAACCACAACACATCACATCTCTTCATGTGTTTGCTCAAATTTAGGAAAAGTATCTGACATCATTTGGACATATGGATTGATCATCTTTGTTTCAAAATAACGTCTTCATTTATTTCCATTGCTTGTTATCCTTGGAAAATTATATCTCTAGCACTACAATCTTCAACATGGAAGAATCAAACTCTATAATTCTCCACGAAACCGACCAAAAAAGGTGTTTGCAAATAATTTCCGTACTTCGATACTTCATATTTTTGCATCTTTTGCAGGAATATAATATTGTCCCGTGTTTTTGACACAAAGATCACATCGATGTAAACTCATGAATTGTTTTAATCCGTGTAAAAATTCTTGTGGAACCTTCCAGTTACGAGATCTTTTCTTCTGTATATCCACTTTCTTGATTTGTATATATCTATTTATGAAGAATATGATATTGTTTGATTGTATATTTGTTATTTAATGATTGATGTTAGAGAATTAGAGATTGGTAATAATATTGAATTTTTCAACGGATAACGTTGAAAATTCCATTGTTACCTGTTGATTTTTAACGACCGATTCTTTCGAACGACCGCATCAAGATTTTAAACTTACCAATGGGTATTCGTTGAAGCATCTGACAGAATTTCAACGACTTACCAATGGATACCATGCTTAATATCAACGAATGATATATGTTGTTATCCCGTTGATAATTCTAACAGAATGCAATGGATTATCGCCCGTTGAAATTCAAAGGGGTCTCGTGTACTCATAAGATAGATCTCCCATGTGGTTATTAACTTTCAAACCCATATCATCGATACCAAATTCCTCCCATTCAAAACAGTTTATTAAAGATCTTTGATCAATTATAAAATAATCAAATGATTATCCTCTATACACAATCTTGTTCCTTGATTTTCAAGTTCTCCATGAAGTCCAAAAAGCAAGGCTTAAGTGTTCCTAGTAACCTCTCTATCGGCCATGCAACTCAATATTTGGTGTATGTTGGAGAAGATGAAGTCCAAAGGGAATACTCGATTGGGGTCGGGATCAGCAATAGTAGCCAAACTTGGAGGGCCATCGCCGGAATTTGAATAAGGTGTGATTTAAGATATGATTAGGTGTTTCATCGTCGTGTTTGCAAATATGGCATATAAGGCTACCTAAGATTTTCCTCGACATCAAAATGGAGGTTGTGAATAAATATCCATTCAGGCATCTCCAATGGAAGTTCCTTACCTTTGGGGAAATCTTCTACTTCCAAGCAAAGTCCTTTAGCCCATATGTGCTCGGAAAAACACATCCTTGCTTCGACATCCCTAATATCCATGGGTGAGGCTACCCAATAAAACATGACATTTATAATGGTACATTTTTAATTTTCAAAGTGCGGTTTAAATGTGATAATTTTATGATTAAAACATTCATCTTTTTATACCAGTTCAATGTCTTTCTTAGAACGCGAGTGGTTTGTAACATCCCACCACCCCTACATAAGACAACACTTTTTGTTGTACATTCAATAAAAACCCTCTAAAATATCTATTGATATATTAAAGGATATTTTAACAAGATATCTTTTAATAAATTCAATGATCATTCGTTGTAAACTTTAGTCACTATATTTGTCTATTGGAATCACGATATATCAATTTTAACACTCATAATTGCTTTATATTTACTCAAAAGTCTTGTTCAAGAAAGCGGCCTATTCATTTGCCAAAAGCCCCGATTTTCTCCAAATCAAGATTTTTAGGTGGTCTACCTGCTAGACGGTCTAAGCAGACGATTAGGCAGGCTAGACGAATGATTAGGCAGTCTAGCGGGCTAGAAAGATGATAAGGCGGTCTAGGTAGGCTAGGCAGGCGATTATGGCGTCTAGAAGGACGATTAGGCGGTCTAGACGAGCTAGGCGGACCATTAGATTGTCTAAGGAGCACTAGGCGGACAATTAAGTTGTCTAGACGGGCTAGACGGTCGTTTAGATGGTGTGTAATAAAAACTAATAAAAAACGATATCATTGGATCGTCACATGGAAAATATATTTTTAGTTGATTTTTTTTATATTATGGTTTACCATTTTTTATAGAATCTCAATTACTATTTATATTTTTCAAAATGAAAATTTAAACATGTAAAAACTAGTATTTGACTTATTATTACTAGGCAATATCCCGCACGGTGCGCGGGTGCTTATATTAATTTTACATACGATAATTATATTTAGATTAAAATTTTATCGTTATAAAAAATATAATTATTTATTAAATTTTATATATTAAATAAGTATTAAAAATAGAATACAAAAATATTATATATAATCTATGATTATTTTCCATCATCATGGTACTAAGTTGATTTTCCAATTTTTGGAGCGGAGTCTGTGATCTTCAGATTTGACAAAACATACATGAATAAATATTATCACATCTATACACAAAAAAGGTTACAAAGAGAAAGAAACGAAGTTCTGTGCCTCTTGATATCATCTTGTACCCTTAAAAAACGATTATATTCTTTCACAAATTTCTTGATGTTAGAAGTGATCCTGGCATCAATAGAGCACATTACATATAAATGATAAGCAAATACCAAGAAGATTGAACTTACTAAAGCTCGGGATATTGTAATTACCTGCTACAGTCTTCTTTCTCTATATCCAACTGGGTTTTGAATTCCTGGATCCTAGAAGTAAGAATATCTACTTCTTTGACCTTCTCTTTAATGGTAGCCTTTTTGTAAGAAAACATGCTCCATCATTAGATGATGTCACTTAAGCTTCAATAACAAAAAGAAATTATGTTAATATCCAGTTCTACTTCTTTTAATTGCATAAGATTCAAGAAGAAAGTACGATTTATTAGACCAGAAAAGGCAATATAACTCCTAAATTTCTAGCCAAACACATCATAAATCAGAAAATAAACTACACTTGTTTCGGTTTTGCAGCTTATCAATGAAATAGTTTGTTCAGAGACCTCCAGTTGATCAAACTAATTTTTTATTGAGAAAAGGAAACTACTTCTTCAATTTCTGAACCTGTTCCTCCATAACACTATTATAGCCAGGGAACTTGTTTCTTTCATCTTCTCTTTGGTGTTCAATCATATTTTCACCTCTTGAACCTCTAGCATAATCATCTCGATTTTCTAGTTTCGGGTCCTCCCTATAATCTTTATTTCTGCAATAGATATTAAGCCTTACTTTAAAGATATGGGAAAACCATGACATTAACGTTGAGCTTTGGCAGACTGAGAAAAGAACGGAGACCTTCGCTTCTCAAAAGGCATGTAATCATCATGTCCTGCAATTCCAAATCAAATTACTATCTTAAGAAAGGAAGAAAAATAGAAAGAGAGAATCACATATTATCTTATATATATATATATATATATATATATAACTTGAGAACACGATGAACTCCAAGAAAGATCTCATTGGCAAGGCCAACTTTGCATGACAGACCAAGTATCTCCATCCTCTGGCATTGGTGGCAACGGATCCAAATGTTTCACAACATACATTTTCTTCAGAGTTTCATTGAAAGCAAATCTTGGTTCAAACCCAGGAGATTAAAGAAAAAAAAGTCAGATCTTTGAGCCAATTACACCATATGTATCATCAATTTCATTGCTTACCTGCAATTTTCAGCATTTAAGGCATCACAAAATGATCAAAATGATTTATGTAAAGGGTTTCTTGGATCTTTGTCCATGAGAACCCAAAAGTAGAGGGCATCCCCATGTTTCCGTGTTTGGATCACATTTACTATTGCATTTTCCGTAGTATTGGACAAAGAAGTCTGTTTAATATATCACTTTTTACAATTAATACAATTGCAGAAGAAAAAGAAAAAGTTTATATTCATATATATTAGATTCAATTGTACAGTCTAATCATAGCTAGAAAGAGGGTTCTTGTTAAAACAAAAAAACTTCCTTGCAATTGCTCTCCAGGACTGAAACTCTATCCATGCATTCTTATGGAAACGGTCAATCCTGTTTGAAATTGCAAAAAATGCACCGAATTCACCCTGAACATCCCGGTAATATGGATTGTTTAGAAGTGTCAGACGTGTTGGAGCGTCGACATCATCCATCTTGGCCTTCGGCCTTTTGATAACTGCAAAAGATTGCATTCAAAATCAGTATGGATTCTTGTTGTTGCTGTAAAATGAAACTACATTGTTGAGATATTAGAATACATAAGCAAACTCACCAAACCAACCCCTCGATAGAGCAGATATTGATGGAGAAAATGCCAAGTTCCTTCACCATAATAAGGTCCATAAATGCATAAAGGTTGACCTGTTCTTAATAGCTCCCCTTCATCCCTCTCACGTAGATTGTTTTTAGTCCGATCCGCCCTTTTTCGCACTTTTGTATACTTTTTCCCATGTTCCATGATATCGTGATGCCCTGTCTTTTAGCTGCAATCCACATTGAGGAAATTTATTAGTCATGGAGATGATAAAGATGTAAAGTGGAGAGCTTTTGTACAATACTTACCTCTTCCTCTTCTCTCTTCTTTCTGGCATTAATCATCTGAAGATATCTCTCTTCCTTCAAGATCTCATATACAAATGAATCGTTGTTGACAGACCCAAATGTTATACTACTTACCGAGGTATGATTCCATTGTTCCTCAACCTTTATTAATAACTCGTAACTTCTAGCAGTTGTGTTTTCATGTATTCAAGAAAGCTTCAAAGGCATGCCATTGCCATTCATCTTTCAGTTTTGGAGAAATATCTTTTATATTCATAAAAGAGGCAACTTCTGAAGAAAAAATGAGAAAATTCTAAAAAAGAGTTATGTATCCTTCTATTGTTTCTCGAGCCATCATATTCCTTACAGTGGTTTTCCCATTAAGCCAATATTTCGAGCCAAAGGAGATATTTTTCCTTTCGATGTCACTTCAAGCACTATATGTGTTAGAGCCTTCAAATTCTCCTTGGGAAAAGATAACCATTCACCCTGTCATCGACCTATTTTTTTATTGGCAAGTCAATGAGAAACTTAAGGTACAATAAACATACCATAATATATGAAAAAGGAAACTGAGTAATGGGATAGGGAACATACATATTTCCTAATATTGGGAGGTGTGGCACAACAATGGGTCTCCCAAGGACATGGCTTTCATCAAAATTTCTGGAAAAGATTGCTCTTCAAGAAACAATGCGTATAAAACGAGATCAGAAATTCCAAGAATCTCATCAGCATTCCTGTCAATGCTCATCTTTTGAGTATATCAAATTTTAGGCAATTGTCTAAGAGACAAAAAAAATAGAGGATAGCAAATCAATGATTCTATAATATGGGTACCCATCGACAGCTAGAATATGAGAAACTACTATACCTCAAAGACTATGCTATAGTTTGAAGCTCAATAACCACTTAAAACATGATTTTGAAAGGGGAATTATCGTAATCTTTACGGGAAGAATCTGAAAACAAGGGTATCAACGCTTGCAGAACCAGGGTGTGTTCTAGCCATAAACCTTTGTACAAAAACTGACTTCCCACAATAGCAATGACTATTTCATCTTTTTGAGGATTCCCAAAGTTGTCTACTTTCTGTGCTTCTGCAGAAGATCCGGAAATCACATAAAAGTTTCAAGTATCATACTCTAAGTGAAGAATCTGCGAGGAATAAGAACAAAAATTAGACAATTGAAGAATTGATTGAGAGCAAGCAATTAAACCAAAGGCTAATTATTCCTTAGTTGAAAGCGTGAATAAATAGAGAAAGTAAACAGAAGGAAAATTATCGGAAGTAGATAATTGTGGAACACTACAACATAAGCCCAACTGAAAATCCTTTTCCAATCATTGAGAAGATCGGTGAGCCCAGTCGAGTTGTACCATCTTGATCGAACAACAAGAGTTTTCTCATTGATAACCGAAATGAGAGGCAAAGTTTTGAAAGGTTTTTGCATGACACTGTTACAAAATCAACAGAGTTAATTACTATGGTACCCAGAGAAAACAAAATCCACATTGCAATTCATGCATACATACATTATATATACATATTGTCTCTAATGAAAACGAAGCATTATATAATTAACTTGATAAGAATCATACCAAGAAAACATACTCCTAGCTTCCAGGGAGTTCACAACTATGCCATCATAGCTGCATAAAAGAAAATAATGTATATTAAGAAATGAAAACATTGGCCAAGTCAAGGCAACCATATTACAATCAATCGCAAGACAACATTCATCATCTGATGAATCAAGTTCATATCAAAATAGTTTCAATTCAAAGATCTGATCTATTCAACCTATAAGATCTATTCTTAGAGGCTCCAATTACAGAAATATTTAACATCAGTATGAAGAGCTCAGAGTATTTTCATGGTTCACTAATGCAAAGCATACGATAGCCAATCGATGGTACAAATTGATATGTGATAACGATAAAAAATCGTGATTGGCACTCCTAATTTCAGCCAAATGCCTGCCTCCCATAGGACTATCTTTGATCGAATAAACTTGCCAAATCAAGGGTTGAAGAACATTTGGGTCATCTTGTGAAACTAATAAAGACAGTGATAAACACATATATGATCTATACCTCAATCTCATAGCCAATTTCTTGTAGTGCCTTGACGACAGTCACCATTAACAACTGTTGTGGATCAGCTAACAAGTCGTTAAATACCTTCAGATAGAGATTTCATAGATGCAATCAAATCTAAAAAAGAACATCTAATCATAATGCTTCGATGCAACATCACGCAAGTACAATACATATATCACTCAAATTTCATTGATGAAAATTGAAGCTAAGTTTCATTACTGACTAGAGCCAATTGTGGCTTCCAAAATCCGAAACGTTGCAGAGTTGCATTAACATAATACGATGAGAAGCTCAAATTGTTAGTCTCTCTCTGGAATTTCATCAAAATCTTGGTAGGATCAAATTTAACATCCCACCGAAATCTAAAAAAATCTTTCTACTTGAAAACCACCAAATCCGGTGGCAAAATCGACAATCAGACCCGACAAAAACATCTTGAACAACACGACGAAGAAAATTTTGGAGAGATCCCCTAGCCCTCTTTTTTGGAATGTATCTCTGAGATCGTCAGATAGTGGATTGAATAGAAAGCAATAAAATTGTAGGCGAGGAAATTGAAACATTTCAATAATAGAATAATTTGCAAATAAATGCAAATTAGGAATGATTATCTTAATTTAGATTTGTTAAAAAAATAAATTTCCTCAGTTGATTAGATGGAGGGCTAGGAGATGAGAATGGTTTAGAAGCCATCAATTTTATTAACTTTAATATATAGATTAGTAATTATACGTAATATTTTTGCGTAATAAGGTAACTACAATTCCAGTTTTTGTGTATATATTAGTGATTAGATGGATAAGTAACGTTGAATTTGAGTCCAACGAAAAGTATTTCAATAAAGACTATGAAAAAAATAGAATTCGATAGTTAAAAATTAAGTATTTAGATCATAATGTTTAACATTAAAGTTGAAGTAAAATTACGAAAAATATGAATAACTATTTGGATTGAATGGAGAATATAACGTTAGAGTGAAATTATAAAAAATATAAAAAAATGTTGTTTCTTTTATTTATTATTATTATTATTATTATTATTATTACTACTTTAATATTTGATACCTATTTAAAATTATTTAAAATTATATATTTAGAATATACTAATTCTTAATTATATATATATATATATTTTTGTCTAATCTGCTAGATACTATCGGGATGCTAGAGGTTGGATGGTCGTGTCTGTATAGTGTCTAACATTTTTTTTATATTGTTCGAAAGTTTATTTATCTGTCACTCCTTTAAAACGTTTCAATCAAATAAAAAGCTAGATAGATTTAGCTAGTTATTGGTATACATCCATGTTCTCACGATATCGAAAATATCTAAAACTTTTGTGTTGTTTAGCTCAAGCTCTGGCCAACACATATTTAATAACGTAGCTAATTAGGTTATTGTGATCGATATGTAGTATGTTGCTTTCCACAAACTAAAAAAAATGCAACACACTGGACATGTGGTTTGTAAAGTTTCAAATTACTATTACTAAATTAGAGATGAAAAAATTCATTTCCAGTTTTCTAGAAAATCACATTTTGATGATTTATAGATATTTTGGAGATAAAAGAAATCCATCTATTGTTAGACTTTGCCCTTTAGAGAGAATGAAAGACTCGGAAAAGAAAGGATTTGGTGCAACAAACTATTGTAGCTTTCGATTTTTCCTTCTCTATTTATAGACTCATATTTACATAAGAGTTAACGAAAAGTAAATGCTACAAGACTCCTAAAATTCTACAAAGACACTAAATATAAAGAATGACCAAGGTGCATGTACTGACCCATGACCAAGGTGCATGTATTGACCACATTATAGTGGACACAAATTCACACACAAAGATTCATCCAACAATCTCCCTCGAATCTTTGCGTGCGGAAACCGGGTTGACCAAGATCATGCCAATCCGAGAGCGTAGTTCTTGAAACTTCATTCGTCCAAGTGCCTTCATTAAGATGTCCGCGAGCTGATCTTTAATGTTGACGAAATCGGCGCTGATGCTCCTGTTCTCAATGCAATCTCTGATGAAATGATATCGAAGATTGATATGCTTACCGCAATCGTGAAAAACATTATTCTTGCTCAGTGCAAGGGCGGACTTGCTGTCCATCTTCAGCTCAACGACCTCGGCATCCCTTCCTTGAAGTTCACTAAGTAGCCGAGCCAACCAGAGCCCTTGTGTAGTAGCTGTGGTAGCAGCAACGTACTCCGCTTCGCACGAGGACAAAGCCACCACCCTTTGCTTGAGAGACTGCCAACTCACAAAGCAATCACCAAGGAAGAATAACGTACCACTAGTGCTCTTCCTTGTATCAATGTCACCAACAAGATCGCTTTCGCAATAGCCGATCAGCCGAGCGCCTCCAGCACGTCTCCGAAAATGCAACCCGAAGTGGATTGTGCCAGCAATGTAACGGAGAATGCGTTTCACCGCCACCATGTGCTCCTCTATAGGTCTCTCCATGAAACGACTCACGAACCCAACTGCAAAAGCCAAGTCAGGTCGTGTGTGGACGAGGTACCTTAGGCTCCCAACAAGACGCCTATACCTCGTGGCATCCACCTCTGGTGTTGTGCTATTGCGGCTAAGCTTAAGACGCTCCACCATGGGGGTATCAGAGGGATTGCAACCCTCCAAGCCACCAAGGCGCAAAATATGCATCGCGTAATGCCCTTGGCACAAGCTGATTCCGCCTTGTTCCTGCAAAACCTCAATTCCAAGATAAAACGAAAGCAATCCAAGATCACTAATCTGGAATTGGGTCATCATCTCCTCCTTGAACTGCTTGATGGCCACGTCGGACAATCCAATGATGATGAGATCATCGACGTAGACCCCAACAAGCAGAGTCGCTCCGCCTTGGGCTCGTCGATACACTGCATGCTCATGCTCACTCTGCATTATACCAAGCTGTTTCACGGTGCTATCAAGCTTTGCGTTCCATGCCCTTGGTGTTTGATGAAGGCCATAGAGCGCCTTACGCAAGCGGAGAACTTTGCCTTCTTCCCCGGGAATAATAAATCCCGGTGGTTGGTTCACGTATACCTCCTCCTTCAAATCGCCATTTAGGAAGGCGAATTTGACATCCATATGGTGAACAGACCATCCCTCCTAGGCAGGAAGAGCAAGTAGCAGACGAACGGACTCCATCCAAGCAACAGGTGCAAAGACATCGTGAAAATTCACACCGGCCTACTGAAGAAAGCCACGAGCGACGAGGCGTGCCTTGTGCTTGACCACCGCCCCGCCCTAGTTCCTCTTCACCTTGTAGACCCACTTGAGACCAATTGAATGATGGCCTCGAGGAAGGTCTACAATTTCCCATGTCTGATTTTGCCCATGGCATCAATCTCCTCCTGCATAGCGGTTCGCCATGCCTCGTCGCTCTCTGCTTCAGCGAACGAGCAAAGCTCCCCTAGTGTTGCCAAGTGCAGCTCTGCATCCTCCAACTCCTGCAAAAGGTGTCCGGGAGCTGGGACCCCGTCCCCATTCCCAAACAGGTTAGCCAAAGTACGATATCGTAGCGGGGCATCAGGGGAATGCGCCGCATCACGCCTCGCAGAGTCGTCTTGTAGGGGCGTCACAAATTCAGGAACCAGAGCGCCCTGCGCCTCTGCTCCCGAGCCCTCTGCTCCAGGGTTCTTAACTCCTTGGCCCCTTGCTCTCTGGACCTCTACTCCCCCCGAGCTCTGGTCTGGGCTCCTTGCTCCCTCGGAGCTCTGTCCACCTGGAGTCCCAGCATCAACCACGTGACCAAGGGTTAGGTACACAATGGTGAAGATACTAGAAGACCTTTGATCACCGTTCGTAGTTTCCCATTCCCAGCCATGATCCTCATCAAAGATTACGTCTCGAGAAATATGCACACGCCGCGTTACTGGATCCAATACGCGGTATCCTTCACTCCTTCCGCATATCCAATGAACACAACGGGGAGGCTGCGATCATCTAGCTTTTGGAGTTGTCGCATGTCTTTTGTGTATGCCCTGCACCCAAAGACACGCAAGAAATTCACAGCAGGCTTACGCCCTTGCCATGACTCGTACGGAGTCTTGCCGGGAAGACTCTTTGTGGAGGTTCGACTCAAGAGAAATACCGCTGTGGTGACTGCTTCTCCCCAAAATTCCGCCGGCATGCCCCTCTCCTTCAACAGGGCACGCGCCATGGCTACCACGGTCTGGTTCCGCCGCTCCACTACACCATTCTGCTGAGGAGTGCAAGGCGTGGAAAAATGACGAGTCACACCTTTCTCCGCAAAGTAGGAGGCGAATTCAGAGGAAGTGAACTCACCGCCGTTGTCTGTACAAAAAACTCTCAGTTTCCGTCCACTCTTACCTTCCACAACTGCCTGCCAACACTTGATAGCCTCTGGTGCACTCCTCTTGTTACCTAGGAGGATAACCCACACGGGTGGCATCGTCCACCAACAACAAGAAGTAGCGTTTGCCTCCTGGTGTTACCGGCGTGATAGGACCACATACATCTCCATGGACGAGATCGAGTGGTGCCACAACATGATACTTGGCCTCCTTTGGAAAAGCACCTCGTAGATCTTCTGACGACGCAAGTGTCACACAACTGATCCACGTGCTCCAACTGCAGAAGGCCTTTGACCAGGCCATGTCGCCCCATCTTCTCTAAGGTATCAAAGCTGATGTGCCAAAACCGATCATGCCAACGCCAAGCATCATCGCCATGACGCGCAGCAAGGCAAATCAGTTGAGCAATCTTCAATGAAAGGACGTACAAACGATTTCGACCATGTGAGAATTTTGCCAAAAGACGTTGTTGTTGATCCCATATCCGCAACACTTCATCCTCAATCTCCACGTGCAATCCGTTCTCATCGAGCTATCCAATGCTGATGATTGAGTTTCTCGGGCGCGGGATATAGTAGACCCATGTGAGCACCTTGTGCTCTCCATTTCTACTTGCAAAAAAGATTGTACCACAACCTTTGATGTCAACAATAGAGCCATCACCAAACTTCACCGTGCCTACCACCGTCCGATTTAATTCAACAAAGACGTCGCTGCGAACCGTCATGTGATTTGTGGCCCCTGTGTCCAGGTACCAACCCTCCATACTATCTTCGTCGACACTGGTACCAAGGAACGCTTGAGCACGCGGTTCCTTGATACTGAGTGGTGCTTGTGCCTCCGAATTGGTAACTTCGCAGATCTTCCCCATGAGAAGCGCCGTTTGGTCCATGGTCTCCTCCACTTGAACTTGATTCACCTGCTCCTTCTTGGGCTTGCGACAATCCCTTGCCCAATGACCACGACGCCCGCAGTTGTAGCATTTCTCATTCCCCGAATTGGTGCTACTGTCACCGCCTTTCTTCTGCGACCTACGAGGCTGGTGGTTGTTCACGTCCCATGCACGTGCCGACTTGGAGCCCCGCTCCTTGGTACGTGCGGTCCACTACTCCTCAGTGAGGTAGAGCTTGCCCCCCACGCCCTGCATGGCGGCCTCTTGCTCATACCGCTCCTCCGCCACCTTTAACCTCCCGGTAACCTCTTCCATAGAAAGCGTTGATAAATCAAGCAGCGTTTCTATTGAAAGAGCGATATGAGAAAACCGAGGAGGAACTACGCGCAGGTACTTCGCCACGACTTTGTGCGCAGGTTCTGGATCACCAAGGGTAGCAAGTTGATTTATTAACCCATTTAGCCGCATGGCAAAATCGTCCACCTTCTGAGCACTGGATTGACGCGCCCGGTCCAAGCCGACACGTATCTCCGCAATAGCGTCCCAAACGGCCTTTGCACTCTCCTTCACCGCAAGTGTGGAGATCATCTGGGGTGGTACACCTCGCAAGATTGCCTCTAACGCCATCTAATCCTCCTGCTCATTGGTTGTGCCGTCCTCGACGGCTTCCCACAAGAAGCGTGCACGAAGCAACACCTTCATGTGCACCGACCACTCTCCATAGTTCGTCTTCGTGAGCATGGGAAACACCGCACTACCCACCTCCTTGATCTCCCTCCGCGGAAACACCACCACCTCGCGCCCACCGTTGTCACGATCATCACGGTGTCGCGGTCTCTCACGTGGTGGTTGGGAGCGACGCCTCACTCCTTCACATCACGGACTGCGGGACTGACCTTAAGTAGAACCCGACATCTCTCAAACTCTCGAACCAAGAAGCTCTGATACCAAATGTTAGACTTTGCCCTTTAGAGAGAATGAAAGACTCGGAAAAGAAGAGATTTGGTGCAACAAACTGTTGTAGCTTTTCGGTTTTTCCTTCTCTATTTATAGACTCATATTTACATTAGAGTTAACGAAAAGTAAATTCTACAAGACTCCTAAAATTCTACAAAGACACTAAATACAAAGAATGACCAAGGCGCATGTATTGACCCATAACCAAGGTGCATGTATTGACCACATTAGTGAACACAAATTCACACACAGATTCATCCAACATCTATATACATTTATCTGGACATTTAAAACTTTTATAATTTGTCCAAAATTAAAAAAAAAAACAAGTTAATATCCTAGTAATTCTGTGATTATTTTTTAAATTAAAAATATAATAAAAGTTATAATATAGTAGAATGTAATATAAAAAAATATATAATATAAAAAAATAAAAAAAAACGTCTGAATGATGGCTGTAAAATTTCGCATGGTTGGAGAAGAAAAAAACATTGTTCTCTCTCCTTTTCCTTAACTACTAGTTGGAGTGACCCGCGAGTGATAGAGAGTTTCAATGGAGAGAATTTTTCTATTGAAAATATCAGGTGGTGGATAAGGAAACCAATGTCACACTAGAAAGGATGAACCGAAATAGATAAACCGAAAAAAGAGGAATAATATAAAGAGAACGAGATAGATGAATAAAAAAGAGAGGAATAACGAAACGAAGGATTACGAGAAAAAAATCTATATATAAAAAGTAAGATAAAATAGAGCTTCTTCCTTGCACCACCACATCGATACATGATTTTTTTTTTAATTTTTATTAAATTCATAATTAAGTTTTACTTTTCATTAAAAATTATTTATAGCCACTAACCTAACTTTAATATCCATTTATTTCCATTCAAAACTTATCAACCTTTTACTTTTTTTTTGAAATGGTTATTTTTTTAGACCAAAGCCTCAAAATTGGTTCTCTTTGATTGTGTTTAGGAGGAAAAGGTTTTGAAAGAGGATAATTGGTGGTTGATGAGAAAATGAAGTTAGAGGAGAAGTATACGTGGGATATTGTTGATGGTGTTAAAAATAAGGTAAGTTTTCTCGCACCGATGATCCCGACCTGAGTAATATGATGCAGTTGATGGTGTGTGGGAGGAAAAAATTGTGAAAGCAGAGAAAATGGAGCTACAAGAGAAACATATGTGGAACATTGTTGATGGTGTTAAAAAGAAAGTTTTCTGAGACCCGTGAAAGGTCTTATATATTCCTTTCTCCTTAAAATATAAGTAATGAAAAATAAATTTTAGAATTAATCATGATAAATATGATTTTGTAGATGAAAAGAAATGAAGCATGACAACACGATCACTTGGATAGTTTTGTGGAACGATCCAGTTAATCCTAAAATATTCAAGTATGTATTTTGGATAAAGTTTTCCCATAAATTGTCATGTTTAACCATTTAGCAAATAAACTATGTCTTCACTCTTGAATCTATGATCACATAAAGAGCATAAGGGATACATACACCAAAAATTACATTGCAAAAGATATTACAAAGATGATGCAAGTAATTTGTTGAGGTATGATAAGTAATATTTTGTTTGCTATAGGACGATGCACACCAATCCACCGTAGCTAACAATTGCTGCACTAGGACCAAATAAGAAGAAGAATGCCAATGTGATGGGAGAATATTGCTTGATCATTGTTGTGTTGCTTTATGAAAGAGCTGCAGTTCAGACAGAAGCATCAGTTGTACTTCGCATCACTTCATAATTTTGACTTTACGATTGTTAACCAAATGCAAAAAAAAAATATATTTCTTTGATGCATTGTTGATAATAGAAACGTAAGTTCGAGGTGCTACCCGTACATAAATGCAGGAGACCTATGCTAGAACAAGAACATGAAAATGGATCACCATTAATCTCACCGTTTATCTATTTTACGTTGGATTTCAAAACAAATTTATTTAGTCACATATCAATTAAATTTTGAGATTTATCAAGTCATTGATTTAAAAAAAAAAAACCATCCAGCAGCCATATCCATAACAAATACTTTTTTAACACACTAACCTTGATTTCTTGGTCTTTAAGAACCTCAACATTATTCTCCTAGAGTTTTCAAAATGTTCAAATGAATCAGCAGTGAACTCACCATTAATCTGTTTTCCTACAGCATTAACGATTTTTATTACCAAATTAAAACAATAGTGTCTAGCCACTTAGCTAAACTTTAATACAGTCAAATCCAATCACAATTAACATTACCATTAATATATTTTATTCAAGCATTAAACCAGAATTTATCCAGCCACTAATCTAAACCTTAACAGCCAAAATAGACCCCCATTAACATCACCTTTAATCACAATTATTTTTCCATTAACCTAAAAGGTTCTCTGCATTAACTCACCAAAACTCTGTTTTCCAACAACATTAAACGCCAAAAAACAAATTAAATACATAATTAAAAATTATATTACCATTAATATATTTTATTCAATCATTAAAATAGATTTTAATCACCACTAACTATACTGTAACAGTGAAAATCATACCATTTTTGTTATGAACAAACCAGCCACTAAGAGAGAAATAAAGCAAATAACCCAAACGTCAAAACATCCACTAACCTGGTGCATAAAATAGATTTAAATCACCACTAACTAAATTGTTACAGTGAAAATAAATACCATTTTTATTATGCAAAATCCAGTCACTAACAGAGAAATAAAGCCACCAATCCAAACGTCAAAATAGCCTACATAAAATAGATTTTAACCCATAATATATTTTATTCAAGCATTAAACCAGAATTTATTCAGCCACTAACCTAAACATTAACAGCCGAAATAGATCCCCATTAATATCATCTTTAATCACCATTATTTTTACCATTAACCTAAAGGGTTCTCTGCATTAAACTTACCATTACTCTGTTTTCCTTCAGCATTAAACACCCAAAAATAAATTAAACACAGAATTAAAAATTATACAGGATAAATACTACCCTATTCACCATTAATCTATTTTTATTAACACATTAAAACACATTTGTTTTATATATAGATAAATGTATAATAAAATTAATCTTCCATTAATACCTGTGCGATGTACAAATAATAAAATTATACATTACAAACTGTATAAATAATAAAATTAAACATTAAAACACAACCACTAACTTGCTGCATCAAAAAACGCCAGAATACATCCTCATTAACATCCCATTAATATATTTTAATCAGACATTAAACCAGAATTTATCCATTCACTAATCTAAACCTTAAGAGTCAAAATATATCCCCATTAACATCATTAAACATGTAATTTAAAATTATATAGGATAAATACTACCCTATTCACCAGTAATCTATTTTTATTTACACATTAGAAATTCTGGTTACTGGATATTTTTACAAATCTCCTTTGTCACAACCACTAACCTGCTATAATTTAACCAGAATAGAAGAGAGGTCTCTGGCGAAAAACAAAATAGTCAAGGGGATGAAAATACTTGTATCAAAGTTTATTCAGACTTAAAACGATTAAAAATACTTAACTTCACTAATGAAGAACCTATAATTACATTGAATGTATGAAAATACAAGTTCAGATATGGATTACAATCAGGATTTTCCGATAACTCAATGATTTCAATAAACCCATCCGCAGACTGTAACTAAATATGTAAGCACAAGCAGAGATAACCTGGTTAGATTGTATATTATATATTTCACCCTATGCCCACTTTGAAAAAAATTATCTAACTAATTTTATTATTGTTTTCTAGGTAACCTATATCTAAATACTACATCTGCAAGTCGCTTCTATTACAATGGGGATTGTAATGTTGTTGTTGAATTCATTCGTAGGTAGAAGTTTACATTTCTTTTGTTAATATATATAGAAATATGTTTCATTTAGTTTGTATAAACTAATTTTCTTTTCAAATCATAATGAATAGCATTGAAGATGGGTTTGATGATGGTAACAACATTAAAAAAATCAACAATATTGTTAAGATCAAGACCATATCACTTTTGGAGTTGCATGAATATGTAACCAAGCCCGATCATAAGGTAAATTATCAACATTACCAAGTTTTCCAAAACTTTCCGTATATTGTGTAATTTGTTTATCTACATTATAGGAAGCGATATTTTTTTGCTATGCACGAATTGTTGATGTGCTAAGTTTATCTACATTATAGGAAGCGACATTTTTTTGCTATACACGAGTTGTTGATGTGCTAACCAACAATGGCTGGAGCTACATTGGATGTGGAAAGTGTGCACGGAAGTTGACGAAAACCGAAACTTCACTATTTTGCAACTTTTGCCAAGACACAAATACTGTTGGAGTGACGAGTTTTTTGTTAAATATCTGATCTAAAGTTGAAATCATTTTTTCTCTCATGAAGTATTAGCTTCATTGTTGGAATTTTAATACACTCACGCAATTTTGGGATGCACTTTGTTGGAATTTTAATACACTCTAATATTGTACAGGATGAACGAGGTGTTGTTGTTGTTGTCCCTCAATGTCTAATGGACATTGTTGGAAAGTATTTTATGTTTGAAATAAAAGTAACCTCTTACAATTTTACCCCTAACCACCAATCGTTCACGGTTTCACGGATGATTGCGGATAAACCAACAAGCCTAAAAGATGAAGATGTTGGCGAGGTATTATCCATAAATTCATATTATTGATATCATTGTGTGACTTAATTAATTTAAAATTGACCAGCACTTTTCTGTAGGTTCCTACTTTGGGTGACGATACATTAAGTTGCAAGATGATGTATTGGATACTAATGCAATAGATGATATAGGAATTCGTGGCAAGAGGATACGAATACAATAAGGATTGACGTTTAAGTATTATGTCTACTAAAGATTTTTAGCCCATTTGAATGTTATGTTTGCATTTCTTATGACTTTTTGGGATTATTTTTGTATGTTGAAATTTTCAGTTAAACTTTCTTTTATCGTTTTATGTTTGTTGGTTGTTAGTTTTGGGGTTGTTATAGTATGTTATTTACTAATAACGTTTGACTGTAATAATCAAATTATTAACATACCATCGTGTATCATCCCCACAGAAAGACTATTTTTCCACCAACTGCGAATTCCATTGAACATGTCTGTAGGAAAACATATCTGACCTGAGAAATTCAAGTTAGGAAAAAAAACTTGAATAATAGCAACTGTGAGAAATTATGCAACAAAATAATACACGAATTATAATTACAGAGCAAACTATGGTAAGAAAGGAAACTGGTTGGGTATGAATTTTTTATAAAAGGAAACTTTCTGTTTCCGTATACACGACAACAGACTGGACACAATCAAGCAACCCTAAGAACTCTTTATATAACTTGTGCCTTAGACCAAAGAAAAAGTAGATAGAACCACAAAAATTGTCAATTAACCGGATGCCGGAAACGCTCAATCTGAACCAAACGAGCATACCTATGTGAAATCCGCAATATGCCTTTCCTCGCCGGCGTATTGTAGCCCGCCATCGGCTGCTTCGTTCCACCGCTTAAAAATATCCCGCCAGGCCGTCGCATTGGCTGCAGCCATCATCTGCTTCGTTTACCGCTAAAAATTTTTCCCGCCCATCAGTCGCTGTGTAGGCCGCTGGCCTGTTTTCCTTTTCACCGATCAACAATTACACTCCCACCTACAATCGACCCGTTCCCCGTCGGTGAACCTTGCCCTTACAGTGACAATCGTCCGTCAACCCATCCGTCCATCTTCCTCTCACACTTCCGGCGCTGAATCTTCCTCCACACTGATAATCGGTCAATTTCCGTTGGTTAATCCTCCTCTCACGGTTTTCCGTCGCCTTCTGTTTCATCCGCTCCATTCGAGCTCCTCTCCCTAATTTTAGGGTTTGTTTTGCCTCAAGTGGTCATCGGCCATGGGTTCAAGGAACTTTAGTCTTTTTTTTTTTTGCTTATTAATTAGTTTTCTCTTTACATTTTATAATATAAACAATTGGTTACATTTATTTAGTTTTTTACTCTCATTATATTTACTAATATATTTACTAAGTAAAATTAAATATTCGACACCATCACATTATGTATATTAATTTTACTAATGTTTTATTGTTATTTAGTCTTTTATTAATCAAAAAGAGTTCAAGCCGAATTAGCGTATCATGAGAAAATCTAGATGTCTTGAGTTTGGAAAAAAATCGAATTGGGAGATAATTCAACTGATTCAATAAACAATAAATGTATAGAGATGAAATTTTAATTTATACTAATATTTAATGAAATTTACTCATTTTCATATTTTTAACTAATCATATTTATCTCGATATTTATCTCCAGAAAGTAGATCGTAGTTTTTATACAAATATATATCACATGCAAAGCCAATACAAATTAATTCGATAGCTGACTTGAAGACAAAAGATTTCCACTTTTGCTGATCGATTTATATGTTATCAACTTCCAATATATGAAATATTGTTCTTTCCTAATGCATTAATTTCTTAATTTAACATGTGGTGGTGTTTTTTATATGCCAGAAAAATATAAATCCGCTCGGACCGTACGAAAAGCTCTTATGTTGGAAAAGAAATTGCATAATCGAGTTAGAGGTATGTTTAACATATATAACATTTATAAGATATTTTTAGGATAATTCTATTTTCAAACATTACATACAATTATATATTGTGAACGTTTTGCAAGGTTTTAATCAAATTTATGGTTTAATACGTATGATTTAACCTGCAATACAGATAGTATTGGATCATCTTCTGTGAGAGTTTCAACGATCAACATAGAGGTTTGTTTTAGCCTCTAATTGCAACTTATTTATCACATATTTTATATTCTAATTTATGTAGTAACCCTTTCAATAATTAGGCATGACCACCACACAGCTATTCACGAAGATATCCTTCGTTGCAAACCCTGTGATGCATTAGTTTGATGATCCGAATGTGTTAGGCGAGATTCAACTAAGTCTGATTTTCTATTTAGCTTATATTGCATGCAAGGACGCACTCGCTTAACAAAGGTACCTGAACCTCCACCTTTATTAGAAGAGCTCTACAAAAATTTGCTTTCATTTCGAACAAACATTAGAGCTTATAATTCAATCCTAGCATTCACATCCATGGGTGCTAAGATAGACCATTCTGTTACATCGGGAAGTGGTCCTTTCACCTTTAGAATCCATGGGAAAAATCATCATCAGATAGAATCAATTCTACCAATTCAAGGAGAGACGCCCAAGTTTGCACAACTCTATATATATGACACAACTAATGAGGTTCATAATCGTATCGGTACGCTTAGTCGTACTGCATTCGCTGGAAACCTTGACGAACACATCGTTGTTGATCTGATACAAATGGTTGATAATCATAACCATCTAGCAAAGGTTTTCCGAAAGGCACTTGACAGATATGAAAGAGGTGATTTTACTGATTTTACAATTCGATTGGTCGAACCACGTAAGAAAGGAAAACAATACGAGCTACCTGCAGGAGATGAAGTTGCAGGTTTGATTGTTGGAGATCTATCAACAACAATCGGTGAAAGAGATGTCATTTTACAATTGAAGCCATCAGGCGAGCTTTATCGAATCAGTGATCTTCATCCATTTTTTATGAGCTTGCAGTATCTGTTGTTGTTTCCTTATGACAAGATCGAGTTTCACGAAGAGATACCATATTGTGACTCTCGAAACAAAACAATACGCTCTTATGTAACAATGCGAGAGTTTATGCTTATCAACTCCACACACGATTATCTGAAGGCAAAGAAATCATCAAAGGCGGACGTCTATTCCAACAGTATGTTGTCGATGCATACACTACCATTGAGCAACAACAGATTCGTTGGGCTAGAAATAACCAAAAGAAATTAAGATCTAATTTGTACAACAATGTTTTTGATTCAGTTGGAAAGGGTGATAAATGCGGTAAAGTTCTAGGTAATAGGATTATACTTCCACCTTCATTTACGGGAGGACTTAGATATAGGGTTGAAAATTACCACGACGCAATGGCTATTTGTAGATGGTATGGTAATCCAAATCTATTTGTGACAATGATTGCGAATCCAAAATGGCCAGAGATCGCTAATCATCTCGAAATGTACGGTGGAGGACTCGAATCTGACCAGCCTGATATAGAATATCGTGTGTTTAAGATTAAAATGGATGGCCTTTTGGAAGATTTCAACGCTGGTGTTTTCTTCTCTAAACCTATATCTGGTACAGAATTAGGATGTCTTTGAGATATTTATATTGAATACTTTTCTACAAACTATACTAACTAACACATATCTTATTATATTTTTTCTCCGGTTATATACACTATAGTTTCAAAAACGCGGATTGCCACATGCTCATATACTGATATGGCTACAACCTATATTCAAGAATCCTACTCCTGAAGACATCGATAAGTTAATTCAAGCAGAGTTGCCTGATAAAGTATTAGACCCTGAAGGATTCAACCTGGTTGCACAACATATGATGTATGGTCCATGTGGTTTAGCCAGACCACGTTCACCATGTATGGAAAATCAGGTTTGCACGAAGAAGTATCCTAGGCCATACATAGTTGCAACGAATGTGGATCATTCAGGTTATGTAGTATACAAACGGAGGAGACGAATCAAATTTTGCAATGAAGGGTGATATAAAATTGGACAACTGTTACATTGTTCCCCATAATCTACAAATTTTGAAGAAATATAGGGCTCATATCAATGTTGAATGGTGCAGCAGGTCAAACGCAATAAAGTATCTTTTCAAATACATCACAAAAGGAGTGGCTAAAGCATCTTTATGATTGAAAGAGGGACTAATGTAGCCAGCACTTCAAGGATGGAACATGCACGTATTACGAAGATAAATGAAATCACAAATTACCTCGAATGTCGGTATCTATCATCGTGTGAAGCAGTTTAGCGTATCTTAGCTTTTCATATACACCACCAAAGCCCCCGGTGATGAGGTTATCATTGCTTTTCGAAAATGAACAGTTTCTAACTTTTGAAGACTCAACAGATCTAGATAGAGTCATCACAAGACCAAGTATTGAAGCTACAATGTTTACCGAGTGGATGAAGATGAATAAAATATCAAGTGATACAAGGGAATTGACGTACGTTGAGTTTCCAGCCATGTTTGTTTGGCATTCTTCAGATAAGTTTTGGTCTCGCAGAAAGAAAGGATTCTCACTTGGTAGAATTGTCAACATCCATCTAGCGTCAGGAGAATTGTATTATCTCAGAATATTGTTTAACATTGTAAAAGGGCCAACTGGTTACGATGATTTAAAGACGGTTAAAAATGTGAAATATACAAGCTATAAAGAGGCATGCATTGCAAGGGGTCTGTTGGATAGAGATAATGAGTGGAAACAAGTGATGGGTGAAGCTGTTAAATGGGCAATGACCAGGAGGGACGGGGAAAACATATATGTATAGGATAATTATTTATAAGCTCCAATCATAAAGTCGTGTTGTAATACTAGTTGCATCATTAGGTATAGCAGCTTTACTTCTTCCGGGGGTAGAACTGCACATTCTCGCTTCAAAATCCCCCTTAATGTCCATGAAGGGTCAACCTGTGACATCAAGCAAGGGAGCATGCTGATCATCTTGTTTTGATACGTATTTCTTGCACGATTTTAGAGATGTTTATGCTATATATGCGATGCTTTACGTATGATTTCGTATCTGTTTTACTTGTTTTCGTGTTTTCATGTTCTTAGAGGTTTTTATGCGTATTCGGTTCATTTCGAAGCTAAAGGACGTGCACGAAACAAAGTACCAATATCGAGGATCATCACGGGACAAACGGGACGAGAAGCGGCATGGAATAGCCACTACCCGCACGGGTAACTCCCTAGCCCGAGCGGGCATTTGTTACGACGATTTTTGTCCAGCAAATTGTGCACGAGTCGGGCGAGAAATACCCCGCCCGAGGCTTGAGCCCGAGCGGGAAGCACATGAGCCCGAGCGGGAAGGCCATGAGCACGAGTGTACAGCCTCCTTTCCATCGCGTTTTTGCGCGATCTTCCGCGCCGTACCCAAGCGGGTCACTTACCCTGCCCGCGCAGATCGCGACCGTCACCTGCAACTCCAAATAAGTTAATTTGACTTAAAACAAATGGAAGTTTGTTGGGGACTTATACAATAAGGAAAACGACTTTAGAGAAGAGGAATAAGTGATATTTTTGCTGGAGGAACTAATGGAAATGTCACCCAACTTATCAAGAATGGAAACTCATGAAAAGACAACAATCGGTGGCTGCTGCAACATAAGGAAGAACTGAACGTCCAGAAGGAAAGAGAGGGAGAAAAGGAAAGAAAGGAGGAAGGAAATAAGAGGAGAGGAGTGAGAGATCGAGCTCATTCACTCAGTATTCAGTTCTGGATCGAAGAGAGGGAGTATAGAGAGGAAGAAGATTCTTAGGAAGGAGACTTACAAGGAGCATTGGAGATCAACCCGACACTTCGGTTTCGTTTGCTTTTCATGTTCCTTAGACCTTCTATTTCGTTGATGTTTGTTTATGGACGCATGAGCGAGTACTTTGTTTGTTCTAGGAGAAGGGATTAGCCCATGGCTATCCCGGAACCACTTTTGATTTATCTTTGAATGCATCTTCCCGTTTTCGTTTATCTATTCTTAATCTGAGTGCTTAAATGACTTGTGTTCACGAAGGCCAAGTAGATACATGTGTTAGGGGTTCGGAGAAAGACCGAAAGCAGAATTCTAGTCCTAGAAGATCAGGTTTAGAACAACCGAGGTTAGGCCACGAAAGTAGGGTAGCAGCGGTTGAGGGTAAAACGGATGAATCACAGATCTTATGGGTTTAGTTCAAGCTGTCAGCCGCGAAAGTAGGGGATAACTTCACTAGATAACTTGTCTATGCCTTGAGAGAGGGTAGATATCATATTAGGATCGTCTGCCTTAGATAACTTGACTGGGATTGCATGATAGATAGGTTGATTGTTGGTTTCGGTAGTCTTGTGGTGAAACTGGTTTCCTGGAATGTTTTTCTCATTCTTAAGAACTAGTTTTTTTATTTGCTTTTAGTATTTCATTCTTAAAACCATATTTCGTTCGTTAGCAATTTTGATTCTTAGTTTGAGTTTAGGTTGTGTTACGTAGTCCCTGTGGGATCGACACCTGAAGTACTACACACGTACCGTGCACTTGCGGATAGTTTTTTTTTGGTTGGAAGTAAATTTTATTGCGTGTGTCCCATAAAGGGATAGTAGAAACGATTACAATACAATCCGGTGTCACGCATCAAGGCGCCGTTGCCGGGGACTATTGTCAACGCGTCTTAGATTCGAGTTTAGAGTCTTTCTTGCTTTGTTTTTGTTTTTGTTTTTGTTTTCTTTCGATTATTTCTACCTAATTCCATTCTTTTGTCCTTTGTCGGTTTATGATCAGGTCTCAAGGTACTTCTAATCTACTCCGAATCGACCTAGAGATCGAGCGAACTTGCAGAAAACTGAGAAAGGGAAAGGAAGAAGGTAACACAAAGCCGTCAGATCAACAAGATATGGATAATCAGAACGGCTACGAACAGCTTCAGTTACCTCTCGGTAATTTGGGGCATATGCAGCAACAGCCACTCGCGCCACAACCGCGAGAACCACAGGCTCCTCCACCACGTCATCTCAGGGATTACGTGGTGCCAAACATGAACAACGTGCAAACAACCATAAGGATGCCTGCTGATGCGAGAGAAAAGTTTGAGATTAAGCCAGCGATGATCAACATGCTTTATCAGAAGCAATTCATGGGTGGAAATCATCAGGATCCCTATCAGCATCTAGAAGACTTCCTTGAGCTTTCCGGTACATTCAAGATACACGGAGTCTCAGAGGACGCGATCTTACTGCGTCTCTTCCCCTTCTCAATTGGGAGACGAGCGAAAACTTGGCTGCAACCGCTCCCCGCTGGATCTATCACTACTTGGGATCAGCTCTGCACATTGTTCTTATCACGCTTCTTTCCTCCGAGCAAGACGAATCAGATAAGGGGGAAATCACAACGTTCAGATGCAGAGATGGAGAAACTTGTTTGAGGCGTGGGGCAGATTTAAGGATCTTCTACAGATGTGTCCACACCATGGCCTCGAGCAGTGGTACGTTATCCAAACCTTTTTTAACGGAATTTCAAATGAGCACCGTACGACGTTGGATAACGCTGCTAGAGGATCATTCATAGATTTGAGCGTCGAGGAGGCATACGAGCTGATCGATAACCTTGCCATGAACCATACCATGTGGTCAACACTGAGAGGTATGCCTAACAGCACTCGTCGTCTGTATGAGCCGAACCAGAGCAGGGCAACGAATAATGCAGCGAACACCATGTACTTTGTGAATTGTGGAGATACGGAGCATGTAGCGTATCAATGCACGGTACATGAGGATTTCAAACAGATGAATTATGCCCAGCAGCAAGGAAACACTCAATTCGGGAATACCTACAATCCGAATTGGAGGAATCACCCGAATTTTTCATACCGAACGACTCAACCGATGAAGTATTCGGGATTTCAGCAAAGGCAACAAGCATTTCAGCAAAACAACCAGCAAATTCAGCAAACTCAGCAAGTTCCACAAGCTCCCTAACCTCCTCAAGCCCCTTCGCCAAACCTTGAGGCGGTACAGCTCGAATTTATTAAGGAGCAAAGGCAGCAAACATCGACTCAAACCAAATTCAATGCGGATGTGGGGACAACGATCAGCGAGCTCAAAACTCAGATGAAATCTTTGAGGAATCATGTGAAGAGTTTAGAGAACTCCGTAGCACAGCAAGCTGCCTCATCCTCTCGGAATCCCGGACAGCTTCCCGGTAAGCCCGATCTAAACCCGAGAGAGTATGTGAATGCTATTTCTGTGTGCAGCGGGGATGTGGTTGAGAATTAGCCCTCAGATCGAGGATTTGCCCTCGAAAGAGCGAGAGCATGCTGCTGATACGTCCATGAAAAGAGGCAAAGGTAAGATTGCGATTATGGAAGGAGTTGAACCGGATTTAGACAAACCATTCGTTGCTCCACCGGCATACAAACCTCCGATTCCGTTTCCTCAACGGTTGGTGAGCAGTAAGAATGAAGAACGATAGACAGATTTGTAGAGGGTCTCAAGAAGCTTGACATCAACATCCCATACGTGGAAGCCCTCCAAAAGATTCGTAATCACGCCAAACTCGTCAAAGAGGCACTTTCCAAAGAAAGGAATATCGAAGAGAACGAGACAGTAGCACTCACCGAGGAATGCAGTGCAGTTCTTCAGAACAAGCTACCACCAAAGTTGAAGGACCCCAGAAGTTTCTCCATTCCGTGCACAATAGGTAATCTCGATATTGATAATTCTTTGTGTGATTTAGGAGCAAGCGTGAGCATCATGCCACACTCAGTTTTTAAGTGGATGGACTTCGGGAATCTGAAACCTATGAAGATGTCTCTACGCCTCGCAGATCGTTCGGTAAGATATCCGGTGGGAATTGTTGAAAACGTTCCCACCATGGTAGGTAAGCTTTGAATTCCCATTGATTTTGTTGTACTTGAAATAAAGGAAGATGCTAGGAAACCCATTATTCTAGGTAGACCGTTCCTAGCTACTGCAGGTGCCATGATAGACGTACAACAAGGAAAGCTTTCCTTACGCGTCAGAGATGAAACGGTCAAATTCAACCTGTCCAGCCCCTTGAACGAACCCTTATCCAAGGAGTCTTGCTTTACAGACGAAAGAGCTGAGATGTATACGAAATTCATGAGTGCTACTGAAGCACTAGAAGACGCCCCACGTGAGGAGATACCATACGAATTGCACACTGGTTTCACAGCGGAGAAGACGTCCAAACTTGAGCCTGAGCCACCTCCGTCTTCTTTTTGGTATGAGTACGTTGAACGCTATAGCATATATCCTGCTGTTATGAATGTTAACTTGAGTGTAGATAAGATAAGAAAACAACCCACACGCGTTAAGAAGCATAGGAGAGTCAGCTCTTCAATGTGTATGCACGAAAATTATACGGAGGACAGCCACGAACCTTCCACCGAAACTCAAAGGAGGCTGCGCTTGCACTTGCACGAGGTAATGGAAAAAGATGTCATAAAAATTTTCAATGCAGATACCCTTTATCCAACCTCAGACAGCGAACGAGTGAATCCCATTCATGACGTGCCAAAGAAAGAAGCAGTGACAAAAGGATGGCACGACAAAAAGACCTTACCTCATGACTTCCAACTAGGTGACTTAGTTCTATTCTTCCATTCTCGTCCTATGCTTTTCTCGGGCAACCTACGGTCTCGTTGGTCTGGTCCTTTTCAGGTACGAGAAGTCTTCACACATGGAGACGTGGAACAATGGAGCGATTCGAGTGGCACATTCAAAGCTAAGGACAACGACTAAAGCTCTACAAAGCCGCTCAACCAATTGAAAATGGAAACTCCATTTCCCTCTCCGATCCACCCGTCGCACACGCATGAGGAATGGAGACGTCAAAGCTTAAAGATGTTAAATAAGCGCTTTCTAGGCGGCAACCCAGCTGTTTGCTTTTATTTTTTTTAGTTTTTAGTTTGAGACTCGGTTATTCGTTTTCGGTTAAAAAAATACCACCGCAAACGTGCTTCATTTCCCTTACCCTCCATCGGAGCTTCACGTCGAGGACGCCGTTCAATTCAAGTCTGGGGGAGCAGCTCACATTTTTCAGGTGATTTCGTTTCATTTTCTTTTATCTTCCCTTTGACTTTGTAGTTTTTAGGTTATTTTTCTAGTTTATTTAGTTTGTTTTTGTTTTCATGAGTCAGAGTCGTCCCAGGCACTTGTCCAGTGCCACGTTTTGAGATGAACCCTGGACCTAGGATGCTTAAGAAGTTGGCCTTTTCCGTGAGATTTTGCATGTTTGAGATAGGTTTTCCCTAAGCGTTAGAGCTTATTAGTCGGTTGAAAAACAATAGGTCGTAGTTCTTTGGGAATCCTAGTGTTGCTTGTGGGGGGTTTAGACGAGGTTGCTAGGCTAGTTTATCATTTATTCTCTCTATCCAGATGGTTATACTTCGTGTAGACGATGATTTACTTCACTTGTCTATGAGGATTACTATATCGTATGAGATCGAGCTTATTTGCATATTAAGAGCGCACACAAACACTCCGCTGTCGATAAAAATAATGCCTAAAACGCATGATCTAAAATCGATATGAGTGCATCGACCTTGATACTCTTTCGATGGCTCGGGTCTAAGTGGTGGGTTGGCGATCATCTTTCTATGTCCTAAGGGTATGGCACTGTAAAGGATATACATGTAAAAAGGGTAGAACCGTAATTTCTGTAATTAGGTCTAATGTTGTAATTAGGTCTAATGTTGTATTTTGTACTTATAGCCGTTTAGGCTTATTCTAATCATTATTCAGATTTGAAATTATCATGGTATCAGAGCATGAGGTCTAACGACAACAAACTTTCCTAAATTCTTGGCCGGCCTCTCCTCTCCTCTCAAACCGCCGCCGCCGCCGCCGCTCCTCCTCCTTCTTTGCGGCCGCCGACCATCCCCTCTCCTTTCCTCGTGGAAGCAACAAGATCGCCTCCTCTTCTCAGTCTTATTTGGAGCAATATCGGCCTCTCTACAGCCCCTCATTGCACGCGCCCCTTCCACCTACGAGGCGTGGAAGACGCTCGCCAACACTTATGGCAAAGCGTCTCGCGGCCATCTTCTACAACTTCGTGATAAGATCAAACGCTGCACAAAAGCATCACAATCCATTGATGAATACCTCCGTACTATCACGACTACTGCTGATGAGCTTGCTCTCTTAGGAAAGTCGCTGGATCATGAAGATGTCCTCGATGCAATCCTAGACGGTCTTCCCGAAGAGTA
>CM071864.1:8464036-8488635 GCA_036759665.1 Gynandropsis gynandra
TATGTTACCCATGGTTACGTCCTTATACAGCCAACAAACTAGAACCAAAATCTGATCCATGTATCTTCCTTGGGTACTCATCCACCCAAAGTGCATATGTTTGTCTTGATCCTCTTAGGTTACGCATTTTTGTCTCACGTCATGTTCAATTCTTTGAGTCTATCTATCCTTTTGCTGACCCTACCAAATTCTTTCCACAAACCAAACAGCCAACCCCCGTTTCCACCTCTCAACCAAGCGTCGATCCTATACCATCCTTCACGCCGCAGCCGCTCATTGCTCCATTGTCGTCTCAGCCCCTAAGCTCGGATCCTTCACCGCTTCAAACCTCGGATGTCGTCTCTCGGTCTCCGACTCCTACTGATGGTGCACCACCATCATCGTCACAATCTCCTGAGCTGATCATCTTGGACATGCCACCACAACGTCCTCGAACCAACTCTCACCCGATGGTTACTCTTTTAAAGAGCAATGCTTCTAACCGCAATAACCGATCTGCTCTTGTTGCTCAGGTAGAGAGTGAACCAGCAAACATTACTCAAGCCTTAAAGGATCCTCGGTGGCGTGCAGCAATGGATGTCGAGTTACAAGCCTTGCATCGCAATGAAACGTGGCAGCTTGTTCCAGCCACTCAAGCAAAAAATATCGTTGGTTGCAGATGGGTGTTTCTCATCAAACGAAAGCAAGACGGATCGGTGGAACGATTCAAGGCTCGACTTATTGCAAAGGGGTTTCACCAAAGACCGGGCATCGATTATCATGAGACATTTAGCCCGGTTGTGAAACCAACCACCATTCGTGTCATCTTGAGTATTGTTGTCTCTCGCGGTTGGACTCTACGACAACTTGATGTCAATAATGCCTTTCTACAAGGCCGACTTTCGGAGGAGGTATACATGTCTCAACCCCCGGGTTTCATTGATCAAACTCATCCTCATCATGTGTGCAGACTTCAACGAGCAATCTACGGACTCAAACAAGCTCCTCGAGCATGGTATTCGGAGCTTCGCACATTCCTTCTCGCTCGTGGTTTCACCAACTCTCTAGCGGACACCTCCCTGTTCATTCTTAACACAATCGCACTGCAATTGTACGTGCTGGTCTATATTGATGCTATTGTTGTTACAGGCAATTCTGCATCACAGGTACAGCAGTTCATTGATGCCCTAGCCGCACGCTTTTCCATCAAAGACTTGGGTGACCTATCATTCTTTCTCGGGGTAGAAGCCATGCGCACGTCTAATGACCTACTTTTAACTCAACGTAAGTACATCCATGATCTTCTCCACCGCTGTCTCATGCATGAATCAAAGCCGGTTCCCACATCCATGCTGTCCACCTCACGTTTGACACTTGACACCGGTACTTCCCTCTCCAATCCAACGGAATACCGGTCTATTGTTGGCGGCCTACAATATCTCTGTCTCACACGACCGGATGTAAGCTTTGTGGTCAACAAGCTATCTCAATTCATGCATGCTCCCACGGATGTTCATTGGCAAGCCGTGAAAGGAGTCCTACGCTATCTCGCTGGCACGAAGGATCGAGGTATCTACTTATCCGCGCACAACACTCTCTCTTTACATGCCTTTACCGACGCAGAATGGGCTGGAGATGCTCATGATCTCAAGTCCACCGGAGCATATCTTCTCTTCCTTGGTGCACATCCTATCTCCTGTTCGTCCAAGAAGCAACTCTCCCGTTCATCTACAGAGGCTGAATACCGATCTATTGCATCCACCGCTGCAGAGGTCCTCTGGGTCATTTCGTTATTATCGGAGCTTGGAGTCACGTCATCATCACCACCCACCATCTATTGTGACAACATTGGAGCAACATATCTCAGTGCCAAGCCGGTTTTCCATTCTCGAATGAAACACTTGGCTCTTGACTACCTCACGTTCGCGGCTTGGGTCGATGTTCGCGGCTTGGTCGAGTCGAACACTCTTCGAGTCACTCATGTTCGAGCTGCTGATCAGCTTGCAGACCTTCTCACGAAGCCTCTTCCGCGACTACCATTTGATGTCTTATGCTCCAAGATTGGACTCACCACGGGTGCTCCATCTTGAGGGGGCGTGTAAAGGATATACATGTAAAAAGGGTAGAACCGTAATTTCTGTAATTAGGTCTAATGTTGTAATTAGGTCTAATGTTGTATTTTGTACTTATAGCCGTTTAGGCTTATTCTAATCATTATTCAGATTTGAAATTATCAGGCACAAATAAAACGCCGCCTATTCCGCTGCATTCTTGAACGAGATGCATGACTATACCGTCATCGGTAGTGTGGATTTAAGTAGAGGCTGGATCCCTTCAAATCCGATGTCCTAGAAGCCTAGTGTATATGCAAAGGAAAAGAAGAAAAAGGAAAAGAAAAAGAAGACATAAAAAGAAAATAAAAAGAAAGAAAAAAAAGAAAAAAAGAAAGAATAAAGAAAGAAAGAAGCTCGGAAAAGAGACAAGTATCCTCGGTTGTTTTAGGTTTAGCATTATCTGAAGTCTTGTTTGGTGGAGAGAGTTACGGTGTCTTGTTTAGTTTTCCTTTGATTTACTTTCTCGTAGGTAGCCTTGGTGAATCTAGGATGAAGACCGAAAACTTAATTAGGTCGAATTTGCCCTCGATGTGCTAGTTGATCGGTTAAGTTCGCTTTAGCGGTACTTCTAGGAGAAGAGGGGATTCTCGGATTTTATACACCCCACGTGTTCCACGTTTACGTTTGCTTAGGGACAAGCAAACATTCAAGTCTGGGGGATTTTGATCATCTTGTTTTCATACGTATTTCTAGCACGATTTTAGAGATGTTTATGATATATATGCGATGCTTTACGTATGATTCCGTATCCGTTTTACTTGTTTTTGTGTTTTCATGTTCTTACAGGTTTTTATGCGTATACCATTCATTTCAGAGCTAAAGGACGTGCACGAAACAAAGTACTAACATCGATGATCATCACGGGACAAACGGGATGAGAACTGGCATGGAATAGCCACTACCCGCGCGGGTAACTCCCTAGACCGAGCGGGCATTTGTTACGGCGATTTTTTCTAGAAAATTGAGCACGAGTCGGGCGAGAAATCCCCCGCCCGAGGCCTGAGCCCGAGCGGGCAGCACATGAACCCGAGCGGGCAGGCCATGAGCCCGAGCGGGCAGGCCATGAGCTCGAGCGGGCAGGCCATGAGCCCGAGCGGGCAGGCCATGAGCCCGAGCGGGCAGCCTCCTTTCCATCGCGTTCTTGCGCGATCTTCCACGCCGTACCCGAGCGGGTCACTTATCCTGCCTGCGCGGGTCGCAACCGTCATCTGCGACTTCAAATAAGTTAATTTGACATAAAACAAATGGAAGTTTGTTGGGGACTTATATAATAAGGAAAATGACTTTAGAGAAGAGGAATAAGTGATATTTCGCTGGAGGAACTAATGGAATCGTCACCCAACTTATTCAAGAATGGAAACTCATGAAAAGACAACAATCGGTGGCTGCTGCAACATAAGGAAGAACTGAACGTCCAAAAGGAAAGAGAGGGAGAAAAGGAAAGAAAAGAGGAAGGAAAGAAGAGGAGAGGAGTGAGAGATCGAGCTCATTCACTAAGTATTCAGTTCTGGATCAAAGAGAGAGAGTAGAGAGAGGAAGAAGGTTCTTACGAAGGAGACTTACAAGGAGCACTGGAGATCCACTCGACACTTCGGTTTCGTTTGGTTTTCATGTTCCTTAGACCTTCTATTTCGTTGATGTTTGTTTACAGACACATGAGCGAGTAGTTTGTTTGTTCTAGGAGAAGGGATTAGCCCATGGCTTTCTCGGAACCACTTTTAATTTATCTTTGAATGCATCTTCCCGTTTTCGTTTATCTATTCTTTATCTGATTGCTTAAATGACTTGTGTTTACGAAGGCCAAGTAGATACATGGGTTAGGGGTTAGGAGAAGGACCGAAAGGAGAATTCTAGTCCTAGAAGATCAGGTTTAGAACAACCGAGGTTAGGCCATGAAAGTAGGGTTGCAGCGGTTGAGGGTAAAACAGATGAATCGCAGATCTTATGGGTTTAGTTCAAGCTGTCAGCCACGAAAGTAGGGGTAACTTGACTAGATCACGTGTTTATGCCTTGAAAGAGGGTAGATATCATATTAGGATCGTCTGCCTTAGATAACTTGACTGGGATTGCATGATAGATAGGTTGATTGTTGGTTTCGATGGTCTTGTGGTGAAACTGGTTTCCTGAAACGTTTGTCTCATTCTTAAGAACTAGTTTGTTTATTTGCTTTTAGTATTTCATTCTAAGGACCATATTTCGTTCTTTAGCAAGTTTGATTCCTAGTTTTAGTTTAGGTTGTGTTGCATAGTCCCTGTGGGATCGACACCTGAAATACTACACACGTGTCGTGCACTTGCGGGTAGTTTAGGTTATTTGTTCAACTTTAATAACGCATCACATGTTAGCTGATTTACTTAAACAATCAGATTTAATTATATGGGATGAAGCTCCAATGGCACACCGACATACGTTTGAAGCATTGGATCGAACATTGAAGGATATTATGACTATGAGTGATGCACTACAAGAAAATCACGAATTAGGGACTGAAGAATCCGTCCCTAATCCTGTTTAGGGACAGATTCGGGACGACCGGTGGTAGTCCGCAAACACGCGTCGCCAACTGTTATCCGCCCCAATCCCTCTGCAATTAAGGACAGAAAATTCAGTCCGCAAACGGTCCGCATTTAAGGACGGAAATTGCAATCCGCAAACGGTCCTTAAAAAAGGACCAAAAGAGGACTCGGAATTTGGGGACGGACAACGAAGCGTCCCCAAATTTTAGGGACGGCAACGGGGCGTCCCCAAACTTTAGAGACGGATGGCGGGTCGTCCCTAAATTTTAGGGACGAATGGCTGGTCGTCCCCAAAATTTAGGGACGGATGGCTGGTCGTCCCCTAAGGACGGATGGCTGGTCGTCCCCAAATTTTAGGGACGGAAAATGGTGCGTGCCCAAATTTTTTTAAAAATAAAAAGTAAAATTGAAATAAAATTTGATTAGATTAAATTATAAAAATTAGTACATAACAATAATTAAAAAGCATACATATAACTAACATTTTTAATACTAATCCGTTGGAGGTATTTCCGAATCGTCTTGATCGGAATCATTGTTCTGAAATGCATCCCAATCGACGTTAGGCATTTACGATTTCATCATGCGGAGGAACTGTTCCATTCGCCTTTTTGATCGTTTAGCTCGCTTGTTTGATCGTTCAGCCTCCTTTAGTGCTTGTTCAACGTGCCTTTCGGATTCTTGTTGCACCTCGAACACTTTTGATAACGTATGTCGGAACTCGTACTCTGATACTTTTTCTTTACCCTTGGAGGAAGTTGAATGTTTGAGGCCATTCCTCCAAGTCCAAAAATATGACCTTTGTATGGCGTAACTTGTTGTAAAACAAATATCGAGAATTAATGATATTTATAAATAGTAAAATTATATCATATTGAACTGTCATTAATTTACCTCGAGATACAACTCGTTGTACTCTTCCTGACTAAGGGTAGTTTGTGTTATGTCTCCTCTCGGGGGAATTTGCGATACTCATTCCACTGCCATGTTTTCAATTTCATCGTGAAGACATTTCGCCTTGGGATCCACCCACAAACCATCTGACTTCTTAATGTGTGTACGTTCCAACAATTCTAGGTACGATAGTTCGGATCCCTTCTCTTTCGCCTAAAACAAATAAAAAAGATATAAGTTTAATGAAATCTTAATTTTATATAAATGCATAAAAAGTAGAATAAAACTTACCAAATCTTCGTATATTTCCGCAAAAGAACGAGATCCTGCCGTATGTACCCTCATCCTGTATCCTTCTCTATCAGAACGTCGGGATTTACTTGCTCGCTCGTTTTTTTGCTTAAATTTTGGATCATCCCAATATGCGCACATCTGATCCCAAAAATATTCTGCTATCCAAAGGGGGTTTCCTTTCTTCTCTCGTTTTTATACAGGTACTTACGATAGACTTGAGACGAACTCCCGCATGTTTGTCAAATTCGAACTTTACTAGTCCGGTAAGTTCGGGATTCCAATAAAATTTTTGCTGAAATAATAAAAAGCTTATTATATTTAAATTGTAATTTTAATTACTTGATAAAATTAAAAATTGTTTAAAATAAACCACAAATGATTTTCACCATCGTTGCTTAATTGCAGGATCGGTCTGTGTCCAATTGTAACACGGATGATCATAATCAGCTTTTATCGTCATTGATATGTGACGATTAAGTTTACCGAATCAAAACCTACAAATCAAAATGAAAGATAAATTAACATTTAATTAACTATTTATAATTGAAATTTGAATTTCAGTATATGTACCATAGTTCGGTATTTCCACGAATAGGGTCTAAACGAGGAAGCTTGCGTCGTACTTCATCCATTGATAAAATTTCTTCTACAGTTGGTTCATCGTGCATCTCAGGTTTGTGATGCATTACTGGATCGTGCATCTCAGGTTCGTGATGCATTACTGGATTGTGATACTCTACCGTCCCTAATCTAGGACGCCCTACTCATCCGTCTCTATTCCGTCCGTATTTGCGGACCAATTAGGGAGGATTCATCGGTACGCAAAATTTTGGACGGATTCGGGACATATTTCATTATCCGTCCCTAATCCGTGTATAATTCGTCCCAAAAATTTAGGGACGCAACTGATAAGCCCTTTGGTGGTAAGACTGTTATCTTAGGTTGTGACTTCCAACAAATCTTTCCAGTTACTCGCGGAGGACGAACCGATACTGTGTTAGTATCAATTAGTCGCTCTCATCTTTGGTGATCATGTCATGTCTATACATTAACACAAAACATGCGACTACACCCACAGAAACTTGAGTTTTTGCAATGGTTATTGGGTGTTGGAAATGGAATGACACGTCAAAATATTATGAGATCTGATAAGTACACCAATGCTGAAAAAATCCTTATCAACAAAAACCTTAGGCTTCCAGTTACAAAAGATCCCATGCAAACACTAGCGAATGCGGTATATCCACGATTTAGTGAATTTTTGCAAGAGCGTGGATATCTAACAGAATGGGCAATTCTTACACCAAGGAATGAGCACGTCGATGAAATTAATGATTTTCTATTATCAAAAATTCCTGGTAATGTTACAAAATACTTAAGCTCATATACCATCGTAATTGATAGTGCACCGTATACAGATTGGCATTCTTTCTATCCAGTTGAGTACCTAAACTCTCTTGAGTTTCCTGGTTTTCCCAAACATGTTGTTTCTTTGAAGGTTGGTGCCCCCATAATGATGCTAAGAAATATCAACCAAAAAGAAGGTATTTGTAATGGTACAAGATTAGTTGTCACTCAACTAACATCAAGAGTATTAGAAGTAGAAATTATAACGGGCACCCATGTTGGAAACAAGGTCCTCATACCAAGGATTATCCTATCTCCAAATGAAGCAGGTCTTCCATTCACTCTGCGACAAAGGCAATTTCCAGTTCGATTGTGCTATGCAATGACAATTAATAAAAGTCAAGGATTGAATTTGAAGCAGATTGGTTTATATTTGCCTAAACCTGTTTTCACCCACGGACAATTGTATGTTGCGCTTTCACGCATAACTTCTACCAATGGCCTTAAAATTCTGGATCTAAATGAGGTGGACCCAGTTGAAACACACATAACAAATGTTGTTCTACTGGCCTTTCTAACCCACCCGACAATACAGACAATAGGTAAACAATTTTTTTTAAAAAAAATTAGCATATTTGCAAGATGAATTTACTATTCTTTTAATAACTTTTACAGTTTGGCGTTTCATTGACCAAAACATTCTCAGATATTCTATGAACAATTGGATCAAGCATATCATCAGCATTAGAGGTAATTGATGTTGCATTTCAATTTTTATGCAAAGTTTAATAATACAAAAAGAAAACAAAATTGGCTAAGGTAAAATTGTTGCATTGTTCTTTCATTTTTGTTTGACTAACTTAATATACTATGGACTTTTAAAAGCTTTTATCCAAAACAAATATCATTGTGTTTTATAATTTTAACCGCTTAGAATTATCCGTTTATTTTCATTACATAGTTGGCCTACTAGACTTACCCAACAAGATTGCAAATATGTACCTAAATTTTATATTTGTAAATCATATCACATGCATAATTAATTTACTTATATTTGATGCTTTGTTCTCTTCTATCGTGCAGTATCAATCCATAACGGTCGGATCAAATGCATTATAAACGTCATTCATATATTTATTTCAGGTGTTTGCTAACGTGTTATAACCATTTCATGTTTGGTTTTTCATCGTCATTCATCTTTTGACAAGTATTTATCTTAGTTATAAACCTTTTATTTTCTCTATTATTATACTATACAATTTCTACATATTTATAAAAAACTTATTATTTTAAATAAGGATTACACGATATTTACAAATATTTCACAAATTAATAATATCACGCGCAACGCACAGGTCTTTCATTAGTAGTAAAGAATAGTAAGATTTATTGACGAAAAATATATTGCATTGAACATCTGTTTTTAAATTAATGGATGAAAAAGATTTTTATAAAAGATTTAATAACGGATAAAAATTTGTTTATAAACTTTATATTTATCTTTAAATTTAAGAAATAACATATACATAAATTTATCTTTAAATTTAAAGACAAATTCAACGTCTTTTTATAATCCATGTAGAATCCAAGAACATACCAATTTTCGTCTTTTATTTTCTGAAAATTAAAAACTATTTTAATGTATATCCAAAAACATTCAAAAATTTAATCCTATGATAATTTCTAATAGTGAATATTACAAAAGATTTGATTCTATATATATATATATAGGATGACTCTAATATTAGGATGACTCTAATATTGTTTGATGCATGTCAAAGTTCTCATAACTAATCCTAGGTCACGTTGATTTTTTCATTGGATAAAGGGTTTGAATTATTTTAATTATATTTGTTGTGTCGCAATTCGAACCCCTCCTAGATGTCCAATTTGAACTATTTGTTTACGGATACAATTGAATTTTCATACCACCAAATGTATCTTGCTGAAAAAAGATAATCAAATTGATTAATTTCAACTCTCTCAAACTATCGCATATATATTAATTGAGATATCACATGCAATATTGGTAATTTAACAATTCAACATTATAAAAAATTTGGGTATCTAGGTTCCTTATAATCCATAAGAGCATAGCGTTCAACGATTATTCTTCCACAATAATTATATAGTTTTTATCTATACAATGAATCTCTTTGGAAACACTTCAACTACAAGGGTGCTAACTAGAATTGATTGATAATACCATTTTATATTTAATTAATTGATTTGATAAATATAATCTTACTATTTCTCATTAGAGTGACTTAAAATTATACATGTATTCTGTAAATATTATTAGGGTTAATTACGCTAAGGATAATTATGTCATTATATATTTTCATATTAGGGTTTCTAATGTATATTTATATGTTGCCGTGTGGCTAATAAAACACAAGAGAAAACTTTATTATTGTGGCATGGTATCAGAGCAATTGCTCGTAGCCGTCGAACGTGTGCCACCCATTTTTTCTTCATCATGTGCTCTATGCGTCTTCGCTTACATGCAACTTAATCTTCGTATCGCGTTTGCTGAAAAGTAATGATTGCACTGTGACGTTTACTAATCGCTTTTGTGTGATTCAGGACCGTATCGTGAGGACCCTGATTGGAGCGGGTGAAGAATGCAATGGGGTTTACAAGCTTCGGGGAACAGTTGGACTGAGAGCTTTTCATGCAACTCCATTAGTTTCTCGATATTTGTGGCATCATCGGCTTGAACACCCATCTGATAAATTTTTAGATTTGTTGCCTAAGGATTTTGGCGTTTCAAAACACAGAGAGAATAAGGCTCCTTGCAATATTTTTTTTCAGGCCAAACAGACACGTGCTATGTTTTCTTCTAGTGAGTCAAATGCCTACATTTTACTTTGATTTAATTCATTCTAATATTTGGGGGCCATACAATGTGCATGCTACATCTGGTGTTGTCTACTTTCTTACTATAGTAGACGATCATTCACGAGCTGTCTGGATTTACTTGATGAGTTCTGAGGCAGAAGTCAAAGATATTATTCCTAATTTTTGCGAAATGGTGAAACGTCAATTTGATCGTTGTGTTAAAGTTGTTAAGACTGACAACGGGGCCGAATTCATTGGTCTTCGTCGTTACTTTCAAGCGCACGATATACTCCACCAAACCTCTTGCATCTACACTCCTCAGCAGAATGATCGGATAGAACGTAAACACCGTCATATACTTAATGTTGCCCGAGCCATTATGTTTCAAGCTCATCTACCTGCGACCTTTTTGGGGGAATGTATTTTGGTCGCGTCATACTTGATCAACAGAACTTCATCAACGTTACTCCAAGGCAAGACTCTGTATGAGATTTTGTATGGGTCCCCGCCGTCTTATGATCGTTTTCGCACTTTTGGATGTCTGTGTTACGCTCACAAAGGGAAGAAAGAGACGGATAAATTTGCTCGTGGTGGACAAAAATACATCTTGATTGGATTTCTATTTGGACCAAAAGGATGGAAGGTGTTTGACATTGAAACTCGTGAGTCCTTCATCTCTCGTAACGTGGTATTTTTCGAGAACATATTTCCGTTTGCGGACAGCTCCACCGGCTCATCTTCACAGGCTTCGTCTCAGTCACATCCGGCTCCTCATCCTTTGCTATTGATTACCTGACGGATTTTCCCCGTCTTCCGCCTGTGTCGGGTCTTTCGGACAAGGGGAGTGCTAATCTTGCATCGGCCGATTTACCCCACGGTGATCTTCCACCCGAGGACTCCTCACCCGAGGACTCATCACCCCACGGTGATCCTCCACCCGAGGACTCATCACCCCACGGTGATCCTCCACCCGAGGACTCATTACCTCATGATAATCCTTCTACCGATAATGGTTCTTCATCGCCTGCGGATGTTACACTTGGTTTTGGTCAACGTACCAAGTTTTTTTCGGATAGGCTTCGAGATTATGTCACGTACTCCGCTCGATGCCTTGAAGACTCCATTCACATCTCTTCTCCGTTCACTTCATTGTCCTCAGGTACTGTCTCGTATCCTATAGCGAATTACTTATTAGTGCTAACTTTACTCCGCGACATCGAACTTTTCTTGTAGCTCTTGATATTGGGACCGAGCCTCGCTCTTTCTCCGAAGCCGCCATGACTACCTGTTGGACCAAGGCTATGAACTAAGAGCTTAGTGCCTTGGCACAAAATGACACTTGGACGTTGACTACTTTACCGCCGGGGAAGAAAGCTATTGGATGCGATAGGTTTACAAAATCAAATACAACTCAGATGGGAGTATTGAATGCTACAAAGCTTGACTAGTTGTTCTTGGCAATCGAAAAATTGAAGGGGTTGACTTCGAGGAAACTTTTGCTCCGGCTGTTAAGATGACTCTGTCCGTATGTTCTTGGCCGTTGCTTCCGCAAAACAGTGGGTGATTCATCAAATGGATGTTCACAACGCCTTTTTGCATGGCGATCTACATGATGATATTTACATGAAGGTACCTCCTGGTCTACAGTGTGACGATCCGAATCTGGTCTGCAAACTGAAGAAGTCTCTCTATGGTTTGCGACAAGCTCCTCGGTGTTGGTTTGACAAGCTTGCCAAAGCACTTCTTGCTTACGGGTTTCTCCAATCTCGGTTCGATTCCTCCCTGTTTTCGTTGGTTCGAGGTATGCGACATCTTCATGTTCTCGTTTATGTTGAGGACCTTTTGATTGGGGGAAATGATGTTGATATGATGGAGGTTTTCAAGACCTACCTTCGATACTGCTTTCATATGAAAGATCTTGGAGTCCTCAAATATCTTTTAGGGATTGAGGTTGTGCGGACCTCCGATGGGATTTACTTGTCGCAGCGTATGTATGCCACATACATTGTCTCCGAGTGCGGCCTTCTGGCATGTCGTCCCATTATCTTCCCTCTTGAGCAGAATCATCGATTGTTCGATGCTGCTGGTGCTCTACACTTGGATCCTGAACAGTACCTCCGTCTAGTAGGCCGTCTTATCTACCTGATGAACACTCGCCCTGATATTAGTTATGCGGTCTATACCCTTTCTCAGTTCATGCAACAACCACGTGAGGCTCATTGGTTTGCTGCTTTGCGAGTGGTTCACTACCTGAAGGATTCTCTTGGGCAAGGTATTTAGCTTCGCTCCGATTGTGATCTTCTTCTATCCGGTTTTTTGTCACTCTGATTAGGCTTCTTGTCGGATTACTCGACGTTCGGTTGGCGGCTATATTGTGTTTCTTGGCAATTCTCCTATTGCGTGGAAAACCAAGAAACAAGCTACTGTTTCACGTTCTTCGGCTGAGGCAAAATATCGATCTATGGCGCATCTTACAGTGAGCTACTATGGCTGAAAGCTCTACTTCGGGATTTTTGGCATTCTTCCTTCGGATCCTATACATCTTTTCTGTGACGATCGGGCTGCTCTACACATCGCTGCCAACTCTGTGTTTCATGAGCGTACGAAACACATCGAGATAGACTGTCATTTCATTCGTGATGCGGTTCAGGATGGCACCATTCAGACATCTCATGTTCGTTCGTCAGAACAGGTTGCCGACATCTTCACGAAGGCTTTGGAGCAGAATTCATTCCTATATTTGCGATACAAATTGGGCATTCGAGATCTTCATTCTCCATCTTGAAGGGACGTATTAGGATTAATTACGTCAAAGATAATTATATCATTATCTATTTTCGTATTAATGTTTCTCATGTATATTTATACGTTGACGTGTGGTTAATAAAACACAAGAGAAAACTTTATTATTTTGGCAAATATATCATATAATAGAATCTGGTTACATTCTTAATACTTCTAGAACATTGATACCTCCGAAAAAGCTTTCAAGAAAATTAACAAAAAATAAAAGAGAGAACACTTATTGATGTTTCCGACATGGCTCCACACGTCGGTCTTATCTAATAATATGGTAATTATAAAAATATTAATAAATTAAACTTTTGGAATAACACTTTCCTTTTGCAAATATGTATATCCTCGAATTACAGGTAGACCTTATGATTAAGTCAAATCAATTCAATTTCTTACATACACACATGACCTATATATATTTATATGTATATATATACTCACGTCCTGTTCCACCGATATGTAAAGATATATGTATATAGTATTTAAATATATATGTATAGAGTATATATATACTCACGTCCTGTTCCACCGATATGTAAATATATATGTATATAGTATTAGCAAATATGATTTAACTTAAATATATTGTAAATCTAAACCCTTAAAAAAACGCATATTATAATCCTAAGAACCAAACCCATCCAAAAAATAAAGACAACACAAGAAAGAAAAAAAAAACAGAGAGAATGATGAGAAACAAAGAAGAAAACCAGAACAGCAACAAGTTCCTGAAATTCATCTCCATACCCATCAAAGCTCTAACCAAAGCTCGTGATCTGTATGTACGAAGCATTACCAGCTGCTCCGCCCGGACCCACTACTCCTCCGCCGTCGTCTTGCCCAGAAGTCGGAGCTCCTCCTCCTCCTCCTCCTCCGTCGTTTCCTCCCGGAGATCTTTTACCGACGGCGATGATTACAGTGAGCTCATTAGAGCAGCCTCCGTGAGGAGCTTGGGTCACAAGAATGAGATCGACATGTTTCTGCAGGAGCAACGACGGGAAAGACTTCGAGGGTTGCCAAAGAGTTGCAGTGTGGGGATGACAAGGATTGATGAGGAAGAAGATGAAGGAGAAGGCTCCTCAAAACATAGGGTTTCTGATAAAATCTTGTGTCCAAGAAGCAGATCTTATGCTCTTTCACGCAAACCAAACTTTTAATCGATTTATTTTTTGTTTGAATTATGGATATATTTCATCGAATGAACTAAAACTGTATCGTTTAAAACGAAAATCAAATTTCTATTTTTTTTCTTTCATTCGGACGAATATGTGTATGGAGAAGAATCTCGAAAAGCTCCAGCGCTAAAAAAATAATAACTGATTTTTTTTTTACTTTTGCTCTCCAATTTTTTTGGTTGACTTGATATTTTTTTGGTCTTCAATTGAATATCTTCAATATTTTTTACTATTAAATTAAGTTATGAACCATTCAAATGAATTTCCATTCCATTATTATTGAATTGAGGAAAAGATAAGCTGAAAATTTAATTGTTCTAAAAGTCCTCCTTAAGTTGCATGCCTTACTTGTCATAGTTGTCTGTTAGATTCAATGTTGTTTGGGTATTTAGAAAAACATTTAAAGAGTTATAAAGAAGAAAATTGATTCTGTTCTTGCGTAATAACTATACATATAATCAATTATGATTTTATAAACGAATGATAATGATAAGATGAATGTTGTTTTACAATTTTTGTTGAAGAGCTCAATATTGATGATATATAATGTTGAATAAGAAAAAAAATTACTTGACTTAATCAACACCAATTGTGAATAAAAAGAGAATAATGTTAACTTTATACTTTGTGTATTAAACTTTTTGTTATATCGTGTCTTTATGTGTAAAACTTGAAATTTATGTTTTATATTTAAATTAAAAAAGACGAAGATGAGAATGTCCAATTAGACATTAACTAATTCATCTAAACAGTAAAAACTGTTCTAATGAGCATATAACAATTTTTACAATCTTAAATTATACATTAAATTATTTTATTTACTTTGATTTGTTTATTAGCAGGCAAATATAATAAAAAGTAAATTTTGTTGTGTATATTAATATTATATAATTCAATATAAAAAAATATACGAAGCTACTATTTTATATTTTCTATCCTATAATGCTTAATAAAAATAGAAAATTAAGTACATTTGAAATCAAATTTATGGGTTAGAATTTGGTTAGTAATTTAAGTTAAATTTTGTGTGTGTCATATAAGGATATGCCTGGATTAAGTCTTTCAAAGCATCGTTTATTTATTTTTTGCCATTTTCAACGGCTGAATCTAAGATCTTTAAACGATTAAAACGATTTAAGAGTTTGACACATGTTTTTCTTCTTCTTTTTTCCTCATAATAAATTATAAGTACTTTTTCAAACAAGACTATAACATTTCATATTTGACTCTAGAGAACATGTTTGTCCAAGTCATATGTCCATTAATTTGACATTAGAAAAGGTTATTAAAAATCTATTTGCGATTTTGAAACGAAAGTGATCGATATTTATATTCAACACTTGGATAGTTTTCGTTGTGAGGTATATGACAAGTGTTTACCTTCATTCAATTTTAAATTAGTCGATAGTAATTGAATTGATTCATATGTTTTATATATTATAGTTTTTTTTAAAGCTATTAGGTGAAATCTACGAGACAATAATCTTTATCGATTTATTTCAAATCAAAGCTTATTTTGTCTTCCAATTAAAAACAAATCAATACTGATTTTCAAATTTCCCTAAAACTTACCAAAAATACATTATTTTTTTTATTTTTAATCATCAACTCATCCATTATTTCATAATAATACATTAATTATATATTATTTCAAAATAATATATAAAATTTTGAAATTATTTTCAAAATTATTAAAATACATCTATAATATTATTATTAAATTAAAAAACTTAAGGTCGAGTGGATTAAATCTTTTATACTTTTTTTTATATACAATTCTTAACAATATAATTCAATATGCACATTTCATTTTAGCGTTTGTATTTATGTTTTCTTACACTTTCAATACTTCAAATTTATTTTAAGGAAATAAAATATGTGTATTAGTATTATTTTGGATATAGAAAAACATAAAAAAATATTTTAAATATGAAAAACCTCAAAAATTACAAATGTGTAGAGATATCAAGGAGTTGAGTTTAATCCAATCCATCTAATATTGTATGAATTATATTGATTAATGAGTTGGATTAAACTCAATCCATTTTATTATATGTATTAATGAAGATTAATGAGTTATATAGATTAAATGTATTATCTTAGTTATTAACATATTATATATATATAACATAAATAATATTATTTAAGTATATATATTATATTAATTTATATTTTAAATTAAGGTTTGACAGTTTTAGATATCTGATTTTAATTAGACCTAAAATGAAAAACATAATTTAATGGATAAATTTTTGTTCCTTCTCTATAGGCCAAAACGTGCATGCTTGATCATCCGTCTTTGGTTCTGTCAAAAGGGTTGTAAATGATGTAATTTCACCAACAATACACTCTCATTTCTGGATGTAAATGTTATTTTATGGCCCTTTTCTACTTCAAAAGTTGAAAGCTTGTATTTTAATTTTAATGGTTTGATATGATAGAGACAATGAACATCTCTCTCTTGGTACCCCAAGATCAGAATCAGGACAAGATTTTATAATATGAAATCAAAATACATTAACTTAAAATTATGAACTGCACCTTGCAAGAATCCACCATGAGAAGGGTCACTGAAAGTAGACAAATCCTGGCAATAACCTAATCAAGACATCAAAGATATATACACAACATAGACTAAAATCTTTGAAGTATATCTATTTGTTTCGCTATTCATATTTGAAAAATGCATTTGAGAATCTCCATGCTCACAATTGCAATACCAAAACGTCCGGAAAATCCATTCAGTAGTAAAACTCAATTATATTTAAGACATCGGAGCATATCTTCTATATGAAAAGATCTATAATCACCTAAACCAAGAAAGTGTCAAACTAATCCAGCTTCTTTTTCCAATGGTGTTGCCTGTTACAAACCTACATTGGCTAAGAATTGGATTAGTGGATGCTTTATAAGCCCATGATACCCTTCAACAATAACCTAGCTTTTGGGGAAGAAAGGAAATGATGCCCTTATTCCCGCCTTTATTCGGACCTCGTTTTGCAAAAACAAAGATCAAGTCAAATGCCCACTCATCCATCTTCATTCTAAAGGTAATTCTTTCTTCACTCTTGGCCCTATACAGAAAATAACTAACCCGAGTTTGAAACAAAACCTAAGAACTATGTAAGTTAGGAACAGCCTAAGAAGTATGTAAAGACAACAAGAACGCCTGATGGTGGAAGAAATGGAATGTTGTGGAACAAGGCCGGAGAGCTTATGCTTCAAGGTGAAGTGGATTCTAGTATGTGTTATTGTTGATGTTTGTTCATGAGCTAAATGTTGTTATTGGTATATGGTCTTCATGCATGGTCAATGGTCAAAAGGACCATTATGTTTATCTTCTTGGTCTTTCCCACCTAGTTTTTCCCTTAGTCTTTGCCTTGGTATTTGTTATGCAATTACTTTTGTTCTTTTATCTTTGACCAACCATGTATATAAATATGTATCAATCCCTCCTTGTTTCATAAGAAAATAATATTCTTCTTTGAATCTCTTCTTACTAGTATTCTCTTTGTCTCTTAATCTTTATGGTATCAGAGCGGTAAACTCCGTTCTCCTCTTTCTGCTGCTTCTCTTATTCATTTCAACCTCGGAATTGTCTTGTTCGTTCTCAATTCCGAGCTTTCTTTCTTTTATGGTTCTAAGGCCCATTCTCATCCTATTCCTTTCCTGAAATCTCGTCTTTTAAGTTTTCCTTCAAGTATGGAAGCTTCTGGTTTGATAAACGATCCCACATGCATTATGCAAAAGTTTGTATGTGTGAGATCTTTGTATACTCTTCTCATCATGTCAAAAGATGAGATCTCTTATGAAAGGCGTATTTTTGAAGGCCAAGTTCTGTGGGGCGAGCTACGAAGGCTCATTTATGCTTCATGCTCCGAAGAACGAAGCGCTCAGTTTTCTACGCTTATTCTTCTGTGTGCATGTTATCATTCTCTGAATGCACAGATTTTTTAGATTCTCCAACTGGAAACTCTTCCTTCATACGAAGAACTTTGTGATGCTATCGGAGATGAAATATTCAAACATCTTTCTACTCTCAAGAAGAGCAGCACCATGGAATTCTTTCAAATAACCAGCAAGGTTTTTCTCTTGCACGAAGAGGTTGAAGAAAAAAAAAGAAGTAATGGGGCAAACAACTCCGAACATCAGCAAAGAAATGGTGGAAAATCCAACCAAAGAAGATCAAAATGCCGTCAGAATCAATGATGAGGAGGAGATCGAAGCAAAGAATAAAGGAACTGGCATTTTGCTTGATGATCAAGAGTATGAAGCCAAAGACTTCCCTCAATCGGTGTCAGCAACGCAAACAGTCCGTATGAAGCCAAAGACTTTCCTCAACCTCAATCGGCAACGCAAACAGTCCTTATTCGTCAAAGAAGCTCTATAATCCAGCCTCCATCATTGAAAAACAGAGTTTGCTATTCCTTATCGCAAAATCATAATCAGAATTCTCATTCATCTACTGAATTTTGTGTTTGTTTGAGTCCAAATACTCAGGAACACGAATTCAAGACCGAAGAGAAAGCTGGAGAATCTTTCAGCAAACAATCTCAATCAAAAGTGTCTACTCATGGAATTATCTTTGCAAAAAGGAAGACACAACATTGGAAACCGTTATCATGTGCTCCACCAAATCGAAATCACACCAAATGGCCAAATGATGCAGATTATCTTAAGATCCTTAAACTCAAACGAAAGAGCACCATGTGCATTCTAGAAATTCAACAACATGCTCAAGTTTTGGCTAATGGTGGTGCTGAAACGAATAATTACAATATTTTCTTCATACAAAGAGCTCACAAATTCTCTTATGAGAATCTAGAGGTATATGGTAATCACATGTATCTCATAATGATTTGCGTATTTATCATAGATATATGTGTTTCTCCAAAGACTTTAAAACAAAATATGTTTCTAGTCTTTCAAATCAGGAGGAATCATTGTTCTTTGCACACACGCTAAGTTTTATGGTTATTTTTCTTATCTTGGTCTATATCATTGTTGTTCTAACATACTTTCAAGAGATAGAGGTCACTCATTGAGAACTCTTGTTCCTATCTCCTCGAAAGAACTCTCTTTATCCTTTGGATACAGAAACTAAAATATATAATAATGATCGAAAGGGGGAATTGTATAATCAAGGCCGTGTTGTTCGTAAGGGGGAACCTGTCTCTAAAATGCTTAAGACTGAAGTCAAGATTGGCAGGCCATTCAAAGGCATGAGCTCGTTTGCACTCTTTTTCCCTTCAACGAGTTTTGTCCTACCGGGTTTTCTAGTTAAGGTTTTTAACGAGGCTACGGCTCATGTCCTCTTCATTCCCCTGCCAATCTTGAGGGGAAATGTTAGAGATAATGGCCTTGATGTGAAGAAACGAGGTAATAGAAGTATGAGGCTATTAAGGACGTCATATGCTATCATTTGGATGGTTATCATGTCCATACTATGGTCTAAAGTGACAAGTACGAAAATATGGTGCATCACCAACACAACTCAATCAAAGAAGCTCCCAACTACATCATTAATGGATCCAACAACTTCCCTTCGAAGTGGACTGCCACTTCATAAGAGAAACGTTGGAAGATGGGATCATCACATTCACATTCACGAAGATTTCAGATCAACTTGCCGACACTTTCACCAAGGCAACTAGTGAAAAGATCTGCAAGAATCTCCATCACCAAATCGGTCTTGTAGACATCTTCAAACCTGGTGAAGTGATCAAACTTGATCGGTGCGCATGAGTTGATGTACTTTTTTCCTAGTTGGGTTTTGTCCTTATTGGGTTTTTCCAACGAGGTTTTTAACGAGGCATCCCTCATGCCTTTGCTTTCCGATCAAGCTGAAGGGGAAATGTTATTGGTATATGGTCTTCATGCATGGTCAATGGTCAAAAGGACCATTATGTTTATCTTCTTGGTCTTCTCCCCACCTAGTTTTTCCCTTAGTCTTTGCCTTGGTATTTGTTATGCAATTACTTTTGTTCTTTTATCTTTGATCAACCATATATATAAATATGTATCAATCCCTCCTTGTTTCATAAGAAAATAATATTCTTCTTTGAATCTCTTATTGCTAGTATTCTCTTTGTCTCTTAATCTTTCAATGTTAGGAGTTTCATGAGCTCATTTCAACTCCTTGGCTTGGTGCAAACGTGAAAAATAAAACGGATGAGACTTTGAATTTCTTTGCTCGTATGCTGCTGAAGTATTTAGAACTCTGTTTCTGGTTTCTTGATTTTACTGAGTAGGTTACTTTCAATGGTGATACCCCTCACCATCTTCTACCATTCATATATATAAAAATGTTCATACAAAAGTATGTATAACCTAGTTACTATATCTAGGTTACATCTTCAAAATGTCAACTTAACATTAGAGAAAATATTGCCTCAAATGAGGCATTCTAATATTCTGAATTTGCAGGTATTTGTTCCTCTAGTGTTCTTCATGTTCCTAGGCTTCGTGGGCTGCATTAGGGGTTTGGGTCGCGGGCTTCTCCGTTTTCCTTCATTTCTTCACTTCTGTTCTGGGTTGCTGTTGTATTTGGTGCTAGGCCTTGCTGATTGTTTAATTTCGAGTTTGTCTTCGTGCTTGGTCAAAGTTCCCAAAATCTCGAACCTTCGTCAACTTCGCCTTTCCTCTTTCCTTTCTCGTCGAACCCTAGAATCGATCTAGGGTTTCCATTTCCGGCATTGATCCTAGCCGGTGACTGAGAAGAATCAGAGCCTTCAGTATGGAATAGGTTATTGTCATTTCCTCTTGCAACAACAATTGGGATAGAAATTAGGAGGGGAATCAATTCGAGTTTTGAGGGAGTCATGAGCATCACTAGGTTAACAAGCTCTCTTTTTTGTTTTATGGGTTTATGGTTGAGTAAAGTAGAATAATAATTGTAAACATAGTAGTGAATCAATACCGATTTTCTAGAAAATTTGTAAACAAGACTACTCTAATACCTAAATGATAAGAACAAAGAAGCTTTATCACTCCCTTACAATCACCCAATACCCCAAATGATTCCCTTCCTAATTTATATCCCAATACCCTTATTTATATCAATTATAGCAACTACTAATTCTGTATCTAAACCAAGAATACAAATATATGTAAACAACAAGACATTTATGTATATACTAAAGGTTGTATCAAACTCCTATACAATGACACATTTCAAAATAGATGAAAAAATTCCTCAACCTAAAAAATGATATTGGAATGACTTAATACTTAAGCTATAGAACCAAAACCATCGGAAATTTTGCAGCTTGTTTAAGACAAAACTTACAAATGATACTAACATTTCTAGCATGTATCCTAAACCCTAGAATACACAAGTAGCTCTAGTGTTCCAAGTATGATTAGACGTCAAAAAAATTGTTATGTTAGTATTGACTCACATCGATTAGAATATAAATCATATACTTTTATAGACGCTATTAGACGATTTTAAAGCCTTGAACTAACTTTTGAATTGATTAGACCCAAATCCATATTTAACATTATCCGATATATAAAAATGCCAAAACCTCGAAATGCATTATGGATGTCACACAATAAAATACAGGAAAATGCCACAAGCTAAGTACTGCAACAATAGAAACAATCATCTAAAAAAAAGTAAACTTAAAGTGGCATGGAAGTAAGAACCAGTTTTCCCGAAAGGCCTAAACTGTGATATCCTACAAATAATAAGGGCAAAGACAAATGTATTTCAAATTTAAAAAAAAGTTGTGACAGCATAATCAAACTTCATAATGGCTACAAGAATTTGAAGTACTAAGTTAGGAATTCGAACAACATAAAACTCAGCTCACTTAAGTTTAGGAACAGAGAAATTCACACCAAAGAATAAAAAAACCCTTTGTTGGATCAACCACAAAGAAATCTAAGTACCTTTCCAAAAGACAGAAACACCATCAAAACCAAAGAGAGATCTCGAAGATAACAAATTTAGTTCAATCACAGTTTTACGAACATCAAACTACACATCGTTAATCAGATCCCACGAAGATCAAATCAAAGCAAACAACAAACAAAAATTCTAGGATTGAAATACAAAGGAACATCAGAGACAGATCTAGCGTATGTATCTTAAGTAATCGAGAAACTAATTTTCAAACCTGCTGTCGTATCTTCCAATCTTTAGAAAAGTAGGGGAAAGTTTAAGAACTGCAAAAGAAATGGAATGATACTTGTCTGCGTCTTTCTCTTGGCTATTGTTAGTCTTGTTGTTTGTTCATGAGCTTAATATTGAGAGTCTCTTGAACTTATCTTCTTCTGTTTTGGATGGTGCAAACGTGAAAAGAAAAATAGACAAAACTAAATGAACTTAGTCTTATATTGCGATGGTGTAAAGCTGTTCTATTTTGGTGTTTGTTTGATGATGGTGAAGATGGATACTTTGAAGGTGATACTCCTCACCATCTTCCTCATTAACATATATATTTAAAACTTTCATACAAAACATGCATAACCTAGTTACTATATCTAGATCTTTTCTTGCTAATGTCAACTTAAAATAGACTTAAATTGTTCTTACAAAAGTGGCATTTAGCCGTTTGTTCTTCTGCAATCTTCAACATTTTATTCTTTGTTTGCAGGTCTGGTTCTTGGACTTCATGGGTTGCACGAGGGATTTCGGCTACTGGAGTTCACGGGCTTCTTATTCGTTTCTCCATTTTTTCTGGGCTTGTAATATTGTTGTTGATGGGCCTTCGTAAGCCCACATTGCGTGCTGATTGTAATATCACGTTTCGTCTTTGTTTTTGGTCAAAACTCTCTTACTCTCCAAACTTCGATCAACTTCCTTCCTGTATCCCTTTCTATCTAACCCTAGATCGATTCTAGGGTTTCCATCTTCGTCTTCGTTTCTAGCTAGTGGCTGAGGGGAATCGAACCTTTCAATCTCCCTTTCGATCTTTCTCAATATAACTTCTAGTCTTCCCCATAAATCCTCAAATTTCTTCTTCCCCAGAGCCTTCATCAAAATGTATGCTATTTTATCGTCCTCGGAACAGCGATGCCCGACCGGGCTGGGCGATGTACACGATCGGGCTGCCTTCAGCATGACTGGGTGAAATGTGTACCCGAGCGGGCCGACTTTCTCGCAATAACCTACTTTTAAAGTTTGAACGAGCAAAAGAAAGAGGAGATCAGTTCCAGACACGAGAAGGCGACGGATAGGGCAAGGAAAGGCTTGGAAATCATCAGGAAAGGCTCGAGAGACGTTGGAGAAGGAGAGAAGCATCAATCCGTACATCGGTAACACGATAGGGAAGATCGAGGCATCGAATTTCCTAGGTTTTATCATGTTTAGGGTTATGTTATCTTTATTGAAAGTAAATCCCATGAGTGAGTAAATTCCCAACTATGGGCTAGGGATATCGGTTTTGTAATGGATGTACAAGTTTTGCGTTAATGCTTAGATTTATCGTATTGTTCTTGATATTCGGTTCTATAATCAACATTGTAAACGCTTATACTAGTGTTGTCCGCTCAGTAACTTAGGAATTCGTATTTTGTTGGAAGGTTAAAGTATGAATCTGCAACCGTTGATTGTAGGTTAAGCTCGGTTATTGAGAATCTGACTGGTTTGTTAATCGACTTAGGAATTAGGATTGCGCGCGTAACGCTGCCGTAGTCACGAGTTAATCGCTGGTGGAAGGTAGGGTTGCACGTAATTATGGTTAGGAGGTTTAGACTCGGCAGAATCACTCCTCATCTTAGAGCATGAATTTCCCGTCATCAAAATAGTTCGATAGGTTTATGATCTTTCGTTGTTACATCCTTGCTATTCCTGGTATCCCGAAATCCATAGTGTTCTTAATCGCCAAGTCATCCTTACCTTTCCGTCGCTGTCATCATTTAGTTTAGTGTTTTAGAGATTTACATCACGTCATCATCTATTTCATCCCGTCTTAGTTTAGTGATATTCTTAGAAAAGGTAGCATTAGTCCCTAGAGTTCGATTTGATCTTCCGCCCCTTGAATGTCTCCTCCGCAAGAGTGTTCTTCTTCTCCGATTCTCTCTCTACTCTCTCTCACGTATGAATTCTGAAAACTAACTCAATCTGCTCGACCCCTAGCTCCTCTCCTTCCCTTTCTTTCTTCTTTTCTTTCCTTTTCCCCTGGTTTTTCCTTTTGGCCATTCACTCATTTTTCCTTTTTCACAGCAGCCACCATATTTTTCTTTTTCGTGTGTTTTCCAATCTTGATTAAGTCGGACAACGTTTCCATTCTTTTCTCCAGCAAAATATCTCTTATTCCTCATCTCTAACGTCATTTTTCTCTTTGTATATGTAACTAATGATGTGTGGAAACACGAGTTATAAATTATCTTAGACCACTTCACCGCAAGTATACGGATCGTGTAGTACCAGGGTCGATCTCTGGGGACTAAAGCAGCCAAAAACTAAGAATGGAACTAAACTAAGACGAATAAAGATAGAAGGGGATATGGTCCTAAATATCTAAAACTAACCTAATTGGTGACAACGATACTAGGTTGGGGATGAACTCGGATATGACGAACACTACGGGTGTCGAGATACCGGGAATCGTATGAATGAAACAACTAAGGATCATTGATCTATCAATTCATCTTGACAACGGGAAATTCATGCCCTAAGGTGAGGAGTGATT
>CM071864.1:8506991-8520817 GCA_036759665.1 Gynandropsis gynandra
TCTACTCACTCATGGAGAAAACAAAAGATGAAGATAACATAACCCTATACATGATAGACTTAGGAATATCGATGCTTCGACCTTCCCTATCGTGTTACCGGTGCAAGGATTGATGCTTCTCTTCTTCTCCAACGTCTCCCGAGCTTTTCCAGATGTTTTCCCAGCCTTTCCTTGCCCTGTACGTCGCCCCCTTGCTCTAGATCTATTCTGTTCTTTAAATTAGGCCGTTTGAATGTTAAATCTAGGTTGTTGCGAAATACACGGCCCGCTCGGGCACCACTGTTGCCCGGTCGTGCATAGGCGCACCCGGTCGTGTTCCTTCATAATGCCCGATCGGGCATTAAGCACCCGATCGCGTGGTTGAGCGGCCCGAGTCGTGCAAACTCTCGGGGCAATTGGGATGAATTATCGCCTGAGCGGGTATACGTCTTGCGCCCGATCGGGTAAGGCTACCCGAACTCGTTGCCTTCGTGCCCGGGTCGTGCAAGGTATGCGGATAAAACCCCGTAGGTTTTGCCCGAGCGGGTGGTCTTTGGTGCCCGGCCGGGCACCCTTGTTTCCTTGAAATTTCTCTTTTCCGCTCGTTGCTCGGGTGTTCCTTTGGGTTCTAAAGCTCGATCTTGGCTCTGAGTAGATATATCTTCAAAGTATGTGGTTTTGTTCAGGAATCCGTCTTTTAAAGCTCATTTAGGCCTTGTCGCCTAAAAACCTGAAAACCAACAAAACGGGTGTGTGTAACTCATAATCATATTGGATATGTAAATCTATATATAAAATATATGCGAAAATGGCACTAAAACCTATCATAAAATTGATACACTTTCAGTGTTATCAACTAACAAGTTCCTTTTCGTGTTTAGACAAGTTTCCTTTTCTGGTTTTTGCAGGTGACAGATGCGACCCGCGCAGGCTGATGTACATACCCCGCGCGGGCTCCCTTGCTGTGTTGTGTTCGCTGGAACTAGGCCCCGCGCGGGTTTAGGTGTGCCCCCCGCGGGCTGAGGCATGCCATTATGACCCGCTCATGCTGATGACCTCCCCGACCCGTGCTTAGTTTGCTGGAGGTTGTAGCCCGCGCGGGCTAGGTGAAGGCCCTGCGTGGGCTGTGTTAGACCTTGCCGATACTCGTCCCTTTTGCTCCATTATGATCCTCGATGTTAGTACTTTGTCCCGTGTATATCCTTTAGCTCCAAAATGAACCGAATACGCATTAAAACCTATAAGAACACGAAAATACGAAAACGAATAAAACAAATACAAAATCATACGTAAACATCGCATCTATATCGCAAACATCTCTAAAATCGTGCAAGAAATACGTATGAAAATGAAATGATCAAAATCCCTCAGTCTTGAATGTTTGCTTGTCCCTAAGCAAACGGAAACGTGGATCACTGGGGTATATAAAAAACGAGAATTCTCCCTTTCTCCTAAAAATACCGCTAAAGTGAAGCTAACCTATCAACTAGAAGGTCGAGAGCTAATTCGGCCTAATTAAATTTTTAGTCTTCATCCTAGGTTCACCAAGGCTACCTACGAGAAAGTAAATCGAAGGCAAACTAAACAAGCCACCGTAACCCACTCCACCAAACGAGACTTCAGACAAATGCTAAACGTAGAACAATTGAGGATACTTGTTTCTTTTCCGAGCGTCTCACTTTCTTTATTCTTTTTTCTTCTTCTTTCTTTTTTTATATCTTATTTTTCTTTTTTATGTTATGCAGACACACTAGGCTTCTAGGACGTCATTCCCCTTTTTCCTAGAGAAACCTAACCGATCAACTAGCAAGTCGATAGCAAATTTGGCCTAATTAAATTTTCAGTCTTCATCTTAGGTTCACCAAGATTGCCTACGAGAAAGTAAATCGAAGGCAAACTAAACAAGCCACCGTAACCCACTCCACCAAACGAGACTTCAGACAAATGCTAAACCTAAACGTAGTGAGGATACTTGTTTCTTTTCCGAGCGTCTCACTTTCTTTATTCTTTTTTCTTCTTCTTTCTTTTTTTATATCTTATTTTTCTTTTTTATGTTATGCAGACACACTAGGCTTCTAGGACGTCGGATTTGAAGGGATCCAGCCTCTACTTAGACCCAGACTACCGATTACGGTATACTCATGCATTTCGTTCAAGAGTGCAGCGGAGTAGGCGGCATTTTTATTGTGCCATGCCCTTAGGACGTAGAAAGATGATCGCCAACCCACCACTTAGACCCGAACCATTGAAAGAGTATCAAGTTCGATGCACTCATATCGATTTTAGATCATGCTTTTAGGCATTATTTCTATCGACATCGGAGTGTTAGTGTGTGCTCTTTATTTTGCAAAACAAGCTCGATTTCATATGATCTAATAATCCTCATCAAAAGAAGTAAAGGATCGTCTATACGATGTATCACCATCTGGATAGAGAGAATAAACGATAAACTAGCCTAGCAACCTCGTCTAAACCTCCCACAAGCAACATAGGATTCCCAGAGAATTACGACCTATTATTTTTCAGCCGACTAATAAGCTCTTACGCTTAGGAAAAATGTAGCTCAAACATGCGAAATCTCATGGAAAAGGCCAACTTCTTAAGTTTCCTAGGTTCAGGGTTCATCTCAAAACGTGGCACCGGACAAGTGCCTAGGACGACTCTGACACACGAAAGCAAAAACAAACTAAAAACTACGAAATCAAAGAGAAAATAAAAGAAAATGAAACGAAGTCACCTGACAAACATTAGCTGCTCCCCCAGACTTGAATTGAATGGCGTCCTCGACGTGAAGGTCCGATGGAGGGTAAAAGAAGTGAAGTCACGTTTCTGGTTGTATTTTTTGTGTTTTTTTTGTTTTTTAAATTTACCGAGTCTTAATCTAAAAAACTAAGAAAAATAGAAAACAAACAGCTGGGTTGCATCCCAGAAAGCGTTTATTTAACATTTTTAAGCTTTAGCGTTCCATTCCTCATGTGTGCGCGATGGGTGGATCGGAAAGGGAAATGGAGTTTCCACTTTCGATTGGTTGAGCGGCTTGGTAGAGCTTTAGTCGCTGCCCATTAGCTTTGAACGTTCCACTCTTCTCGCTCCAAAGTTCTACTGCTCCATGCGGGAATACCTCTCGTGTGTGAAAAGGACCAGACCAACGAGACCATAGGTTGCCCGAGAAAAGCTTAGGACGAGAATTGAAGAGTGGAACTAAGTCACCTGGTCGGAAGTCATGAGGTAGGATCTTTTTGTCGTGCCATCCCTTAGTCACCGCTTCTTTCATTGGCATGTCATGCACGTGATTCACTTGTTCGCTGCCCGAGGTTGGATAAATGATATCTGCATAAAAACTTTTTATGATATCTTTTTCCATTACCTCTTGCAAGTGCGGGTGCAGCCTCTTTTGAGTTTCGGTGGAAGGTTCGTGGCTGTCTTCCATAGAACTTCCGTGCGTACATATTGAAGAGCTGACTCTCCTATGCTTCTTTATGCGAGTGGGCTGTTTCCTCATCTCATTTGCATTCAAGTTAGCATTCATAGCAGCAGGATATATTTTATCGCATTCAACGTACTCATACCAGAAAGAAGACGAAGGTGGCTCGGGCTCAAGTTTGGACGTCTTCTCCACTGCGAAACCAGTGTGCATTTCGTGTGGTATCTCTTCACGTGGGGCGTCTCCTAGTGCTGCAATAACACTCATGAATTTTGTGTACAGCTTGGCTCCTTCGTCCGTAAATCCTGCATTATCACAAACTCGTGTTAAATATCGTACAAGAGGATCAGAAACACTTATTTGATCATGCGTGTCTTTTGCTAACTCTTCCAGCGAATCGCCTGTAAAGCAAGACTCTTTGGATAAGGGTCCGTTCATGGGGCTGGCCAAGTTGAGTTCTATCGTCTCATCTCCGACACGTAAGGAAAGCTTTCCTTGTTGTATGTCTATCATGGAACCTGCAGTAGCTAAGAACGGTCTACCAAGAATAATAGGTACCCTAGCATCTTCCTTTATTTCAAGTACAACAAAATCAGCGGGAATAAAAAGATTACCTACCTTGGTGGGAACATTTTCAACAATTTCCACCGGATATCTCATCGAACGATTCGCGAGGTGTCGAGATATCTTTATAGGTTTGAGATTCCCAAAGTCCATCCGCTTGAAAACCGAGTGTGGCATGATGCTCACGCTTGCTCCTAAATCACACAAAGCATTGTCAATGTCAATATTACCTATTGTGCATGGAATGGAGAAGCTTCACGGGTCCTTCAACTTGGGTGGCAGCTTGTTTTGAAGGATAGCACTGCATTCCTCGATGAGTGCTACCGTCTCGTTCTCTTCGATATGCTTCTCTTTGGAAATAACCTCTTTGATGAGTTTAGCGTGATTAGGCATTTTTTGGAGGGCTTCCACGAATGGGATGTTGATGTCAAGCTTCTTGAGAACCTCTAGAAATCTGCCCACTCTCTCTTCGTTCTTGCTGCTCACTAACCGTTGAGGAAACAATATAGGAGGTTTGTACGCCGGTGGAACAACATATGGTTTGTCTAAATATGGTTCAACTCCTTCCATAATCGGAATCGTACCTTTGCCTCTTTTCATGGAATTTCCAGCAGCTTGCTCTTGCTTTTTGGAGGGAGAATGCTCAATCACATCACCTCTGCACACCGAAATAGTGTTAACGTACTCTCTCGGGTTCAATTCGGGTTTACCAGGAAGCTGTCCGGGATTCCGAGAGGATGAGACAGTTTGCTGTGCTACAGAGTCCTCTAAACTCTTCACATGAGTGCTCAAGGATTCCATCTAAGTTTTGAGCTCGTTGATCGCCGTCCCCACATCCACATTGAATTTGGCTTGAGTTGAATGTTGCTGCCTTTGCTCCTTTGTAAATTCGAGCATTACCGCCTCAAGGTTCAACGAAGGGGATTGAGGAGGTAGAGGAGTTTGTGAAACTTGTTGAGCATTATGAAATTGCTGATTATTTTGCTGGTACGACTGCTGTGGTTGCTGAAATCCCGAACACTTCATTGGTTGAGTCGTTCGGTATGACAAGTTCGGGTGATTCCTCTAATTCCGGTTGTAGATATTCCCGAGTGCGTGTTTCTTTGCTGCTGGGCATAATTCATGTATTCCATGTTCTCTTGCAGTGTGCATTGATAAGCCACGTGTTCTGTATCTTCATAATTCACGCAATACATGGTGTTTGCTGTGGTATCCGTCGATCTGCTCTGATTCGGCTCGTATAGGCGTCGAGTGATGTTAGGCATACCTCTCGGTGTTGACCACATAGTGTGGTTCATGGCGAGGTTATCGATCAGCTCATATGCCTCCTCCACACTCAGATCCACAAACGATACTCTTGCAGTGTTATCCAACATCGTTCGGTGTTCATCTGAAATTCCGTTGTAAAAAGTTTGGATAACATACCACTGCTTGAGACCATGGTGTGGACACATCTGTAGAAGATCCTTATGTCTGCCCCACACTTCAAACAACGATTCTCCATCTCTGCATCTAAACGTTGTGATTTCCCCCCTCATCTGAATCGTTTTGCTCGGAGGAAAGAACCGTGATAAGAATGATGTGCAGAGCTGGTCCAAGTTTGTGATTGAACCAACGGGAAATGATTGCAGCCAAGTTTTTGCTCGTCCCCCAATTGAGAAGGGGAAAAGACGCAGTAAGATCGCGTCCTCCAAGACTCCGTGTATTTTGAACGTATCGGAAAGCTCTAGGAAGTTTCTAAGGTACTGATGGGGATCTTCATGATTTCTACCCATGAATTGCTTCTGATAAAACATGTTGATAATCACTGGCTTAATTTCAAACTGTTCTCTAGCAACAGCAGGCATCCGTATGGTTGTTTGCACGTTGTTCATGTTTGGCACCACGTAATCTCTGAGGCGACGTGGTGGAGGAGCCTGTGGTTCTCGCGGTTGAGGTGCGAGTTGCAGTAGCCACCATTTTTTCCTTTTTTTGTGTGTTTTCCATTCTTGATTAAGTTGGGCAACGTTTCCATTCTTTTCTCCAGCAAAATATCTCTTATTCCTCTTCTCTAACATCTTTTTCCTCTTTGTATATGTAATTAACAAGTTCCTTTTCGTGTTTAGACAAGTTTCCTTTTTTGGTTTTTGCAGGTGACGGATGCGACCCACACGGGCTGGTGTGCGTGCCCCGCGCGGGCTGCCGTGCTGTGTTGTGTTCGGTGGAACTAGGCCCCACATGGGCTGAGGTGTGCCCCACACGAGCTGAGGCATTCCATGATGACCCGCGCATGCTGATGACTTCCCCGACCCGTGCTGAGTTTGCTGGAGGTTGTAGCCCGCGCGGGCTAGCTGAAGGCCCCGCATGGGCTGTGTTACACCTTGCTGATACTCGTCCCTTTTGCTCTGTTATGATCCTCGATGTTAGTACTTTTTTCCATGTACATCCTTTAGCTCCAAAATGAACTGAATATGCATTAAAACCTTTAAGAACACGAAAATACGAAAACAAGTAAAACATATACAAAATCTTTAATAAATATCGCATCTATATCGTAAACATCTCTAAAATCGTGCAAGAAATACATATGAAAATGAAACGATCAATGAGCAGCAGTAAATAGGGAGTTGTCCTCTTCTTCCCCTTCTTGGTTCACATGAGCTTGATTTGTATTAGACTTCTTAACCTTGCAGTCCCTCGAAAAATGACATGGTTTCCCAAAGGTGTAGCACTCTTTCTTTGTTTTAGAAGATCTAGGGAAATCTGATCTGTCTTGCTTATTCTTGAAATAGCACTGAGCTTCATAGTGGTTGTCCTTCTTATAGTGACCACACCACTTCTTCCCGTTCTACTTGTAGTCACCCTTAAGATAGGGTTTCCTACTTGTTTCTGCTTTGTTTGACAGTTTGAACCCCTTAAACTTTGCATTAAATGCTCCCTCTACACTGCTACGATGATTGTTGTTTTGTCTTGCTTCTTGTGACTGTAAAAAATGGTAGGGTTGTTAGGTCCTTAAGCTGTTCGATAACACCTACATAGGGGTTAAACCTCTCATCTAATGAGCATAATATTTTAGATACTAGGGTGTCTTCCTTAATATCATCACCGTAGGTCTTCATCTTCCCAGTTCCGTGACTTTGTTAGCAAAGTCCTTAATGCTTTCTTTGTCTCCTTGTCTTAAGGTGTAGTATATAGCCCTTAACCTTTGTACTTGATCATTGTCGTCTTAGGATCTCCTTGGAATCTTTCCCTTAGTAGATTCCACGCATCCTCTGAATTCTCACATGTAGACAAATGAGCTCCAAAGATTTCTTTAGTGACAACACCGTAAAATAGTTGCAATGCTGTCTAGTCCTTGGCCTCTAACTCCTCCCACGCAGCTATGGCCTTTTGTTGTTCTTCGGGGGTTGTAGCAACCCCTGTTACCGGCATGACTGGCAGTCCCTCTGTCACTACTCATGTGGTTAATCTTAAGTAATAATTTACCTAGACTAATGCTTCTGCAAGAATACGGATCGTATAGTACCTGGATCGAACACGAGGAATCGATGCAACTCTAAAGCTAGTAAACTAATTAATAAGACGTGTGAAATCAATAAGTGATGGGAATGCGAATGAAACTAAACTAATTAAGGAGATAAACTCAATGACTAAACACCACAGGTTTCGAGAGATGCACGATAATGCAACGAAGTTCTAACAAGATCATGGTTATAGATATCATTACGTATTCGGGGAATTCAAGCTCTTTTCTAGGGAATGACTCTCCCGATGCCTAAACCCACTATCTACCATGCGTACTACCAATCTCCCAATTGTATAATCTCACCTACTAGATGCATTAAGATCACTATCCTAATTCCTAAGTTCAATCAACCGACCGGCCAAGGTTCTAAATCAATTGAGACTTCAGATCATGGCTACGTTCCAAAATCCAATTCATCTCCCAATGCAATTAAATTTTTATAATCATTCATTCAAGCTACCAACAAGAATAAAAGCATTACGAACAATCAATCAATCCGAAACGAACAAATATTATAACTAAGAATTAAGAACAAAACTTCATTACATATCGGCAAAGCTCTCTAACCCATGGCTATGGACCTACTCGGACATGAACTTAGCAAAAGAAACACAAAAGATAACTACATTCGACATGGAAAAAGAATGAGATCCCTCCCTATTCTATTATCGATGTCTTCAATAGCTCCTCCATGCTTCGGCTTCCTCGCTTCGTCCTTCGCCCTTGTGTGTGCGTGCTGCTCTCCTCTCTCTCTCTCTCTCTCTGTGCTCTCTTTTCTCTCCTTGTTTTCGTCTCCCTCTCCCCCTGAAGCTCTCCCTCATTCGTTACAGCAGCCACCCCTCTTTTCTTGCCTTTTCTTGAGTTTTCTATTCTTGATTAAGTTGGAACCGTTTCCATTACTTTCATCCAGCAAAATGTCACTTATTCCACTTCTGTAAAGGTGTTTTCCTTATTGTATAAGTCCCCAACGAAGTCCCAATTGTTTTAACTCAAATTAACTTATTTGGAGTTGCAGGTGACGGAGCGGGTGATGGACGGGACCCGTGCGGACTGGGTAAGTGGCCTGCTCGGGTGCAGCGCGGAAGGGTGCGCGGGATCGCGATGAAAGAAGAGACAACCCGCTCAGGCTGTGGTGCTGCCTCCTCGGGTTGAGCTGCTGCCCGCTCGGGCTGAGGCCCCAGGCGTGGTATTTCTTGCCCGACTCGTGCACAATTTGATGGACTAAATCGTCGTAACAAATGCCCGCTCGGGCTAGGAAATTACCCGCGCGGGTAGTGGTTGTTTCTTGCCGATTCTTGTCCCGTTTGTCCTGTGATGATCCCCAATATTTGTACTTTGTCTCTTGCATGTCCTTTAGCTCCAAAATGACTGAAAACGGGATGATCATGATGCTTAATGCTTGGTAAAATCAAATGAATGATGAAATTAACTATGAAAATAGATGAAAATACTAGAACAAAATTGACGTTATAAAACTCCCCCAGACTTGAACCTTTGCTCTTCCTCGAGCAAGACTAGAAAAAAGCAGGAGAGGAGTTAGACAACAATCGGAAACTAGCACAATCAACTCGAAAAGTCAGCCACCCTACACAACAACGCGTCACACGAACATAGATCTAAGCGCACCGAATTTAGACCCCTATCTACCGAAAGCCTTTAACCGTGCAATCCTACACATATCCCGAGTTCATTTAACTAACCCCTAGACAACATCGAAGCAATCTCCATACCTATTCTAATGCATAAACAGTTCGATACCGTTCTTAGGACAATTATTTTTCTTCTTTTTCAGTTCTCTTTTTCTTCTTCTCTTTTTTTTTCGGTTTCCACACATTTTTTTCTTTGAAAGTTCACACTCGGTTTCTAGGACGTCGGAGTTGAAGAGGACCGCCTTCTACTTTGATCCAGGTAGCCAATTGGCACACTCATAAGGTCTCGTAACCTTAATGGAGTAAAGCGGTTGCATTTTTGCTGATATTTTTTCTTTTTTTTCTTTTTTTGATTAACTAGTGTGAATACGCATCGACTCTAACCCTTAGGACGTAGAAAAACCGCCTCGACCCACCACTTAGACCCGAACCATCAATATTGATGCACTCATGTCAATGTAGGGCTGAAGAAGTTAAAGAATTTAGTCTATTGACAGTGGAGTGTAAGTGCGTGGAAATATAATGATCAAAACAAAACAATGAATGAAAGGTACACTCGGAGATATAAGTGCTCGGGATTGAAGCCTAAGGGAAGGAATACAATTATAGCCTATGGATTCATGCATGACCACTAACTAATCGATATCTAAAGGTATGTTTCAGCAAACCTAGACTTTTGTTCCCGATTCGACAAAGTTGCACAAGGTGACTAAAGTTCGAAATTTTTCGTACTAGATATACGTCCGTCTAATCCTAAAAAAAAAAACGAAGAACTCAACATCTAAATCCTAATCACAATCATGACATTCAAAGAATACCCCCAGACTTGAACAGAACACCGTCCCGGAGTTCCATACCTAAGAGAATGACTAACACGCAAAAACTCGGGGAAAAATACTATAAATAGGAACGTGTGCACCTGATGCGTGCTGGCTGTCCCGAGTTGATGTAGCTGGGCGTACGCGTCTTTCCTTATGTTTTGGATGATTTCAAAGTGGAAAATCTGTAACGAAAGTCACACAATCCAAAGGAGACAGTACGATATCGGGGTTGTTGGTAAGGAGCATGCTTGTGAAAAGAATTAGAGTCGAATTCTAAAAAAATTGAAACGAAATAACTAAAAGGATATAGGGCTCGGGTTGCTTCCCGAGAAGCGCTTGTTTAAGGTCGCAAGCCTGATCAAAACACTCTACTCATGTGTTGGCTCCGAACGAGCGAAGACAGTTCGATTGCCTTCCATGTTGTGCGCGTTGTAGAGTTTCAAACGTTAGGAATTCACTTTGAATGTGCTGTTGTTTCCCATCAGCTCGATAGCGCCATGCGGTGAGACGCTTTTGATTGTGTACGGCCCGGACCAGCATGACTTGAGTTTTCTTGGAAAAAGTTTCAAACGTGAATTGAAAACAAGTACTCAGTCACCTACCTCGAATGTCCGCTGGACTATGTGTCTCTCATGCCACTTCTTCGTGCGCTCCTTGTAGATCTTTGCGTTCTCGTATGAATGGAGGCACATCTCCTCTAGATGATGGAGCTGTAGCATCCGTTTCTCAGCAGCTGACTTGTAATCATAATTATGTGCTTTGATCGCCCAATATGCTCGATATTCTAGCTCGACCGGTAGATGGCATGCCTTACCGTACACTAGCTGAAACGGAGTCATTCCGATTGGTGTTTTGAATGTTGTCCGATAAGCCCATAATGCATTGTCGAGTTTCAGTGCCCAATCCTTCATAGACTTAGAGACAGTCTTCTCCAAAATTGACTTTTTCTCTCGATTAGAAACTTCAACTTGGCCGCTGGTTTGAGGATGATATGGCGTTGCTATCCTATGCCGAACACCGTACTTCTTCAACAACCCTTCTATGATGCGGTTCACGAAATGCTTACCTCCATCGCTGATCACAACCCTCGGGACTCCAAAACGTGGGAATATGACATGTTTGAACATCTTGGTTACTGGTTTGGAATCGTTTGTTGGACTTGCAAAAGCTTCTACCCACTTCGTTACGTAGTCCACCGCGACTAGTATATAGAGGTTTCCGCACGAGGATGAGAAGGGGCCCATGAAGTCTATTCCCCATACATCAAATGGCTCGACCTCTAGAATAGATTGTTGTGGCATTTCATGGAGTCTAGAAATATTACCCGTCCTTTGGAAATTGTCGCATGATGTGACGTAGTTGTGGGCGTCCTTGAAGAGTGTAGGCCAATAGAAGCCCACTTGCAGCACCTTTGCAGCTGTCTTGGCTGCAGCAATGTGTCCTCCATTGCTTGAGGAATGGCAACGTGACATTATGTGTGGAGCTTCTTCTTCGGGGATGCAGTGCCTAAAGATTCCGTCCATGCTTCTTTTGAAAAGATACGACTCATCCCAATAGTACGCCTTGACGTCATGGAGAAACTTGTTTATCGCATTGTAATTCAGCCCTTCCGGTAATACTTGACAAGCTAAGTAATTCACAAAGTCAGCATACCATGGAATGGAAGTGCAAATCAAGGACATTATCGCATCATCTCGGAGATAATCATCGATAGGAGTGCACTCGGGGATTTCAAGACATGAAAGATGATCAGCTACCCCATTCTCGGTTCCTTTCCTATCCCGTATTTCAAGATCAAACTCTTGCAGCAGCAGGATCCATCTAATGAGCCTCGACTTTGCGTCTTTCTTGGTGAGTAGGTAACGTAAGGCAGCATGATCCCTGTAAACTATTACCTTGGAGCCCACTAGGTATGAGCGGAACTTTTCAAATGCAAAGACGATCGCAAGTAACTCCTTCTTGGTTGTGGAGTAGTTGCATTTGGCGTTGTCTAATGTTCGACTAGCACAATAAATGGCGTGCAACATCCGATATTTTTGCTGACCCAACACTGCCCCAACCACATAATCGCTTGCATCACACATGATCTCAAACGGAAGCTCCCAATTCGACGGGTGTATGATGGGTGGAGAAACCAACGCCTTCTTCAACTTTTCAAATGCAGCTTGACATTCTGCTGTAAACTCAAATGGTACGTATTTGCCTAATAGATCAATGAGTGGTTTAGATACCTTCGAGAAATGTTTGATGAACCGTCTATAGAACCCGACATTACCTAGAAAACTACGGATGGCCTTAACGTTCCTAGGAGGTGGCAGCTTCTCAATAACTTCTATTTTTGCCTTATCTACCTCTATTCCCCTTGTTGATATCTTATGCCCCAACACAATGCCTTCGCGAACCATAAAATGACACTTCTCCCAATTCAACACAAGATTCGCTTCTACGCACCTGTCTAACACTTTTCACAAATTGGTTAGACAAACATAAAAAGAAGGTCCATGAACCGAGAAATCGTCCATAAACACTTCCATAATTTCACCATTTACATCAGAAAAGATAGAGGTCATGCACTGCTGAAAAGAAGCAGGTGCATTACACAAACCAAAGGGCATCCGACGATAGGCGAATGTACTGAAGGGGCATGTGAACGTCATCTTTTCTTGATCGTTCGGATGGATTGGTATCTGAAAGAAACCTGAATAACCATCAAGAAAACAAAAATAGGAGTGAAGAGCTAAACGTTCCAGCATTTGATCAATGAAAGGTAAAGGGGAGTGATCTTTTCGAGTGTTGGCGTTCTGCTTGTGTTAGTCGATGCACATGCGCCATCCCGTGACCGTTCTTGTCGGAATCAGTTCGTTGTTCGCGTTTGGGACGACGGTGATGCCTCCTTTCTTCGGAACTACATGTACATGACTCACCCATGCACTATCCGATATAGGATATATAATTTCGGCGTCTAACAACTTAAAGACCTCTTTCTTAACTACTTCCATCATGTTCGGGTTTAATCTACGTTGATGTTCAATGGAGGTCTTAGTGTCATCTTCTAAGTGAATCTTATGCATGCAAAGGGCTGGACTATGTTCCCTAATATCCTCTAATGTATAACCTATGGCATCCCTATACTTCCTAAGAGCTTCTAGCAATCGTGCCTTTTGGGATTCGTCTAGGTCATCATTCACTATCACCGGATAAGTAGATTCGAGTCCAAGAAATTCATACCTCAACCCTCGTGCTTTTTGGGATTCGTCTAGGTTATTATTCACTATCACTGGATAAGTAGATTCGAGTCCAAGAAATTCGTACCTCAACCCTTGTGGTAAGAGCTTCAACTCCACTTTTGGGGCTTTGTCAACACTCCAGTCAGGTTTTGGACGCTTGGTTTGGCTATTAGGCATATCGGAAGTGGTCGAACTAGCGTTGTAAGCCGCTTGAGGCGCCCTGGAATCTGTCTGGCATGCACGGAGGTTTGTGCACTGGTTTATGGCATTTTCTTGACTTCAATCTCTCCCCATTTGATCTGTGCTTATGTGTTTATGAGTTGAGAAGTCTCCTTGATAAGGATTTTGTCCGAAATTCCATCTTTTTCTTGGATTACAACCTGTTGTGCTCGTGAGAATTTGAATACTTAATAATATTATTAAAATGAGCCTAAACGGCTATATGTACAAAAGAGAACATTAGACATAATTACAAGATTAGACCTAATTACAAAAATTACGTTTATACCCTTTTTACATGTATATCCTTTACACGCCCCTTCAAGATGGAGCACCCATGGTGAGTCCAATTTTGGAGCATAAGACATCAAATGGTAGTCGCGGAAGAGGCTTCGTGAGAAGGTCTGCAAGCTGATCAGCGGCTCCAGCAAAAGGGAC
>CM071864.1:8550326-8575004 GCA_036759665.1 Gynandropsis gynandra
GTTACATCGTTGTGCAACTCTTGATACCTATGGTGATTTGTCGCTGAGTCATTCCCATCTTTAGTTTAGTTAGTTTGCATTTGCATCCCTTCTACTATTGATTTTACATGTCTTATTCATTAGTCCAATAGCTTTAGAGTTGCATCAATTCCTTGTGTTCGACCCTAGTTGCTACACGATTCGTATCCTTGCGGAAGCGTTAGTCTAGGTAATTTATTACTTGAGTCTACGCACATCAGTACCAAGAAGCATTGTTCAAAAAACAAAATATTTTCTTTCATTTCTCGAAGAATCATTTACAAGTCCATACACATACTGATACAAATTACAACAAAAGCATATTTACGATTTATGTTTGCTCAACTCAAGAAGAATGGTCAAAGATAATAGATTAATTACACATCCCATGGCTATTGAAGCTCTTTGAAATGACAGTGGTATCAGGTAAAACTTTAAACCATAAACAAGACTTAAGATCTGATGTTGAAAGAGTGAAGATGCAGAATCAGACACCTTTACCAATGTTTGATAGGAAGCACTACAATCTTTGGATAATCAAGATCAAGGCTACCATTAGATCTGAAAGCCTGTGGAAAGTAGTGACGAAAGGTATACCATAGATACCTACAATAGGTATTGAACCAACCGAGGACTTGAGGCAGAAGAAGATAGCTGAATGGAAAGAATTGGAGGGTAGAGACCAGAGAGCATTGGAGCTGATTTACAATGTTGTCTCAGAGGAATCTTCAGTGCACATTTTTCCATCTGTGACACCTCCAAGAAGGGATGGAATATGCTGAACGAGATCCAAAGGCAGCCATGATCAAGCTGCAAAGGTTGACAGCAAATTACTACAATCTAAAACAAGGAGAGAAGGAAAGTCTTAAGGATTTTGCTAACAAGGCCACTAAGTTAGGGAATGAGAGAGAGCTTATGGTGATGAGGTAAAAGAAGATGCTCTCGTTTCCAAGATCCTATGCTCTCTGCAAGAAAGGTTTGATCCTTATGTGGGAATCATAGGACAAACAAAGGACCTAGCCACCTTGACTGTAGGAGAACTTGGCATAGCATTACAGTCCCAAGAATCAAGCCTTTATGACAAGAATGGTGGGAATTTGGAGGGAACCTTTCAAGCCTAGTTCAAAGGGTCCAAGCACTACAAAAAAACTGGCGATTTCCAACGGACGAATCCGTTGGAAATCGCCAAAAATCCGTTGGAAACAGCCGTTTCCAATGGACACCAACGGATTTCCGTCCGTCGCGAAAAGTTCGTTGCAAATGAGGATCCGTTGCAATTCGTGACGGCATTCCAACGGATATTATCCGTTACGAAATTGCAACGGATTGTCAACGGAATAAGCCGTTAGAATAATAGTAACGGATCACCGTTGCAAAACTTTGTGACGGACGGCCGTTGGTGTGCAACGGCGGTCCGTTGCAAAATCGGAAATCTTTGCAACGGACATCCGTTGCAAAGTGGCGGGAAGATTTAGCGGGAAAAATATTTTTCAACGGAAGCCCGTTAGTGGTTGCAACGGATGTCCGTTGCAAAAGGGTGGGAAACAATTTGGCGGGAAAAAAATAGCAACGGAAGCCCGTTACCAGTTCCAACGGATGCCCGTTGCAACATTTGAAAAAAAATAAAAAAATAAAAATAAAAAAAATTAAAACTAAAAGGTTTTTAATAAAAATATCAAAATTATATTACAAACCACCTAAAATTAAAACTATTTCCTATTACAAATCATTTAGGTCGGTTGCGTCGTTACCATCCCCACCATCACCACCACCATCCCCTCGAGACGGAGTTGCATCCGAATCGAGCCCCGGTTCTTGCTGCGGTGTTGATCCCCTCACCTGGCCCGACAACAACTCAATGACGCTCTCCAAATGTTGTATCTTCACTGATTGTTGCGCCGTTGCAGCTCGTTGTTCTCGAAGTTGTGCTTCGAGTTCTTCGATCCGCCGTTGTTGAGAAAAACTCTCTTGGACCGATGGAGGTACGGACGTTACGTCTTCGAGGATGTCCTTTTGAAGCGCTCCGAGACCGTACAGGCGTCCCTTATAAGGTTTCACCGACTACAAAACAAATAATCGTAACGTTAGAATTTAACAAATTATATTAATAATTTAGAAACAAAATAATAAATTATTACCTCTAAATAGATTTGGTCCTTTTGTAAAGGACTGAGGTCGTCGGGGCTTGAACCGCAAGCCTGAGATTGCTGTGTGATCTTCTCCGTCACAACTCTCACGGTTCGGGTCGCTCGAGGATCGACGAGTTCCGGTTCTTCAGCCTCTTCCCCGACAACCGACTTCTTCTTTGCGTGGGTTTCTAATACCACTTCAAGAAGAGTCGGTTCTCTTCCCATCCGTTGCGTCTACAATATAAAAAATTTTTGTTAGATAAATATTTAAATGAATAAAAAATCTAAATAATTTAAAATTTACCAATTCTTTTTTTCTTTTCGCGAATGATTTTGATCCCGAAGTATGGCGATGGGGACCATCTCCGGGAACCTTCTCACCGTAGCGATTTTGTTTAGCCTTCTCGCTCTTGGCCTTGAATGATGCGGACTCCCAATGCTCAATCAATTTGTTGAAGACCGTTTCGGTTGCCCATTTCGGTCTGCTGTTGTTGGCGTAGTAGTTCCGCTTCGCACCATTCATCATGATGCGCAACCGAATCTGCATATCGCGCACCCATGCAGTGAAGATGCGCGTTGTATGGATTCGGCGCCATCTGTATGAACGCTGCAAACAGAATTATATAATTAGTAGTTTTCAAATATATATTTTTAATTTTAAAATTCAAATATAATTAATAAAACTTACCACAAAAGTGCGCCACCATCGCTGGCGCACAACTTCTGGCGTAACTTGCCAGGAGTAAAAGAGATCGTCTTGCATCGATCCCCAAATCATGTTGTTATCAGTGTGTCTTAAGACATCACTCTCATCAAACCTGCATAGCAAAATATCAAGTTAGTAATATTTACGCAATTTAAATGAAATTCATAACAATTACATTAACATTACCATAACGTTCCAGGAGAACGTTCGGGATCGATGATCGGAAGGGTTGGACGCCCATCGAAATCATCGATCAAGGCATCGATATCAACCATATCGTCCTCGTCAACAAATATCGGCGGTGCCGCTACTGGTGACGGAGGACGATATGGAGGTGGTGGCGACGGGGGAGGCGCTCCCGCGGAACCGGCCAACATTCCCCCGCTTCCTATAAAACGTCTTCTCATTTTTGTAAGTTTTGGTAGTGTTTGAGATTTCTGGATTTGTTTGTCGTTGAAATAAGAAAAAACCCGTCGCAACATATATATATATTTCTTCCAGCAAGTATTGTTTAACAATAGAGCCTTCGACCGCTGCTTTGTTTTTTGCTTTTTTCTTTAAATGAAAGAAGAACCTTTCGAAAGGATACATCCATCTGAATTGAACTGGCCCACCGAGTATTGCCTCATCTGGTAAATGTATTGGCAAATGTTCCATGACATCGAAGAATGAAGGCGGAAAAACCTTTTCCAATGCACATAATACTTCAGAGATATTGTTTTTCATTACTTCCAAGTCATCACCTTTTAAATTTCTCGAACATATATCTCTGAAAAATATGCTGATTCCGCATAACACATCGTGAACATTACGTGGTAAGAGCTCAGCAAATGCGATTGGAATGAGCCGCTGCATGAAAACGTGACAATCGTGACTTTTTAAACCGATCAGCCTCGAACCGACAATATCCACACACCGAGCAATGTTCGATGCATATCCATCGGGAAACTTAACGTCCTCTTTTAACCACTTTAATAATGCTGTTTTGGCCGGACTAGACAATCTGAATACTGGGATAGGTGACCTTCCATCCCGTAATTCCAACTCTGGTCGTCGGCATATTGACTTCAAATCTTTCCTCGATTGTATATTATCTTTCGTTTTACCCGTCACATTCAAAACAGTATTTATGATGTTATCGAAAAAGTTCTTCTCGATATGCATAACATCTAAATTATGACGTAATATCAATGATTTCCAGTATGGTAGTTCCCAAAAGATACTACGTTTATACCAGTTATGCCATTCACCTTGACCTTTTGGTTTACGATGCCCACGATCTCCACCGCATTCTACTGATTCTTGTAAATCCTCCATTGTGTTCAATCTTTCGTAAATGATTTGCGGTTTGCATGCACGGTGCCTCTTTTTTTTGAACCACGTTCTTCCGAAAATGTTTTTTATCTCTCCTGAAAACATGACCACGAGGAAGAAATCTTCTATGACAATCAAACCAACATGGTTTCTTACCATGTACTAGTCGAAATGAATCTGTATCCTCCATACAATAAGGACATGCTAATCTTCCGTGCGTGCTCCATCCTGATAACATTCCATACGCAGGAAAATCGCTAATTGTCCACAACAAGACCGCTTTCAATCTGAAATTTTGCTTAGTACTGACGTCATAAGCAATGATTCCTTCATTCCATAACTGTCGTAATTCATGAATTAAGGGCTGCAAAAATACATCGAAACTTTTCTTCGGATGTTCTGGTCCTGGAATAAGCAACGTCAGAAACATTACCTCTCTTTTCAAACACATCTCGGGAGGTAAATTATAAGGAGACAAAATCACCGGCCAGAGGGAATATTGACTTCCCGATTGTCCATAGGGACTAAAACCATCCGTGCACAGGCAAAGATAAACATTTCTCGTTTCACGTGCAAACTCGGGAAATATTACATTGAAATCTTTCCAAGCCTGACCATCCGATGGATGTTGCATTACACCTTCGGTCGTGGAGTGTTCGGCGTGCCATCTCATTGCTGCAGCGGTTTTTTTTATTCATATGACCTTCTCAACCTGTTTGCTACAGGCATATAAAACATTTTCTTGTATGGTACGTATTTCCGTGAAGATGGTTTTTTAGGCCGAAATCTGCTTGCACCGCAAAACTTGCATTCCAACAAGTCTTTATCATTTCCCCAAAACAACATGCAACTGTTTCTACAAACATCAATTTTCTCATGTGGCATTCCCAAGTCTTTTAACACATTCTTTGTTTCGTAGTATGTCTCGGGAGCTTGGTTATTTTCCGGTAAATATTCCCGCATTGTTTTACAAAATGAATCCATGCAATTTTCAGCCACATTGTAGTCTGTTTTAATACTCATCAATCTTGAAGATAAAGATAAACGAGATTGACCTTCACGACAACCTTCATATATAGGTTGTTTCGCCGAATCCAATAGGTTGAAGAATCGACGTGCATCGATGTCCGGCATCTCTTCATGCGTTTGTTCATTAACAACTCCAGGAAAAGCATCTGACACCATTTCCACATATGGATTGGTCGTTGATTCTTCATAAATAACTTCTTCATTTCCTTGTACTTGTGCATCTTACACACTATCTCTAACACCGCAATCTTCGCCGTGAAAAAACCAAATTTCGTAATTTTCAACGAAACCCACCTTATACAGATGTTTGCAAACAATTTCTTGACTTCGAAACTTCATGTTTTTGCATCTTTTGCATGGACATAACATTGTCCCCCGTTCTTGACACAAAGGCTGCATCGATGCAAAACTCATGAATTGCTCTAATCCGTGTAAGAATTCTTGCGTAATCTCTTCGGTTACAGGATCTTTTCTTCTATACATCCACTCCCTTGATCTATATATATTTCGATTCGAAGACGATGACATTTTTTCGAAAATGTTTTTGTTGTTGATGGTTTGACGCACTTGTTGGTAAGATCTAAATAGTTTATGTTCCAACGGACATCCGTTGCAATTTGCAACGGATAGCCGTTGCAGGTTCACGTGAAATTATTTAAACTGGTGCCCTCGAAATTCACAAAATCAACGGTTATTAGTTGCTATTTCTAACGGCTTTCCGTTAGAAAGTGCAACGGACGACCGTTAGAACTCCTTCTAACGGAGATTCCAACGGGCGTTGCCAACGGATGTTGTCCGTTGCCATCCGTTAAATTTTGTGATGGATTTTCAACGGCATGTCTAACGGAGTTTTTCCGTTACAACTCCGTTGAAATTTACAACGGATATGCAACGGATCTCTGCCCGTTGCAATTTCCCCACATCCGTTGTAATCCGTTGGTAAAAGTTTCCAACGGACGGATCCGTTGCCCCGTCCGTTGGAAACTCCGTGTTTTTTTGTAGTGAAGGCTGGACAATAGACTGAAACCAGCAAGAGAGGGTTCAACAAACCTGATAAAAAATTTAAGGGGAAGAAGTGGTGTGGGATCTGTAAAAAGGATAACCACATTGAGTCTCAATGCTATTTCAAGAATAGATAGGAGAGGTTTGAAGGAGCCAAGACCTTCAAGACCAAAAAGGAATGCTACACTTGTGGGAAGCCAGGTCACTTTGCTAGAGACTGCAGAACAAAGAGGGTTGGAACAAATCAAGCTCAAGTAAACAGAGAGGAGCAAGATGAAGATAACTCCTTGTTCACTACAGCTCATGTGGCAAACCTGAACTTTGATGATGATGTTTGGCTGATAATTAGTGGAGCAACAAACCACATGACCCGAGGGTTCTTTACCACCTTAGACAGAGCATTCAAAGTTCCTATAAGAGTTGGTAATGGAGCTACTTTGGTGACTGTAGGCAAAGGTGATATTGAAATTGTGATTAAGAAAGGCAAGAGAACAACCAAAGATGTTTTCTTGGTTCCTGGATTGGACAAGAACCTGCTGAGTGTATCTTAGATGGTTAGAAACGAATATCATGTGGAATTTACAGAAGACAAGTGTGTGATCAGGGATAAACATGGGGAAAAGGTAGCTAATGTACCTATGATCAAGAAGGCTTATCCTTTTAAATGGACACTAGCTGCAGATGGAGCAAAAATGGCTTCTGAAACAGATGTTTCTGATTTATGGCATAGGAGATTTGGGCATGCAGGACTACACAATCTGCAGAAGATGCAAAATAGAGAGATGGTAAAAGGATTGCCTAAGTTAAAGGTGATCAAGGAGATATGTGAAGCATGTGTGCAAGGGAAACAAACCAGGGAGGACTTTCCTAAAGTCTCAGAAACCAAGTCTAAGGAAATATTGGACTTGATACACACTCACTTGTGTGGTCCAATGCAAACTCCTTCGCTTCATGGGATTCTGTATATTATGATATTTTGAAATGACTACTCCCACATGTTGTGGTCTATTTTTTGAGGTTCAAGTTTGATACATTTTCCACATTCAAGAAATTCAATTCACTGGTGGAAACTCAGACTGGAAAAAGAGTGAAGAAACTGAGATCACATAGAGGAGGGGAGTTCAATTTAAAGGAGTTCATTGATTTATTGGAAGAACATGGTATACAAAGGTAGCTGAGTGTTGTTTACTCCCCAAAAGCAGAATGGAGTAGCTGAGAGAAGATATAGGACTCTCTTAGACATGACAGAAACATGTTGAGAGTGAAAGGGTTGCCAAACAAATTTTGGGTCGAGGGAGTATTTACCTCACCCCACCTTCAGAACAAAATGTCAACAAGAACTTTGTAAGACAAGACACCAATGGAGGTTTGGAGCGATCATAAACCATCTGTGAGCCACCTCCGTGTGTTTGGGCATCTCTGCCATGTTTTGAGACCATCACATCACAAAAGGAAAATGGATGTAAGATCAGAGAAGGCAATGTTTGTTGGGTATATCAACATGAAGAAGGGCTACAAAGTGTACAAGCTCAGTTTAGGGAGAATGGATGTAGCAAGGGATGTTACATTTGAAGAAAACAAGGGATGAGATTGGAAAATACAAACTGAAACCACATAGCAGTTTGTGATTCCCAGTTATATTCCTAGGGGTCCTCTACACCAGGAAGCTACACAACCACTCCAATCTATACCTGTAACACCACAGCAAGGACGTAGCTCTAGAGCGAGTGAGAGAGCACCTCAATTCTCACCCATTCCATTTAGACTCAGTCAATCTCAGTCAAGCAATAAAGAAGGCAGAGGAAAAAGTTGTAGTTCTTCAAGAGAGGTTCACAAAATGAGGAGATTAAGTGACATCTATGAAGAAGCAGAACCAAGATGTGAGGAGACATATCAAGTCTATGAAGGGTGCTATCTTACAGTAGGGGAACCCACTACATTTTAATAAGCTATGACTAAAAAAGGTTTGAGAGATGCTATGGATGCTGAGATGGAGATGATAAACAAGAATGGCACTTGGGAGCTCACTAGTTTACCTAAAAACCAAAAGGTATTCAGTGTTAAGTGGATTTATAAAGTGAAGATTGATGAAAGTAGTCAATTTCTAAAGTCAAAAGCAAGACTGGTAGCTCGTGGTTTCATTCAAACATATGGCTTGGACTATGGAGAAACATTTGAACCTGTATCCAGAAATGATACAGTAAGAACCTTGATTGCAGTAGCAGCTCAAGAGAAGTGGAACTTGCATCAACTAGATGTCAAGTCTGCATTTCTGAATGGAGAGATCTTAGAGGAAGTTTATGTAGATCAACAACCGGGTTATGTGATTGATGGTGCTGAAGATAAGGTTCTGAAATTGAAAAAGGCATTATATGGTTTGAAACAAGCTCCAAGAGCTTGGTACAACAAGATAGACTCATTTTTTATAAGTGAGGGATGCAAAAGAAGCTGTTGTGATGCTGCAATGTATCTACAAGAGAAGGGGAAGAATATTCTCATAATTTGCTTATTTGTTGATGGTTTAATCACCACAGGGAGTGATAAGACTTTGGTAGAAGAGTTCAAAAGACAAGTTGAACAAGACGTTTGAGATGAGTGACTTAGGGAAGTTTAAGTACTTTCTCGAATTTGAACTGAGTTACTTGCAGGAAGGAGTGTTCTTAAGCCAAGCTAAGTATGCAAACAGCTTTTGGACAAGTTTGGTATGCAGAATTCAAAGAGTGTAAGTACTCCCTTAGACCTTATGGAAAGAATGCAGAAGATGCTGATGAACACATAGATCCTACTAGATACAAAAGTATGGTAGAATGATTTCTGCAGCCATAAGGCAAGACTTAGCATTTTCTGTCAAGGAGCAATGTTGAACCCACTGAGAGGAGCCTACAAGAAGCTAAGCATTTGTTGAGGTATGTTTCTAGAACAAAAGATTATGGACTGATTTGCAGTAGTTTGGAAGGAGTTGTTCTAGTGGGGTATGCAGATTCTGATTTGGAGGGGAGTCTGTGTGATTCAAGGAGCAGAACAGGGTTTGGTTTTAGTCTTGGGAGTGCCATGTTTACTTGGGCTACTCAGAAGCAAAGAATCATTGCTCAATCTACCGCTGAAACTCAGTATATAACCCTATGTGCTGCCACAAATCACATAGTTTGGTTGAAGAGATTATTCAGTGAGCTTGGGTATGATATGAGTGAGAGTGTCCTAATTCACTGTGATAGCACCTTAACCATTTCCATTGGGAAGAATCCAATTGATCACAAGAGGATTAGGCACATTTATATCAAGTTTCATGTTGTAAGAGAGGCTATGACAGGTGGATTTATCAAATTGAAGCATGTTTCGTGAGATGATCAACTTTATGATATATTGACAAAGTCTTTGAGCACTAAGACATTTAAGGAGCTCAAGAGGAAGCTTGGAGTCATTACAAGTTGTTCAGGAGAGAGATTGAAGAAGCTAAGCAACTTCAACAAGAAAAAGATGAAGACCAAGAAACTGACAGAGGAGATGAAGATGCAGAGGAGACAGAGGAACATAGCAAGAAGGCACAGTTGCAGAAACAAGTGCAAGGGGCTGGAGGAAGATGTCAAACTCTACACAAGATTGTAGAGATGAAGAAGACTTCAAGAGTAGAGGATGTCAATGGGAAGATGCTTGAACCGACAAAGAGACAAACTCCTCCAGAAATGTCTTAGGACATGGTTTTGTTCCTTATATAGTAATGCAGAAAACATGTTCTGATTAGCCATTAATATGTTACGCTTTTGTCATGTATTAATGGTAGGCATATATTCTGTAAATGGTTGAAGTTGAATAAGAGTAAGAAGAAGCATTATTCAAAACACAAATTTTTTCTTTCATTTCCTGAAGAATCATTTAAAAGTCCATACACATACTGATACAAATTACAACAAAAGCACATTTACATTTTCTATTTGCACAACTCAAGAAGAATGGGAAGAGATGAGATCTTAATTACACAGCTCATGGTCGTTGAAGCTCTTTGAAAAACAATAGTGGTATTAGAGCCTTGTCGGTTCTCAAGGCCAAGAGGAAGCATAAGGGCACAAGATCTAGCACAAGGAGGGACCAAAAGGCATAAACTGAAGCACTAAGTTTTGAAAGAGAGAAAGCACAAACAGAAGCACACAAGAGAAGTAAGGTAAAATTTTAACCAGAAACAATACTTAAGATCCGAAGTTGAACTCTCATTGAGGTCTAAGATTCTTAAGCCATGTTCACAAGTGACCTTCAATAAGGCAACATACGATTGACAATGACTGAATAAAGGTCTTGGTAAATAAATTCCGATCTGTTCAAACTCTGACCTTGACGTTTATTGATACTCAATGCATAGCATAATCTAAGTGGGAATTGTCTCCTTCATTATGAAGGACAATTTAGACTCGGTGGGTGATTAAACGATCCTAGGAATAAGAACCTTGGTCCCGATATAGCATAATCTAACCTTCTTTTTTATTTAGATTTTGTAACATCAATATTGGTGCATCGATCTTTAAGAAAATTTGATGCTATGGTAAACCTTAAAACTCAAGAGAGTTAAGGTATTCCACAGGGTAAAATGATTGCCAATCAATGGAGGGAGCATTTTCAATCCCAATTGTGTATGAACTAAAGTACTCTACCATCGTTGTAGCATTTTCAATCCCAATTGTGTCTGAATTGAAGTACTCTACCATCATTTGTGGAAGCTTTGCTAAGATTAAATCATTTGTTTCGTCTACATCTTCATTTCTTGGAGTTAGGATACTGCATTTTGCGAGGTATGCATGCTTCATGAACATTTCAAGTAACATATGATATGTTGAATCTGGAATCGTGTACAATGGATCATGTGTGAGTTTAAGCAATCATTTTTGTTGAATAGAATTTTATCTCCCTCTGTGCAATCATTCAATATCTTATTCCATGTAGGTACTCGACCCTTTATAACGTCCAATAGCCATGTAACAAACTTTTTCTCATTATGTCTTAGTCATAAGTTATGCGTTAAATTATAGACGAAACATGATAGCCATAGATGTGAACGACTTATTGTTTCAAGAACAGTTTCTGTTCGACCCTCTCGTGCCACTGGTAAAATTTATTGAAAATTACCTCCTAACAAAACCGTTTTTCCGCCAAATGGCTTCTTAAATGTGTTCTCATATATTGTAAATATAATATCTTTTAATGTTCGATCTAAGGTGTTAAATGTATAGCGATATACCATTGGTGCTTCATCCCATATGATCAATTCGGCTTTGAGCATTAGTTCTGCTACATTGTTCATTGTTTAATGTTGCATGTTGATCCTTCATACAGATTAATTGGAATTTTGAACAGTGAATGTGCAGTTGTGCCACCTAGGAGAAGCAATGCTGATATACCTAATGATATAATCGGAATAACCACCTTTTTCAGATCTCAATTTTGAAATAAATGTCCTATATATGTGGTTTTCCATGTTCCACCTGGACCATATAGGAAGAATAATTTACCAACTCCATTATCTATTAATTCAATAACAATATCGTAGATTTTTGTTTGATCCTCGTTAATGTGCTCAAATAGATCTACATTCTTTTTTTCGTTCATCATTGATACCGTATGCCAATTCTTGCATTAACACAGTATTTGTAAGCTCTTGTACGATGCTTTTGTCTAGTTGAGGCATGTGAGCATAGTCGGAAAGTGATTTATCATTTTCACAAATCAACTTCTCAGTCTTAATGAGTGTGTATTATTGGATTTCTGCATCAAACAACTTTATATTTTTAAATCGAAATTTAATTTGCTTTTTCTTTAATATGTCCTCTGCAAGAAATTTCCAGAAATCATTCAATAGTTCAAGTGGTTTGCTAACTTCAAAATATAACAACAATGTAACAAATAAGTATCGTAATTGAGATGGAATTACCTAATTAGCAGGATCACTCATCGCTTAATGCCACTGTTGTCACCATCAAAAAGACCTCTAGCAATGCATGCCTCTTTGAAGTTAGTAGACCAAACATTTTCAAACGTCTTAATATCATCATAGCTTGTAGGTCCTTTTAATACATTAAGAAGCATTCTAGGTAGTACAACTCTTCATATGTTAGATTTATATTAACGATTCTACCAATCATTAATCCTTGTTTTAAAATAGACTAAAACTTGTGAGTTTTGCTCCATACAAACCTCGTTGGTAATTCAACATACGTTAATCCACGTGCTTATTTATATTATTGGTTCGTCTTCATCCATCCCGTGAACATTGTTTCACCTGCACTTGGTTTTTTAGAATGCTTTCTAAATCAACATCATATTTAAAGATCATAGCATGCTCGTTTTGAAGATATAATGGTAACCTCATCACATACTGTTTTTTATAATGTATGTGGAAAGAAAATATTTTCCACACAGCCTCACATGCAGATAACTATCGTCATTCTAGATAATTACTTATCTCATCATCTGTCATGATAGTTTCGTTTGTCGAGCGCGAATTGCCTTCAGCATTTTAAGCCTATTTCAATCAGTATTGTTGCTTTATTAACTTTTTTCGTAATGCACTTAAATAAATATTTAATAGCACTTGATTTCTACACCATCCTACGTTAATATGAGCCTTGTACTTTTTGAGGATTCTAGGTTATAAGGTACAACGAAACAAATCTCAAGTTCCACATCTTCTATAATTACAAACCATTATTCATCTTGTCTTCTTTTATATAATACATACCCTGAATCATTCACTATCGTATGATCAATGTATGACCGTGGATATTTATTTGAACATAATTCGTTTTTCATACACGATGATTGTGGTCTATCACTACCACATGAACCATGCATCATGTGTTGTTCGACCAACTGAATCAGTCAAAATATAATTCTTCATCTAGCAATTATACTTTTGTTGAAGGGTTTTTATCAATAAGTTGCAACCAGATTAGGATATGTGAGTGCGATAGCCCTCCTTTCTGGAACTTAATAATGTAGATCACTGAAATATTGACATTATTATAAAAAAATTGGAAATAGAATATTGGATAATTAAAACAAAACAAAGAATTTATAAATGTAATAATGAATTTTTAGTATTATCTGCAATAGGTTTTTGAAAATGAACACCATCATTTAGGTTTGTTAAAAATGCACCCATTCTCATTTTCAAAACACAACATTCAATATTTGGTCGATCATTTGCACTTAAACTACTGTTCATTCCATGATGGTCGATAATTTCTGTCCATTTATGATTTTCCATCATTGTTATGAAACGATGAGGGTTACCGTACAACCTGCATATATTGCATCATGGTAATTTTCAACCATATATCTTGGGCCATCGGTAAATGAAAGAGGGAGTATAATTCTCTTACCCATAACTTTGGCATTTCAATCGCCTTTCCGTACCGCATAAAAAACATTATTATAGAGATCTGATCGTAACCTTTTCTGGTTATTTTTTACCAACGTATTCTTTCTTATTCCACAACTGTATAAGCATTAACAAGATATTGTTGAAATAGACGACCTTCTTTAATAATGGATATCCCTTCTGCCAATCTTGTATGTATTTGAGATGCGTAGAGCTCACTCATTGTAAATAACATCCATTTAATCTTGTGTTGCAAATCCTTGTATGGTATCTACTCGTGTAATCCTTGTTATTCGTAAGGGAATAAAACACATAATGTAAACTCATGAATAACGAATGTAGATCACTTATTCTATACATTTTTCTAGATGGTTTCAATTGTAATAGCATATCCCGTTTTTATATAGATGTTGAAAGGTCTCCTACAATTAATCCAAGAACTTCGTTGCCTATTGGCAAATTATATTGTCTTTCTTTCTTTTTTGGTTCAACCAATCTTAAGGAAAACTCTGAGTATTCTCTGAATTCATATCAATCATGGGGTTTTCAGAAAATTTTTGCAAGATGATTGTGCCTATCAACCATTTGTACTAGCTGACCAACAATGTTCTCGTCCAAATTGTTAGCTCTAGTATTCCGTTTGAGAGTATTTATACGATTGCATACTCATTCGCAATATTGTATATGTATAGTTGTTTAATCTTTGGAGGATCACCTTCGATTGGTAATAGTGAACCGATCTTATTATTATTATTTTTCCATGAATCCCAAAGGTTTACAGACCACCACCATATTTTAACGAATGATAAATAGATGTGAAAGATAAAATTGAATTGTAAGCTCTAATATTGATGCGAAATATTGCCCGAGTACTATATAACTCTAAAAAGAGACGCATTGGTGCTGGCTCTACTGGTAATCCAACGTGCCTTTGCATGAAAAAAATGTTGAAATGATAATTCCGAGTATTTTTATCTCTCCCAACACTTTCATTACGTCAGATTAATGTATTACAAAACTGACAATGGATGGTAGCTTCTTCATTATTGATATATTGGTGTCCGAAAACTATTTATTCTATTTAGGTTTATGAGGATTTTAGTAAAAAAATTATATTTGGAGATATATATATATAGTAATGTAAAATATTATTAGGCTGACCTCTTTGGCGGGATGATGAGGTCTCATAGTTTATTGCAATGTTTTTCATTGTATTTTATTTTAAAATATTAGTTATAAAGTTTGATGTGCACTCTATACAACAACTAATTTTTATTTTAAATGAAAATATGAAATGTGAATTTATAATTCTATAAATAAGAATAATATGATTAAGGGTAAAACTCTTATTCTCACCCAAAGTTTGGGTACTTTACTTATTCCCCCCTCATGTATCACCCCTAATCCTATTCCCCCTCATGTATCACCCCTAATCCTATTTCCCCCTCAAGTTTTCTAATTCAGCCTATTCCCCCACACTATTTAAAATTCAAATTCTGTTCCAGAATTTTGATCAAAGCCCTAAAAAACCATCAATTTGACCCGATTTCATACCCAATTTTGACCCGACCTGACCCGACCAAAACTAAAATTGAATTAAATCCGGTTTACCCAATTATGAACCCCGTCCGGTTTAATATAATTTTGACCGGTTTACTGAATTTTGACCCAACCCAATTTATTATAATTTTGACCCGGTTTATTGAAATTTTGACCCGGTTTTGTTGAAATTGACCCGGTTTTGTTTAGATTGACCCAGTTTCTCCCGGTTATGCTGAAATATTTATCTGGTTTGCTGAAATTGATCCGGTTTTGACCCGGTTTTGTTGAAATTGTTAAATTTTAGAATATGTCAAATTTCATCCACAAAATTACGAATAAACCAATGTCTTCCATAAATTATGGATAAACCAATTTTGAATCTAAATTTTTTCCTTAAATTGATGGATATAACAAAAATTTATCCAAAAAGTTTTGTTTTCAAATTATGGGCAAAAATTATTTGTAAAATTTTATTCGTAAACTTAGTGTGTGAAAAACAATGGATTTCTAAATTTAGGGATGAACCAAATATTATCTCTAAGATTTAGTTATTAATTTAATGATTATCTAAAACTCAATTTCTTAATATAAGAGAAAACAAAAGATTTCTAAAATTTAGTTTTAGAATTTAAAACCATAACTAAAATTTGTCCATAAATTTCATTTAGAACCAAAATCCATTCCTTAAATTTTATCACTAAATTTAGAGACGGTCGAAAAAATCGTAAATAAAAAAACCGGGTCAAAACTGAATCAATTTCAGCAAACCTATTTAAAACTCCAGCAAAACCGGGAGAAAACCGGGTCAATTTCAACAAAACGGGGGCAATTTCAACAAAACTGGGTCAAAACCGGATCAATTTTAGCAAACTGGATAAAAATTCCAACAAAAGCGGGAAACAATTGGCTCAATTCCGACAAAATAGAGTCAATTTCAACAAAATCGGGTCAAAACCGGATCAATTTCAGTAAACCGGATAAAAATTCCAACAAAACCGGGAGAAAATCGGGTCAATTTCAACGAAACGGGGTCAATTTCAACAAAACCGGGTCAAAACTGGATCAATTTCAGCAAACCGGATAAATATTTCAGCAAAACCGGGAGAAACCGGGTCAATTTCAACAAATCAGCCCCTATTGGTGCAAAGATCGCTGCACCAACCATGGCAGCAGTTAAGTTTGGTTGGAAGGATGAAGCCTTACAGGGATCCAATGGTGAACCACATAAACCCAAGTTATTCTCGTAACTCAAGCGAGTAATGCTAGTGCTGTTGAAATTTGGGACTGGACCAGTGAGAAGATTGTTGGCGACAGAAATTTGTTTGAGGCGTCCAAATGAAATCGGGTCAAAATTGATGGTTTTTTAGGGTTTGGGTCAAAATTATGGTTATTTAACATAATTTTAAACATTGTGGGGGAATAAGCTGAATTAGAAAACTTGAGGGGGGAAAAGAATTAGGGGTGATACATGATGGGGCAATAGGATAAGTGTGATACATGAGGGGGGAATAAGCAAAGTACTCAAACTTTAGGTGGGAATAGGAGTTTTACCCTATGATTAATTAATTCAAAGTATCTAAAATTTTATCATATATGGTGTTCAATGCATTTTTAATTTTTTCAGCGTAAGTGTTTTTCATAAGTTTCGAGCCACTTGTATTGTGCTATAATACAAACGTTTTATAAAATGAAACTATTAATTGTAATTATTTTAAGTAGTGTCGAATATAAAGACGGATTATTGAATATTCTTTTTAATGTACATATTATTATATTTTGAATGAATAAGATGTTTGATAAATTTTCAAATTTAGTACTAATATAGATGTTATTAATACAATTCCTACAATCATAATATACCCATATTTAATTTTGCTTTATATTATCATATTATAATTGGTGTAACACGATAATACTAGAATGTTATCGAATCATATTTAAATTGACATTATCTACAATGTTATATATATATATATATACATATATAAGGTAGCAAACACTATAATTACTTGACAATGCGTTTAAAAGGCAAAATATAATTTTCTAATCTTTTTTTATTAACGTCTTCTCGTGATAGACTCTTCGGTAAGTACGTGGTTGATAAATATTTTTCAGATAATTGTGATTACCTTTCATCTGTCAAATATATAAATATTTGTTTAATAACTACAACAAAAATTAAGTTGCATTATTTTTTAAAAAATAAAAATATTGAGAAAATAATTGTTATTGTTTCTCCTTGACGTTGAAAACTCATGAAACATCCACTTTGACGTTAGATATATTTGATGGTTTTCTCGCCATAGAAAAATAAAAAAGCACCATGAAAGAGATAGATAGTCTAGAGAGCATAGAAATCAAAGAAAACGAAGTTCAGATTGATTATCCAATGCTCCCCTCATGTCTCATGCTCGATGGATGCTCAATGAGATGAGAGAATACGAACTGGTCGTTCTCCTCTAAAGTTTTTGAGAACTTCCCTCAAAAACTCGGTGTCGGTTTCCTCTTGTCCCCCAACAGATTGCCCTATTTCCTTTTCTACCTTTCTTTCTTTTTTGTTCGATTAACTTTTCTCCCTTCTTTGCTTTTCGTCTGGCAAGCACCCTGCGCGGGCTAAGTTGCCACCTCACGCGAGCTCTTCTTGGTTGTTGATCCATGGAGGCTTGGAAGCACCCCGAGTCGTTTAGATTCTGCTGGATGGTTAAATCCACGGGGGCTAAGGGGACCACCCCACACGGGTTCATGTCCTTTCATGGGGCATGGTCGTGTTTGCTCCTTTTGCTTGATGCTCGGGTATTCCGTGTGATTCCTTGGCCTGAATCTACTCCAAGTGGTTTGTAGCTCCAAGTATATGCAGTTCACTCCAAGAATCAATATCCTTAAGCTCGATTATACCTTATCGCCTTAAAAACATTTAGAGTACTTCGTCCCGTGTATCTTCTTTAGCTCCGAAATGAACCAAATACTTCTCAGAAATTACAGGAACATGTGAACATGAAAACAAGTAAAACGGATACAAAATCACACGAAAACATTGCAATTATCATCACAAACATCTCTAAAATCACGCGAAAAATGTGTACGAAAATGAGATGATCAAAATCCCCCAGACTTGAATATTTGCTTTTCCGTAAGCAAACGTAAGCATGGAACACATGGGAGATACAAAAAACGAGAATTCTTCTTTCTCCTAGAGACACCGCCAAAGCGGACCTAATCGATCTACTAGCAAGTTGTGAGCAAATTTGGCCTATTACTTTTCAGTCTTGATCCTATGTTAACCATGGCTACACACGAGAAAGCAAATCAAAGGCAAACCAAGCAAGAAATTGCAAATCTCTCAACCAAACAAGACTTCAAACAAGTGCTAAACATAGAATAAAAGAGGATTCTTGTTTTGTTTATGAGCTTCTTTGTTTCTTTAGTAAGAAAAATATTAAGGTCAATGCACTCATATCGATTTTAGATCATGCTTCAGGCATTATTTCTATCAACAAGGAGGTTAGTGTGTGCTCCTAGTCTGCAAAAACAAGCTCATTTTCATATGATCAAACTATCCTAATAAAAAATAAGTAAAGCATCGTCTAAACGAAGTACAATCTCGATAGAGAGAATGGACAAGAAACTAGCCTAACAACCTCGTTTAAGCCTCCCAAAAGCAACACTAGGATGCCAAAAGAACTAAGACCTTTTTTCTTTTCAACCGACTAATAAGCTCTAACGCTTAGGAGAAACTAAGTTCAAACATGCAAGATATCATAGAAAAAACCAGGTTCTTAAGCATCCTAGGTTCAAGGATCATCTCAAAACGTGGCATCGGACAAGTCTTTGGGACGACTATGACTCAAGAAAACAAAATCAAACTAAAATTAAGCTAGAAATACTAAAAATCAAAGAAAAAAGTAAAAAAAAAGGAAAAGAAATCACCTGAAAGACGTGAGCTGCTTGAATTGAACGGTGTCCTCGACGTGAAGCTTCGATGGAGGGTAGGAGAAGTGTGGTCACGTTTTTTTTGTTTTTTTTACTAAAATCTAAATCCTAAACGAAAGAAGAAGGAGAAGCACTTACTGATCCAACATGCTACAGAAGTATTTTGGAATGAATCATCTACCTTGCTGCTACACGTCCAAACCTTGCATTTGCAGCCTCCTACCTATCAAGGAGCAATGCAAACCCGATAGTAAATAGTTTACAAAATGCAAAAAGGGTGCTCAAATACATAAACGAAAGCAAAAACTATGGTTTAAGGTATATGCAAGTGAAGAATGCAGATCTGATAGGATATTCAGATGCAGATTTAGCAGGAAGTGAGAAGGACATCAAAAGCATTAGTTGTTTTTGTATTAAGATCGGAAGTGCAATTTTCAGTTGGGAGACTAAAAAACAATAAATCGTGGCTCAATCTACAACCGAAGTAGAGTATATGGTTCTAAGTGCAGCAACAAGTCATGCAACGTGGCTATCAAGGTTGAATCTAGAATTAAAGTTTCACATGGAATCGGGCAATCCAATCTATACGATAATACATTGGTGATTGCTATTGGAAAGAATCAAATAGACAATAAGAGGATGAAACACATTAAAAATCGTTATCATGTGGTGCCAGAGGCTCAAGCATTGGGAAGGATTCACTAACGGTATGTGTAGAGGGAAAGCCAGCTTGCTGACATCTTCACCAAGTCACTGCCTACGGGAAGGTTACACGATCTCAGAGGAAAGCTCGACATCACATCAAAGCCAATCAAGAGGGAGACTGAAGGATCTGATCAGCGAAGATTGATGAAGACGAAGATAGGAATCAAGAGCTAGACGAGGAACATTCTGGAGAAGAGTATTCGAGAAGCTCTAGAGAAAAGAAGTGAGGCAGGCCGAGTCCTCTTCAGGTCCAATAGAAGCAAGAGAAGGTCGAAGCAGTTTCCCCCAGCAGAAGCAATCTACACACCACATCGAAGCACATGAACGTGAAACCCATTTCAAAAGCCCATGTCGACAAAGAAACAAAAAAAAATGAATTAGTGCAGCAGCCTATCGGGAATATATGCAGAAGATCAAACATGGTAGCAAAGTTTTCAAGTCAAATAAGAGCAAAAGGACCTATAATTAGTATCTAAGATAAGAGTAGGACAACACAATGTAGATCTTGTCGGTTAAGCAAGTTTCTCTTTTGTTTTTGTATGAACATATATTATCAATGAGAAGGAGAATGTGAGGAGTATCACATTCAAGAAAACCATTCCACCGAGAGATACACTAAACCACCAATAACCAGAAATCATTAAATCCAGCAAGCCATATCACAAAAATTTTCTAATCACCTTCCATTTTTATTTTAGTTTGCACCATTGGTTGTAAGAACATGAGACTGCTCATGGAGTCTCAAAATTAATCTGTGAGCTATAAAAAAGCAATACCTTCGAAGCTAATCCTCGAATCGTCATATATAACCTGACAGAAGAAGGTTTGTTACCTTAGAAGAACAGGGAGAAGAACAAAAGAAGATGGAAAGGATTTTTTGGGTACAATCCAATCGAAGATAAATTATAGTTTTGCGGGTAACGAGTTTTGGTCAAGATATTCATGTTTTAACATTGGGAGGTCAAGAATGGAGACGACTCCTTGATTGCCCATCTTCAGAATCCTTCGTGCCGTTTGATATGTATAAATGGTGTTGTGTATTACGAAGATCTTATCAACAGTGTTAGCACCCAAGAATGTTAGTACCCAAGAAGCATCTGTATACTGTTGGATGAATCTTTGTGTGTGAATTTGTGTCCACTTTAATGTGGTCAATACATGCACCTTGGTTATGTTGTCAATGCATGTACCTTGGTCATTGTTTTGTATTTAGTGTCTTTATAGAATTCTAGGAGTTTGTAGCATTTATTTATCGTTAACTTTTATGTAAATATGAGTCTATAAATAGCGGATGAAAAACCAAAAAGCTACAACAATTTGTAGCACCAATCATCTCTTGTTTTCCGAGTCCTTCATTCTCTCTAAAGGGCAAAGTCTAACATTGGGTATCAGAGCTTCTTGGTTCGAGAGTTTGAGAGATGTTGGGTTCTACTCAAGGTCAGTCCCGCAGTCCGCGACGTGAAGGAGTGAGGCGTCGCTCTCAACCACCACGTGAGAGACCGTGACACCGTGATAATCGTGATAACGGTGGAGGCGAGGTGGTGGTGTTTCCACGGAGGGAGATCAAGGAGGTTGGTAGTGCGATGTTTCCCATGCTCATGAAGACGAACTATGGAGAGTGGTCGGTGCACATGAAGGTGTTGCTTCGTGCACGCTTGTTGTGGGAAGCCGTCAAGGACGACACAACCGATGAGCAGGAGGGTCAGATGGCGTTAGAGGCAATCTTGCGAGGTGTGCCGCTCGAGATGATCTCCACACTCGCGGTGAAGGAGAGTGAAAAGGCCGCTTGGGACGCTATTGCGGAGATGCGTGTCGGCTCGGAACAGGCGCGTCAGGCCAGCGCTCAAAAGGTGAGGAAGCAATACGAGAATATTGCGTTTCTTGATGGCGAGTCGGTGGATGATTTTGCCATGCGGCTCAATGGGTTAGTAAATCAACTTGCTACCCTCGGTGATCCTGAACCTGCGCATAAAGTCGTGGCGAAGTACCTGCGCGCAGTTCCTCCCCGGTTTTCTCAGATCGCTCTTTCAATAGAAACGCTGCTTGATTTATCAATGCTTTCTATGGAAGAGGTTATCGGGAGGTTAAAGGTGGTGGAGGAGCGGTGTGAGCAAGAGGCCACCATGCAGGGCGTGGGTGGCAAGCTCTATCTCATTGAGGAGCAGTGGACCGCACGTACCAAGGAGCGGGGCTCCAAGTTGGTACATGTAGGGGACGTGAACAACCACCAGCCTCGCAGGTCGCGTAAGAAAGGCGGCGATAGTAGCACCAATTCGGAGAATGACAAGTGCTACAACTGCGGGCGTCGTGGTCATTGGGCAAGGGATTGTCGCAAGCCTAAGAAGGAGCAGGTAAATCTGGTTCAGGTGGAGGAGACCATGGACCAACAGGCGCTTCTCATGGCGCAGATCTGCGAAGTTACCAATTCAGAGGCACCAGCACCACTTCGTATCAAGGAATCGCGTGCTCAAGCGTTCCTTGGTACCAGTGTCGACGAAGATAGTATGGAGGGTTGGTACCTGGACACAGGGGCCACAAATCACATGACGGGTTGCAGCGATGTCTTCGTTGAATTGGATCAAACGGTGGTAGGCACGGTAAAGTTTGGTGATGGCTCTGTTGTTGACATAAAAGGTTGTGGTACAATCTTCTTTGCAGGTAGACATGGGGAGCACAAAGTGCTCACAGGGGTTTACTATATCCCGCGCCTTAGGAACTCAATCATCAGCATTGGCCAGCTCGATGAGAACGGGTTGCACGTGGAGATTGAGGATGGAGTGTTGTGGATCTGGGATCAGCAACAACGTCTTTTGGCGAAAGTCTCATGTGGCCGAAATCGCTTATACGTCCTTTCATTGAAGATTGCTCAACCGATTTGCCTTGCTGCGCGTCATGGCGATGATGCTTGGCGTTGGCATGATCGGTTTGGGCACGTCAGCTTTGATGCCTTAGAAAAGATGGGGCGACATGGCCTCGTCAAGGGCCTTCCGCACTTGGAGCACGTGGAGCAGTGTTGCGACACTTGCGTCATCACAAAGCATCGGCGAGGTGCTTTTCCAAAGGAGGCCAAGTACCGCGCTGTGGCACCACTCGATCTCGTCCATGGAGATCTATGTGGTCCTATCACGCTGGTAACACCAGGAGGCAAACACTACTTCTTGTTGTTGGTGGACGATGCCACCCGTTTCATGTGGGTTGTCCTCCTAGCTGACAAGGGGAGTGCACCAGAGGCTATCAAGCGTTGGCAGATAGTTGTGGAAGGTAAGAGTGGACGTAAGCTGAGAGTTTTTCGTACAGACAACTGCTGCGAGTTCACTTCCTCTGAATTCGTCTTCTACTGTGCGGAGAAAGACGTGACTCGTCATTTTTCCGCGCCCTACACTCCTGAGTAGAACGGTGTAGTGGAGCAGCGGAACCAGACCGTGGTAGCCATGGCGCGTGCCCTGTTGAAGCTGAGGGGCATGCCGACAAAATTTTATGGAGAAGCAGTCACCACAGCGGTGTTTCTCTTGAATCGAACCCCCACGAAGATTCTTCCGGGCAAGACTCCGTATGAGGCATGGCAGGGGCGTAAGCCTGCTGTGCATTTCTTGCGTGTCTTTGGTTGCAGGGCATACACAAAAGACATGCGACAACTCCAAAAGCTAGATGATCGCAGCCTCCCTCTTGTGTTAATTGGATATGCGAAAGGAGTGAAGGGATACCGCGTTTTGGATCCAGTAACGCGGCGTATGCATATCTCTCGAGATGTCATCTTTGATGAGGATCATGGCTGGGAGTGGGCAACTGCAAACGACGACCAAAGGTCTTCCAGTATCTTCACCATTGTGTACCCAACCCTTGGTCACGTGGTTGATGCTGGGACTCCAGGTAATCAGAGCTCCGGGGGAGCCAGGAGCCCAAACCACAGCTCGGGGGGAGCAGAGGTCCAGAGAGCAGGGGACCGGGGAGTTGAGAACCCTAGAGCAGAGGGTTTGGGAACAGAGGCGTAGGGCGCTCTGGTTCCTGAATTGTGACGCCCCTGCAAGACGACTCCACGAGGCGTGACGCAGCACATTCCCCTGATGCCCCGCTACGGTATCGTACTTTGGCTAACCTGTTTGGGAATGGGGACGAGATCCCAGCTCCCGGACATCTTTTGCAGGAGTTGGAAGAAGCAGAGCTGCACTTGGCAACACCAAGGGAGCCTTGCTCGTTTGGTGAAGAAAAGAGCGACGAGGCATGGCGAACCGCGGTGCAGGAGGAGATTGATGCCATGGTGCGAAATCAGACATGGGAGATTGTAGACCTTCCTCGGGGCCATCATCCAATTGGTCTCAAATGGGTCTACAAGGTGAAGAGGAACGAGGCCGGGGCGGTGGTCAAGCACAAGGCACGCCTCGTCGCCCGTGGCTTTGTTCAATAGGTCGGGGTGGATTTTGACGAAGTCTTTGCACCTGTTGCTCATATGGAGTCCGTTCGTTTGCTACTTGATCTTTCTGCCCAGGAAGGGTGGTCCGTTCACCACATGGATGTCAAATCCGCCTTCCTAAATGGCGATTTGGAGGAGGAGGTGTATGTGAAGCAACCGCTGGGATTTGTTGTTCCCGGGGAAGAAGGCAAAGTTCTCCGCTTGCGTAAGGCGCTCTATGGCCTTCGTCAAGCACCAAGGGCATGGAACGCAAGGCTCGATAGCATCCTGAAGCAGCTTGGTTTCATGCAGAGTGAGCATCAGCATGCGGTGTATCGACGAGCCTAAGGCGGAGTGGCTCTGCTTGTTGGGGTCTATGTGGATCATCTCATCATCACTGGATCGTCCGACGTGGCCATCAAGCAGTTCAAGGAGGAAATGAGGACCCAATTCCAGATGAGTGATCTTGGATTGCTTTCGTTTTATCTTGGAATTGAGGTTTTGCAGGAACAAGGCGGAATCAGCTTGTGCCAGGGGCATTACGCGA
>CM071864.1:8577609-8609991 GCA_036759665.1 Gynandropsis gynandra
GGAAAGAATTAGGGTAAATTTGAGTTAAAATAATTGTCATTCAGGGTTTGTAATATTGAACGTAAATTTTTAAGGTGACTTAAGGGATAGTGAATATGATGAAATTGAATTTTTTTTAGAAAAAAAATAAAATGAATGTTAAATTCGGATGATTCAATCACACAAGTCAAAAAATGAAATGGTGAATTGGAGAAAAAGATAAATCTCAAAGGTATACAATGTGATTGCCCTTTCATTGTATTTGATAGTATATTTTTTCAAATGGTAAATCATTTTTTATTCAAAAAAAAACATTGAACGATAATATATCAATTCAAAACAAAATAATAACAAATTAAATTTCAAAAGAAATAGATAAATAACATTAAAAAAGGATATTGCACATAATGAAATCATTGGGACAAGACAAGATGTATACATAAACTCTTATGTTGAAATGATGTAAATGTATTTGGTGAAACAAGTAAAAAATATGGAAGAAGATCGAAACGATGATACAAAAATATTTTTTAGGTGTTAAAAAGTATTAAACCTCCATTTTGACGCGATCCCGCTGGAACGATTCTTCCGAGCCTAAACCTCCTAACCATGTCTCCATCCACCGGTTCGTCTTCGAAGGATGTTACGCACCAACGAAGAACGAACAAGACGTTGGATGTTACACACCAACGGTTTTGCTGGATGTTACTCACCAACAAGAGATTTCACAAAGGAAAATCACAATGAAAATTCAAAAATGGAAGTTGATGTTTACAAAAGGGGGTGGCCGGTCATATAACATAAACCTAGACCATGCAAAACTGAATGCATCATTAAATGTAAGTCTTCATGCAAGACTACTAACAAATGCTTAGAAAATACAAACAAAGACATTAAGACAAGCTTGTAAATCGTGTTTATTGGAATGCGAACTCGTCTTGAAACCCTCGGGTTATTAATTAGGTCGCGGGAAAAGTGACACACGGCCTCGTTAAAAACCCGTCGTCGAAAAACCCGTCGTCGGAAAATCGACGAAGGGAAAAGAGTACACGCGGGTCACTTACCTAATTAATAACCGTTGTGGGACGGGATTCAACTTGAATAATATTACGTAGGTTTGTGCCTTCACGTGGACGTGAATAATTCTCTTGAACGTGAACGGCCACGAGGATCCCGATGATGGCGTCCTTAAGCTTCGTAGCCTTGGCTCGGGTCATGGACCGGCTGGTAGGGTCAAGGCTTCTTCCTCCTTAGCTCTAGCTCGGGTCATTGGTCTACCGTCCTTTTTTTCGGTTGCATCCGCCTTTCGTTTAGCTCGGGACAGCTCCTCCTTTTCGCAGGTCGCGTCTCGGGTCGCGCTGATGGCATCTCGGGTCGCGCTGGTGGCGTCTCGGGTCGTGCTGGAGGCGTCTCGGCTCGCGCTAATGGCATCTCGTCCTCCTTTTGTTTAGCTCGAGACGGCTCTTGCGTCGCGATGATGGCGTCTCGGGTCACGCTGGTGGCGTCTCGGGTCGCGCTGGAGGCGTCTCGGGTCGCACAGGCCGAATCTTCTTCAACGTTGTTAGTCGTGTCCTCCTCTGCATCATTGGTCGTGTCCTCGACGTTGTCCGTGATCATATCATGCTCTCCCTGTTGAATTGGATTTGCCTTCATATCCGCTTAATTTGTGACAAAAGGAACCAAGTCAGTAACATTAATGCTAGAACTCACGTTGTACTTACCTTGCAAGTCGAGTTGGTAGGCATTGTTGCTGATCCTCTTACTCACTTTGAATGGGCCATCGATCTGGGGCATTAACTCGGAATTCTGCTTGTTCAGGAATCGTTCTTTTCGTAGATGTACCCAAACTTGATCACCAGGCTCGAAAGTCATTTTCTTTCGTCCTTTGTTAGCTTGTTTCTATGTTTTTCCTCGCCTTCTCATGAATCTGCTTGACAATCTTGGCCTTTCTCTCACCGTCTAGGTTAACTCGATTACTTGATGGCAAAGGAATCAGATCCAGTGGTGAAGCAAGATTGAACCCGTATACAATTTCAAAAGGAGAGAATTTGGAAGCAGAATGTACAGTATGGTTGTAAGCAAATATAGCATGTGGTAAACATTCTTCCCAAATTTTCAAATTCTTCCTGACAATGGCTCGCAACAAGGTTCCTAGGGTTCGATTTAACACTTCGGTTTAGCCATCATTTTGTGGGTGACAAGTCGTAGAAAATAACAATTTTGTTCCTAACTTGGACCACAACGTCTTCCAAAAATAACTAAGAAATTTAGTATCTCTATCGGCGACTATCGTACTAGGCATGCCATGCAAACGTACTACCTATTTAAAGAAAAGTTCAGCTACATGCAATGCATCGTCAGTCTTTTGACATGGTATGAACTGCGTCATTTTCGAGAATCTATCTACCACCACAAAAATTGAATCCTTACCGTTCTTAGTCCTAGGCAATTCAATCACGAATTCCATAGAAATATCAATCCAAAGGTGAGTTGGGATAGGAAGAGGAGTATACAAACCATGAGACTGAACCTTAGATTTAGCCTGCTTACATGCGACACATCGCTCACAAATTTGTTCAACGTCCCTCTTCATATGTGGCCAGTAGAAATGATGCGGTAATATTTTCAGAGTCTTCGCAACTCCGAAATGGCCCATAAGTACACCTTCGTCGGCTTCTCTAACAAACAACTCTCTCATAGAACAGTTAGACACACATAAACGATTATCATAAAATAGAAAATCATCTTGCCTATAGTTGCGTCCTGAAGCAAATTTCTCACTGTTCTTGTAACCTTCTCCAAATTAAAAGTCAGATGCCTATAATTCCTTGAATTTTTCAAAACCTAAAAGCTTGGTATCTAAAGTATTCAACAATGCATACCTTCGGGATAGGGCATCAGCCACTACGTTTTCCTTACCTTGCTTGTACTTGATGACGTAAGGAAAAGTCTCGATGAATTCTACCAACCTCGCATGTCTCTTACTTAGCTTGTTTTGACCCTTCAAATATTTGAGCGATTCATGGTCGGTGTGTATCACAAAATCCTTTGGCCATAGATAATGTTGCCAAGTTTGTAACGCCCTCACGAGCGCATAAAGTTCCTTATCGTAGGTGGCGTAGTTGAGAGTTGCACCTCTGAGTTTCTCGCTGAAGTATGCAATCGGCTTCTGTTCCTGCATTAAGACTGCACCAATTCCTCCGTCGGATGCATCACACTCAATTTCAAATGTTTTAAGAAAATCGGGTAATATAAGCAAAGGAGCGTTAGTTAGTTTCTCTTTCAGCGTTTGAAACGCTGCCTCTTGTGCTTCTCCCCACTTGAATCCAACGTTTTTCTTAATGACTTCCGTAAGAGGGGTGGCTAAGGTGTTGAAGTCCTTCACAAATCAACAGTAAAACCCCGCGAGTCCATGGAAGCTTTGGACTTCCCCGACGGTCTTTGGACTAGGCCATTCTCGAATGGCTTTGACCTTCTCTTCGTCCACCTTCACGCCATCTGCACTTACTACAAAACCTAGAAATACGATGTTACCCGTGCAAAAGGTACATTTCTTTAAGTTGGAGTATAACTCTTCCTTCCTAAGTACCTTTAGAACTAATTCTAGGTAACCTAAGTGTTCCTCCAAATTCTTACTATAGATCAAGATATCGTCAAAGTAGACTACCACAAATCGTCCTATATATTCTCTAAGTACATGGTTAATTAAGCGCATAAAGGTACTAGGTGCATTCGACAATCCAAAGGGCATAACTAACCACTCATACAGACCATGTTTAGTTTTAAACGCCATTGTCCATTCGTCACCTTCCTTCATCCTAATTTGATCATACCCACCTTTAAGATCTATCTTTGAAATATCCCACTTCCATGTAATTCATCTAACATGTCATCTATTCTAGGAATAGGATGTCGATACTTCACAGTAATGTTGTTGATTGCACGACAATCAACACACATGCACCAGCTGCCATCTTTCTTTGGCAGGAGTAGCACGGGCACGATGCACGGACTCATACTTTCGCGAATATGTCCCTTGGCCATGAGCTCCTCCACTTGCCTTTGCAGCTCCTTAATCTCCACGGGATTGGTTCGATAGGCTGGCCGATTTGGTAATGTGGCTCCGGGAACGAAATCGATTTGATATTCGATACCACGTATTGATGGCAATCCAGTGGGGTTTTCTTCGGGAAAGACATCTCCGTATTCCTGCAATAAAGTAGAGATCTCACACGGCAGTACCGGTGCAAGGTTAGTTAAGCTCGAGAAAGCTTCCTTATAAAAAAATAACAACACAGATTGATTTGAATTAAGAGATTTCTTGATCTCACCCGATCTCGCATAAAAATTTGACGATTTAAGCTCGAGTGTGTTGCTTCTTTAAGTGCAATTGGTCTTGCAGCACCTCCTTAGGCGTCATTGGAACAAGGACGGTTTTCTTGCCATTGTACTCAAAGTAATGTTTATTAGTAAAACCGTCGTGTTTTACCGTGCGATCCGATTGCCATGGTCTACTGAGTAGAATGTGGCTTGCCTCCATTGGCAGCACGCCGCACAAAATTTCGTGTTCGTATTTGCCTATGGCAATGGGCACGGTCACTTGGCTAGTCACCTTCATCTTGCAATTTTCATTCAGCCACTGAAGCTTATAAGGCCTCAGATGTTTTTGGATTTTCAATCCGACCTTGCGGACCATAGTAGCGCTTGCAACATTCGTGCAACTTTCTCCGTCGATGATAATGCTACAAACCTTTCCATGAACAAGACAGCGGGTGTAAAATTGATTTTCTCGCTGGTCTTGTTCATCACCGTTAGGCTGGACGTTCAAAGAACGTCGTGTTCACAGCAACTCGCTCATGGCCGGTTCCTCCTCACGCGTCTCGTTCGAAAGTTTATTCGCTTCGTCTTCGGACTTGAACTCGCTATCGTCACGAAGGATCATGAATTTCTTGTTCATGCACTCGCTGGCTTAGTGTCCCCTCCCGTGACACAAGAAGCACTTTACGTCCCGAGGCCTAGAATTTGTTGCCTCGGCCTTTCCTTTGTCTCGCGGTGTTGCTGGGCCGAACTTCGTGGCGTCTCGGTTTGCTGGGTTTGCCTTGGATGCGTCGCGGTTCGCTGAAACCATGCTGTCCCTCCTCGGATAGCTGGGCTTCACATCCCGTTGTTGGCCATATTTTCCAGCCCCATAACCGAGCGTAGATTCCTTCGCCGCTGAAGTTGTTGTTCGATGAGGATTGCCTTATGGAGCATTTCTTCAACCTCCACGTAGTGTTGCATCTCGTGGTTGTCTTGGATCTCTACGTTGAGTCCTCCAAAGGACCGAGACATCAACGCGGCTGTTCTCGGTGCCTTTATCCCCCATGTTAGTCTCTCGTTCACCTGGCTGTTCTCGGCGCCTTTATCTCCCATGTTTCCTAGGGTTCTTTGTGTGTACCTACCCACGAGTTTCATGTACACTAGCGCACGAAGCAGTCACAAGCGGAAAACAAAAACCACGAAACTCAAATATGCGTACGAGTAACAATACCCGTATCACGTATGATGGATGTATATATATATTCTTTTTGTTTTTATTTTTGTTGCGTTTAACCCTAGCTATGTTCGAAACACACAAACCAAATAGCTATGTTCGAAACAAACAAACCGAATTGAACTAACCTTTTTTTGCTAGAACGAGCTCTGATACCACTTGACGCGATCCCGCTGGAACGACTCTCTAGACTAAGGTTAGGATTTGATAGACCTTGCTGCAACGGGTTGCACTAGGGATGTGGATCGAGTGGTCACATAAGAGCGGCGGAATAGCTGTCGATTCACTGGTCCGTCTTCGAAGGATGTTATGCACCAACGAAGAACGAACAAGATGTTGGATATTACACACCAACAGTGTTGTTGGATGTTACTCACCAACAAGAAATTTCACAAAGGAAAAGCACAATGAAAATTCAAAAATGGAAGTTGATGTTTACAAGTGGGGGTCGCCGGGCATATAACATAAATCTAGGCCATGCAAAACTAAATTCATCATTAAATGTAAGTCTTCATGCAAGACTACTAATAAATGCTTAGAAAACACCAAAAAGATATTAAGACAAGCTTGTAAATTGTGCTTATTGGAATGCGAACTCGTCTTGAAAACCTCTGGTGATTAATAAGGTTGCGGGAAAAGTGACACGCGGCCTTGTTAAAACCCGTCGTCGGAAAACCCTGTGGGACAAAACCGACGAAGGGAAAAGAGTACACGCGAGTGGCGTACCTAATTAATAACCGTTGCGGGGCGGGCTTCGGCTTGAATAACGTTACGTAGGTTCGCAACTTCACATTGACTTGAATAATCCTTTTGAACGTGAACGGTCGCGAGGATCCTGATAATGGCGTCTTTAAGCTTCGTAGCCTTTACTTGGGTCATGGGACCGGCTGGTAGGGTCAAGGCTTCTTCCTCCTGAGCCCTAGCTTGGGTCACTGGTCCATCGTCCTTTCGTCTAGTCGCGTCCGCCTTTCGTTTAGCTCGAGACGGCTCCTCCTTTATACAGGTCGTGTCTCGGGTCGTGCTGATGGCATCTCGGGTCGCGCTGGTGGTGTCTCGGGTCACGTCGGAGGCGTCTCGGATCGCGCTGATGGCGTCTCGGGTCGCGATGATGGTGTCTCGGGTCGTGTCCTCCTCTGCTTCATTGGTCGTGTCCTCGAAGTCGTCTAGGATCATATCACACTTTATGATGGTTGTAGAATAGATTTTTCACAGTTTTCTTTGTGTGTATGTTTGATAAATTCAAAGACATGAAATAATCTTTTTGAGAGTTTCATGGATTCTTTATCTCAAATAGTGAGAGATTATATTCTTGAAGATAAAAATGTTGTAGAGTCTTACTATGAGACAAAAAGATGATGATATCTTTGGCTTTGTTGCCATATCAAAATCTTGAAGTTTGTCAAGACAATTTCATGATGTTTTGTAAAAAAATATCAGATTTGAGTAATTGTCGATTTTGAGGAAGAGAATGATTTTATTTGACAAGAAAATGAAAATTGGTTTCATATCATCATTTTTTGGAATTTACCAATTACAGAAATAATCAAAACATTTTATCAATCTAAGAGTACAAGTGACATAAAATGACATGTTGAGCACTCGATTCATGCATAAGAAATGCGACATCCCTTAGATGGTGAGGTGTGGAAGCACTTTAACAAGGTAAATTCTGACTTTACATATGAGAGTAAAAATGCTTATTTAGGCCTTTGCATGATGGATTTAATTCTTTTTGGAATGTATGGGGTGAGTTATTTGTTATAGTCGGTTATTATGAATCCAAAAAACTTACCACTAAACATTATAAGGATCAGGTTCCCCCAATATACCATCAATACATCAAAAGACATCAAGGGAAGATTATGTGATGTACCTACAAGTGAACGGGGTCGAAGGATACAAGAAGCTATGAGATCAGAAGGCATTCGACCTGAGCAATGAAGCACTCGACCTAGGCAAACTAAATGGAGCAAAAGAGCATGCCGAAGGATTGACAACTCAGTCCCTACTCTAAAGAACTCAATCGAGCATTAAAGAGCTTGATCGAGCATTACTTTTGCTCAGTCGAATGTTTTTTAGTTTTAGGTTAAGACTTAAGTGGTGCTTGGCCGAGCAATTTCACAACTTGACCAATCAAGTGGGTATCAGAGTTTCGTTCTTGCGTTAGTTTATCTAGTTTCATTTTTATCTACTATGTTTATTTATTTTATTTGATGCAATTTAGCTTGTTTTAGGTTGTTTTTCCGCTTACAAAAGACAAAAAGAAAACCATAAAAAAGGAAAACCCCATAAAAAATTGAAAACACCGACATTACTAGAAAACACGGATTTCAGATTGTGGAATCTGTACGAAATTCGTCTAGAAACGCAATACTGATTTTTTCCAGACGAAAATCGTCTATAATTTTGGATGAACTGTATCGTCCACAAACTTTCTAAAAAATCAACCGATTTCCAAACGGCGTACACGTCGAAAATTTGTCAATTTTTTTTTTGTTGACAACCATACGACATCCACATGTCTAATTTTTTTTTTGTTGAAAAATTAAATCATGACGATATCCATACATCCGTCCGGACTTCTTTTCTGAGAAAAAAATAAAATTTTCCGAATATTATAGAAGTAAATATAGATTCTACAGCAGCGAGATAATGAGAGTTGGTAGAAAACGAGGAAAGGAAGGAGTTACCCGGACTGAATCGAAATCATCTGTATGGAAATGTTCTACTTCGTTGTTGATGTTGAGCCATGTTTTTACTAGTGTTGTAGGCCATGAAAGCTTTCAACACTTAGAGGAAAAAAATTAGGATCCAATCAAGGGAATTCAAATAGATTTGAGATCGTTTTCATTAGCGAATGACTTTAAAAAAATTCGGATAAATAAATAAAATAAGAAACATTGTGTTTCTTTTAATTGTATCACTTATCGTTGTTGAACATCATAAATAGTGATAGATCTCAGATTGGGCTTAATCTTCTAGCATAGAGACATAAGCATCCCACAACTATAGTTATATCCCATTACCACCAAAGAACAATCAATTTTTTTGAGGGGGAGGAGGAGTAACCCAGATGAATTTAGAGTTCTTTTGGAAGAACAAAATCAGATTGTAAGAACAAAAGTGTACAAAAAATGGGAAACATTTGTGGCGAGAGAGAACGATCGGGTTAAGAGAGAGGGATCAAAATGGTTAGAGGAGAGAATAGCATGTGGATGACATGTTACATGAATTGCATGGATCTTCCATAACTGATAGATTTGAAAAGTTAATAACATCAAATAAGAATGAAGGAGGATAATGAGTGGAAGACCGCATTGAAACCCGTAATCATGCCTTTTTGTTAACAAATATGTCAAGCACGTTTATGTGAGTAATGAATCATGTTCTTAGGAAGTTTATAGGCAATTCATTTTTATGTACTTCAATGAAAATTAAGTATGCATCAAAACCTTAGAAGAACATCTAGGGCATTTTCTATAGGTTCTCGACGTGTAGCGAAGTGAGAAATTGTATGCTAATCCTAAGAAATATGTTTTTACTAACAAACTTGTGTTCTTAGAATTTATAGTAAGTGAATAGAGAATACATATCAATGAGGAAAAGATAGAGGTCATACACAGTTGGCCCAACCTTAGGACGGTTGGAGAGGTTTGGAGCTTTTATGGATTAGTCGGATTCTATAATCGGTTCGTTAAAGATTTTAGCACCTTTGTTGCATGCCTAACCGAATTAATCAAGAATAACGTCACATTCAAGTTGGACAGACACAAGAGAGGGCCTTCCAATTGCTAAAAGATAAATTGACATAAGCTTCCTTATTGGTGTTACTTGACTTTACTAAAACATATTGAATATGATGTATCAGGTGTAGGAATTGGATCAGTGTTAAATCAAGAGCATAGACTTATCGTTTAATTCATTAAGAAGCTCAATGAAGCGCGGTTAGGCAATCCAACGTATGATAAAGAGTTGTATGCATTGGTGTGAGCGTTCTAGACATGGCAACACTACTTGTGGCACATGGAATTCGTGATTCATACTGACCATGAATCACTCAAACATCTCAAGGGACAATAGAATCTGACTCGTAATGTGGGTGGAGTACATAGATACATTTTTGTATGTCATCAAGTACAAGAAAGGTAAGGAAAATATTTTTGTTGACCCATTATCTCGAGTTAGAAAATGTTTAATGTAGTATACGCACCACTGCTTGGCTTCGAACACATTAAGAAACTCAATGAAACTGACCTTCACTTTGATGAGATTTTGAAGTCCTGTGAGAACATAACCACATATAAGTAATTTCCAATTGATGGGTATTTAGTACATGAAAATAAGTTGTGCATAACCGAAAGTTCTGTTCAAGGCTCATTGATTCGTGAGGCATAGGGGTCGACTAATCAGGCATTTTGGAGTGGCCAAGACCTTGTATATATTGCACAAATGTTTCTATTGGCCCCATCTGTGACTAGATTTTGAGTGCATCTGTGGAAGGTGTGTCACATGTAAAAAGGATCACCCTTACCTATTTCGTGTCACCCCTAGACGGATATCTCCATGACTTTGTGTTAGGTATTATTTGGTCTAAATCAGGACACAATTCTATTTTTTTCGTCGTTGATAGATTCTCTAAGATGGCTCATTTTATTTATTTTCCTAAGATTAAAGATGCATCACATGTTATTGCTTTGTTCTTTAAAGACATTGTATGAATGCATTGTATTCATAGGATAATCGTGTTTGATAGAGATGTTAAGTTCCTTAGTTACTTCTTGAAAATGCTTCTGTGTACATTAGGCACAAACTTTATTCTCCTCTACATGTCAACTTCAAACCGATGGATAAAAGAAAGTGGTTAATCGAACATTACCGACCATATTAAGAGCGTTGCTCAAGTGCAATCTAAAAACATAAGAAGAATGCCTACTACATGTTGAGTTTGCTCAGTATTCACCTTTTGAGATCATGTATGAGTTTAATCTGCTTACACTATGAGACATGACCCATTACTATCATCAGAGTTTACTAACCTTGATGGAAAGAAAAGGTTGAGTTTTTGTAACAGATACATGACAAGGCACAATCTAAGAACAAAAAGAAGACCGAGCATTATTACAAACACTAAGACAAAATATGGAAGAAGGTGGTTTTTGAACTAGCTGAACTAGTGTGGATCCATTTACAGAAGGAGTGTTTTCCTCAATAGCGAAAAATTAAAGCTTATGCTCTATGGCGATGGACCGTTCAAAGTGCTCGACCAAATCAATAATATCACGTACAAGATCGAGTTACCTGGTTAGTATTTAGTTCGAATTTCAATGTTGCTGACTTGACTCGTTTTGATGTAGATGATGAGTCTGATTTTGAGGTCAAATCATTTTGAAGAAGGAGGGGATGATGAGGATGTGGTTCAGCTCGACACACCAACAACACAAGGACCGATCCCCATAACTAAAACTAAGACGATGCATAACGTTTTTGCTCAATTGGTGGCAGACGAACTTGTTAAGGCACCATAGCATCAAAATGCATCAAGTGAAGCTTATGTGAGGTGCAGAAAAGTGAATGAGGTCTAAAGAGACAAGAAAGTAGGAGAGCCAGAGGGCTTGGCCAGAGCAACATTTTGCTCGACCAGAGCAAACCCACTTGACAAGACAGAGCTGAAGTGCTCAACCCAAGTGAACTCACTAGAGCAAAGGAGCATGTTGAAGGACAGACCGCTGAGTCCAAACGTAAGGAAGTTGAGTGAGAATTAGAGAGCTCGATCGAGCATTACTTTTGCTCAAACATACTTTAGTTTTACGCGTTTACAGTTAAGACTGAAACATCACTCGACTGAGCAGTTGCATCGCTCAACCGAGCATTTTAGACGGGTTTAGTTAAATTGTCTTATTTTCAATTTATTTCCATTATTGATTGGTCCTTATAAATAGAAGAACCTTTGTATGACATTATTACTCGAGATTTTATCTATAAAGTTGTCTTTTTCCTTGCTAATCCTACAGATTTAGCTACCAACTCTTGGAGAGATTCTGAATTGTTTTCGACTTATCAACACTAGATCACAAGTGGTCTGGCACAATTTGTGGTATATAAGGTTCACTAGTCGAATTTGTCGTCTAGTTTTATGATGTATTTCCTTTGAAAATACAAGTTCTAGGTTCAACTGTTAGGTGGTTATAGGATTTCAATCCAAATATATCCTCCTAATAATAGAACGTCGATACAGGATCGTATCAAAATATGTGCATGAATAGGAGTTCTTGTTCTTAACAATATTTGTTTTTGGCAGATGTTTATGTTATGAGTCACTCTAATGTGGACCATAAGCGAATTTTCAACTTACAGTATGTTATCTGTACGATCACCATCGTTCTGAAATTTTGTAAAGGTTACAGACGGTCGAGCACATTTGTTAATTGGAAAAATTGTTGACGAACATCCGTCGAAAAATACGATCACCTTTACATATTGTGTTCTGCTCGAGAATTTCTGAAGAATTGCGATGGATAGCGTTTACACACGTTCAATGCAGATAGATACCATTTATAGACATTTTTTTGTAGATTGATAGCATTTACAAACGTTCATTTGCAGACAAAAGCCGTCCTATCAGAATCATCATTTTTCTTGTATTGAATGAAATGCGCCTTGTAAATGTGATTACAAAGAGTATCATATGCTTTGTAATATTAGTATCATAAACAAGTAATGATAATTTAAAAATATTATTTATTGAAGTAAATAAATATTGTTTTATGAAGATCAATATGCATAAAGTATAAACTTATGTATATAGTATAATCTTATATCATATATTACATATCGAAGTTTATTATATATACATATATGTGTATATATATCGACCCTTATATAAAACTCATACGATATTAATAATAGAAATTTTAATTATTAAATATATAATGTATATAATTTTTGGTCCTTAAATACCTAATATTATCGCATCATAAAATTCATATATATTATGATACATATTTTCTGGTAAATTTATAAATATAATATGTTAGAAATATTTATATATTAAATATTTATGTTTGTCAACTATTATATTCAATCTTTACGTTTGTCAATCAATGGAGACTTAGAAACTAAAATAAAAATTACTGATGTATGATTTTATCTCGCATAGAAATAAATGCGTTCTACTACTTTTATCTTCACCAAATTGTTCTTTTAATTTTTTTGGTAAGTTTTATTTTATCGAGATAACTTCTTTATCGTATATTATTAATAAGAGTATGTACTAATTTTTGTATTTTTGGAGTTTTATCATTCAACTTTTATGTAATAAAAGTTTTAACAGAATATATTCTAATATATAATCAATTCACATGAAATGATAATCTTCCAAAATAATATATCATGTATTTTGATCTTTCCACTTTCATTGCTTTCTGTAGATAACTTTTAATTTATTTTATTTAATTTATAGTTAATCAGTAAAATTAGTCACATTTCTAAGGATTGTTGTTATAATTTTTATAGGGTTTGATTAGTATGTTTTTAGATTTATTATTTTTTATTCTCCTAGGTTGTAGATGAATTATGTTACAACTTAAACAAAGTGAAGATGGAGGTCGTATTAGAGTCCGGGGAATATTCACAGTGGACTAGATACAACTCAAACAAAATGCAAAAGTGTCAACAGGCTAGGGACCTTGAAAGTTGAAAAAGAAGGTGATCTAATTTGAGTGGAGGAGAGTCAAGCGACGACATAAATCGGTGGTAAAGTTAAAATAGAAAATGAAATAGGGAATATGAAATGATGAAAAAGCCAGAAGGAGATTGTTCGATTAAGTTGTGGGGAGAGGAAAATTCGAAGGGAAATTAAGGGAAGATGAAACCACGAAATACACAAGAGGGAAATTTTTCGATTGAGTCATGGGGAGAGTAAAAAGTTAAAGGGAATTTGAAGGAAGATAGAAATGGTGAATACCCACGTTCTTTAATTTTGTTTTTTTACAGAAAGGTTGATGTGGAGGGCTGAGAGCCTCTCTTGTACAAACCTTGATTTGTATTTGTTACATTTTCACAAACATTTTCAATCCACCAACCAATTTATCAAGTTTGTATTGAAGTATGAATATAGCGATAAAGAGAGGTAAAACATAATAATAAAGAAAATCAACTAAAAGCTTATACGAGTTTGGATTGAACATTGCAATCGATCCTACTAAAAACGTTATTGGATTTTATTCACCATGAACAAGAGAGTAATCTTATATATCCTCCATATCTGAAAAAATCTCTAAGCAAAACTGTGAAAACCATATGCAATATATTGTTATTGCAGAGTCAAGTCTTAAGAAACTACTACATTGGTACTTTAATCCGAATAACAAACTTGAAAATAATAGAAAGACAACTTTGATAGATATTATGAATAGAGAAAGCATAAATTATAAATAAAAAAAGTTTTATTCACGAATCAATCTTTTAAATACACTTATTTTTCAATACAAATTACTTAAGACTTCCACATATAACTCCCTTTAGTTAGACTGTAAATAAACAACTTATTGTTTCTCAACTAACTCACAAAAAAATGTCTTGTATCCCTCAAAATGCACTCTCAATATGCACTAATGTTACAACCCCTTTTTAAAGTGTAGTCTAACACAAAACATTTTTCGTAAACATAGGAACGGATTCACCTAGTCTTCAGGTTCAACCACCTCCTTTCTTCTCGTTCTCTTCCAGTTTGATTTTGTAAATGACCAAGCCAAGTTTCTTCTCCTTGAAATTCTCAACAACCTAAAACTTTAACATAATCCTAACAATATCCTTAATAAGTATCGTCAACAATCTCCCCTTTGAATTCTTATAACACAATCACAAATTAATTATCAAAGATTACTAATTTAAACAAATAAACCATACATAAAAAACAACCAGGTTCACAAATATGTCCGCAACTAACATAAATCAAGAGTTTGAATCTTTCATCCAGTATAGTAAGTGCACTTAAAAATTAAAATTCCTTATAACAACCTCTTTCTCGTGGTTTGCTTGAACTTGTACTCCCTTTATCTCCCCATGTTTGTGTGATAAGAAATTCAAAACAAACGTTAGTTCTTTATTAAGACTAAACAAAAAAAAAGATGAACTCAGTGTTACTCTGATTTACTTTGAGTCATCTTAGCTAACGCTTTCAGTTCTTTAGATTAGTTGAATTCAAAACCACCTCTGCTAGTCGCTTCTCCAAGTTGATGACACTCTTTGTAGCATCATTTTCTCTTCTTTTTTCATGTCTAATAATATATTGAATTTGTTGCACTCAGATGTTATGGATTAGACATGGAAATGGTAGGATAAACTTCTTTGCATTTGAAAGTCCTAAACTAATAATCTGATCCATAAAGACTTTCTGAGAATTAACTTGAATTCCATTTTTGACGCAGAACAACAGAACTACAGTATCATGTCGAATACCATTTGTCTTCTTGTTTGGTATTCAGTTTCTTTTGCAGATCTTGTTAAGTAGAGCATACTCTCAGTAAGCCTGACATTCGAAATTTTTTCAGGCTAAATCATTATCTCCTTTCCAATTAACTCTTGAGTAACAAGATCCATATCAAGGTCAATTTTCAGTTCTTTGACTCTCGATGTTTCCACATTTGGAGTTCCCAAAAATCTGTTCATGACTTTGCATTAAACTTGTTCAAAGGATTCTGACCTAATCCTATATATATATGAACTAAAATTTGCATAAAACTCATAGATAAGTTCTTTGCATACATGGACTATATTTGTCATATCTGTCAGACATCTTTCATTCAGCAATTCCCACGGAGGAAGAGGTTTGAACTGTCCCATGTTTAGTCCTCTCTCACTCAAAGCCTCCCTTTATTCAAGGTATTAAACCTAGATACTCCTATCACCGAGTGGAAGGTTTTAGAAAATGCTTTGAAGGAGACATTTTAGAAATACCTTGAGTATTGGGAATATTTTAGGGTTTCAGCTGATTCAGGATCCGTTTGTGTCTCTGATGAGTCTTCAATTGCATTTGGACTATAGCTTTCATCTGATGTGGATTATGGACTTTTGATTGTCTTTTTGTTGATGAAGAGGAATCTACAAAGAATGTTGATTTTCTGTAGAGAGTTTTCGATGAACTTTCAGATGCCACCTTTTTTCTAGCAGTCATCTTGTACTTTTTCCGTTAATCTTTGGAGGATTTGTGGTAATCCTTTGGTATCTTTATAAATTCTCTCGTTTTTTACAAATAAGTTTCTACATCCATTTTTTATCTTCCCTTGATGCGTTTCCCTCTGTTCTTCTTTTGTTAGTCATTTTCTTGGATTTGCAGTTTAGAGATATAATCTTTTTATTTCAAAGATAAAGATTAGGGTTTGGTAGAAAAAATAGCTAAATAGATAGACATTAAAAAAAACAGTTCCATATCTTTAAATGAAATAACTGCAGTTGTCACGTCCATCATATCAATAGCCTCCACTTTTAACATCAACTAACCCATTTTCAGGACCGACTTATTTAAAAGAAAAACACTTTATCTCTTTCTCTTTTTTTTCTTAATTTCCTTAAAACTAAAATGATTGTTAGAAAGAAAAAATATAAGCAGAATGAAAAAATAATAGGTAAGGTTATTTTACCAATTTAAGTGTACTTACTCAATTCCTTGACTCGTTTTATCTTTGATTTTCTTTCAAACACCTTTTTTATTTTATATTTGAAAGTAAGATATTCAAATTTTTAGTCTTCAGCTTCTAGGACTATTTGCTAATTCAAATTGATCCATAGGAGTATTTGCTAATTCAGTTTGATCCATTTCAAACATTTTGACTAGATTTTTTGCATATTTGCTTTGAGACACAAATAATCCATAATCAAGCTGCTTCACATGTAAACCAAGAAAATAGTTTAATTCACCAAACACACTCATTTCGAATTCATATTTCATGGTTTACAAACCAACTTACTTGATCTTGTGGTTTTGATCCAAAGACAATATCATCAACATAAATTTGCACTATCATAAGAATGTTATCAGCATTATGTATAAACAAAATTTTATCTACTCCCCCTCTTTTGTAGTCGTTCTTGATTAGAAAGTTTGTCAGCGTGTCATAACACGCACGTGGTGCTTGTTGGGGTCTATGATAAAGTCTAAATCTTTCTAGTATTTTCATTTATTTTCATACTTATTTTTATCATTTATTTGGACTTTACCGAGCATTAAGTGCAATTTATTCTTCTTCTAGCGTTTTTTCATGTTTTGTAGGAAATGAGATATTAGGTTATGAACACGAGCAAAAAGCGGGAAATATTGACAAAACTACTTCAAGCTCAGCTGTACACACTCAACGCTCGAGCCTCCTTCGGTCACACAAAAATGGAAACCGCCGGACACTTCTACAAAATGGAAATAGCGGTCGCGACAAATAAAAACGGAAACATGGCTGAACCAAAATGGAAATTTTCGGCTGTTGGAATAACACTTGGAAGATCATGGTTGATACATGAAAAAAGAAACCTGGCTGGAGCAAGAATAGGCAATACAGTAACAAACACAACAGGCTGCACGTCCAACAAACATATGTTCGCGCGGGGTTGTTATTGAATCCACAATTTTTCGGGTCTTGTACATAACAAACTTCCTTGAAGTTCTCAACGGAGGAAAAATTAAAAAAGAGCACCCCAATTAAGTAGGAACAGCAGAGAGCCCTACAAAGGACCATAAAAGGCGGACATAACACAATTCACACAGTAGAGCACGAGAGAGAGAAAAGAGAGCATAACGCAAAGAAGAGGATATAGACGGGGCGATAAACTCGGAACGCGGAGGAGCTGTTGAAGACTACTATATTAGAAAAGGGAGGAATCTCATTCTATATCTATGTCTAAGATAGACTTCTTTTGCGTTTCATTTTCTAAGTCCATGGCCGAGTAGATCCATAGCCACGAGTTAGAGAGTTTTACCAATATGTGATGAAGTCTTGTGTTTAATGCTTGGTGGTTCCTGATGATTTTATTCCTCTATGCAACTTGAATAAATGATTATGGTATTTGATTATTTTCAGGATGATTGGCTGTTCTTAATGCTTTAGTTCTTGTATGCAACCTGAAGGAATGACTGTAGAAGCCTAATGAATCTTCACGAAGGGATGAGACTTTGGAACTAGCCATGATTTAGGGTCTTAATCGATTTAGAATCTACACAAGGTTGGTTGATTAAAACTAGGGATTAGGATATCTGTCTAAATGCATCTAGTAGGTGTGATTACACAGTCGGGAGATTGGTAGTATGCATGCTAGATAATGGACAAGTCTACGCCAGTCAGTTCCTACATTAGAGCTTGAATTCCTTGAATTCATGATAATATCTAAGACCTATGATCTTTGTTAGCACTTCATTGCATTATTGTGCATCACTCGGAACCTAAGGTGTTTAGTTTGTGAAATATATCGCCGTTTAGACTACTTTAATCTTACTTTGTAAATACGACCAATTGATTTTGTACGTTCTATTCATTAGTCTAATAGCTCTATAGTTGCATCAATTCCCTAGAGTTCGACCTTGGTACTACAAGATCTGTATTCTTGCCAAAGCATTAGTCTAGGTATTTATTACTTGAGATTGACCACACCAAGTCTTTGGCGCCGTTGCGGGGAATCGATTACGAAATTAGAATTATGATACTTTTGAATTAGGACATAGTCCTTTCCAAGCTTAATTGATTCTTGTGTTTTATTGCATGAGTTACTTTATTGCGCGAGAGCAACGAAGAACAAATGGTGGAACGTCGTGACCTGAACGTGCCACCAATACAAGTCGCGTTGACTTAAAAATCATAAACAGTCCCTAGGCACACACAAGTCTTATCGTGAATTGTTAGGAGGAACACTCGCATCAAGCTACAGCCGGGATTCATTCAAATGCTAAGCAATGAGCATTCCAAAAAAGACCCATTGAGGATCCGAATCAGTATCTCACCGACTTCAAGATGCTTTGCAAAACTACCAAAGTCAGTGAAGGAATCTCGGATGAGGATGTCATGCTTGTTGCTTTCCCGTTCTCAATGAAGGATGCACAAGATTGGTTGTACTCTTAATCGCCAAACTCGATACAGTCATGGGATAGTAAAAGGAGAAGTTCATGACACGGTTCTTCCCTAAAAGTAAAGCTCAGCTCACCAAAAGTCAGATTAATAGACAAGGGGCGACTGAGAGCTTATATGAATCGTGGAAATGTTTTATAGTCTATTAATGCATTTTCCTTATCACGGCATGGATCAAAGTTATCTCATACACAATTTTCTGTAAGGACTATGGACAATACGAGGGTATTGATCATAGTCGCTGCTGGAGGTTCCTTGAGTAACCTCACTTTTCCACAGATCGCGGACTTGATCTATCATATGGCCCATCAAGGCAGCAACGCTGCTGGAGAACATACCCGCAACACTCTAGCAAGGATGGCTCACATAAATAAGGCACATTCTTTATACGCCGGCATAGTCGAATAGAAGGACCAAGTCGTAGGGATCTACCATCTTCTGTCTGAATGACATCGTCCCCATTATTCGGAGCAACCGAAGGAACAAGGAAATCAAGGGTATGAGGATGTGAGTTACGTGAGTAACAATAATCTCTTGGGAAAAACATATAATCTCGGATGGAGAAATCACCCAAACTCTCCTACAAGAACTCCGACAGTGCATTGAAACGCAACAACTATCGGGAAACTTTCAGCCACGGGTGCTGCAATGAAATCAACACTTTCAGCCAAGAACGCAGCCTTAGAATCAAGGGTATCAGCCACGTGCACCACCGTAGACCCAACCCAAAGTAGCCCCCGATATCACAGCCATTTTTGTCCGCTTCATCCAAGAACAGCAAAATCAAAACAAGCTTTTGATGGGGGTGAAAGCGGAGCAAGATAATTCCAAGAAGCAGATGGAGGGCTTTCAATACACTCTTAGGGATTTGGAAAAACAAGTCACGCAATTAGCACAAGAAGCAGCACGTCTGCAAGGAATTTTACCTGGGAGACCAAAAGCGAACCCCCGTGAACAAATCAACGCCATTTATCTAAGGAGTGGTAAGACGATGGATCAGCCCGCTCCTCCAACGTTTCAAAGGGGTGAATCATCTCTCACAGCAGTGAAAAAGGCTGACAATGGGCTTATGGAGAAGCTGGAGGAGGAAGAAGAGCCAAAGTACGTAAAACCAGCCCCGAGACCGCCTCCTTTGCCATTTCCACTACCTCAACACAAGAAAATGGTAGATCAGCCCACCCCTTCAACATTGGAAAAAGATGAAACGTCTATTACAACAGCGGAAAAGGATAGTGACGTTGACAAGCACATGAAGAAACTCGAGGAGGAAGATGAGCCGAAATACGTAAAACGTGATCAAAGATCGCCTCCTTTTCCTTTTCCACAACGTCAATGCAAGAAGAACAATGATGCTCAATTCGATAAGTTTTGTGAGATGTTGAAGAAAATGCACATCACCATTCCATTCCATGAAGTGTTGAAGAAGATGCCTTCATACGCTATCTTCTTGAAAGATGTGCTTGCAAACAAGCGGGACATGAGACGGATTAAGGGTAAGGAATTCGATGCTGCAACCAAATCCACTAAAGAAGATACCCAATCCAGTTATATTCGTGATCCATTGTAAAATAGGTGATTATGAAATTAACCATTCACTCATCGATGTCGGAGCAAGTGTAAGCGTGCTGCCATTGTTGTTATACGAGAAATTGGAGTTTAGGGACATAATGGATCTTCAACCTACATGGACGACACTCACTATGGCTGATCAAGGCGTGACAATCTCCGAGGGCTTGCTGGAAAACATACTAATACAAATAGGAAATTTCATTATTCTGGTCGTCTTCGTTGTCTTAGACATTGAGGAACACGAGAAAATCCTAATTATCCTCGGGATGTCGTTTCTCAACACCGCAAAGATGATAAAAAAATTGCGGTGAAGGAAGACTCACATTGAATTTTGGCGATGAGGAAGTGGAGTTAAAATTGAACGACACCCTTAAGCAGCCATGCATGATCGATTTGGTGTTCCACATTGATGTCTTGGAGAAATTAGCCGAGGAAGTCATTGAAGAATTTGGGAGTATGGATTCCCTAGAAATGGCTCTCTTAGCAGTTGGAGAAGGATTATATAAGGACCCAAACAAGCTACTGGACGAAGGAAAGACGAAGGAACCTCCAGACCGAGAGTTACGCGCGTCCCTAGTAGACCATACCAAACGCCCAACACCCAATTGGAGCATTGATAAGGCATCCAAGGTGAAGATAAAACAAATTACGATAAGGGCTCACGTACCAACAAATTCAGGGAATGAAGGAGACGAGTGACAAAGCTGAAAACAGCCCGACCGAGCAGCATGTCATGCCCGACAGGGCATCCGCATTACAACACATCACGATCGGGCAAACATCGACTGGACTACTCGTGATGCACGACTGGGCATCAATTTTTTAGAACACCACGATCGGGCAAACATCGAGCCCGACCCATGGGTTCTTCTTGGCAACATTGGAGAACAAAAATAAGTCGAACGAGCATAATTTTTAGCAGGATCGAGGTCTTTCTTTTGATATCAACACAGCCAAGCTAATGAAAGATATGGCCGCATTGACGGAATTTGCAAAGTGCCCAACTGATCCGTGTGCTGTACTCAATCGAGCATCCTATGCATGTGAGACGTTATGCACACGACAATGACGAGGATGTCCACCCGATGAGTAAAACATCTTGGTTAGGCTCGAGACTTTAGACAAGTGCTTCTCGGGAGGTAACCGAGCTTCATATCTTTTTATTTATTTCTCTTTATTTTTTATAACTTAACTCTTCTTCTTTGCAAACACATGCACTCTACTAGCAGCCTCGATGTAATGTACTCTCTTTTGGATTTTGTGATTTTTTTTTCACAGGTTCTTCAATTTCATATCATCCACAACGAGAGAGAGGCACTGCTGCACTACTAACTTGGAACAGCAAGCATACACAATGTCCACACATTCTACATTTCCTTATCCAAGTCTTGGTATGCGAGTTCCCCTCCTAAAATTTTTAACATCAAGACGATGTTCTTCCGTACATGTCTGGGGAGGGGGATACTCTTCGAGTGTCATGTTTGTGATTAGGATTAGATGCTGAGTTCTTCGTTTTATTTTAGCATTTATGTTATTTTCGTTAGGATACGATGGACGAATATCTAGTAGAAAATTTTGAACTTTAGCCTATTTGACGAAAAGTACCTTCATATATCGATTAGTCTATTAGGTGTGCATGAATCCATAGCCTATAGTTGTATTTCGCCTCCTAGGTTTCAATCCCAAGTACTTATATCTCTGAGTAAACCTTTTATTCTTTGATTTGCTTCTCAATCGTTATAATTCCACGCGCTTACACTCCTGTCAATAGAATAAGTTCTTTAACTATTTCAGCCCTACATTGACATGAGTGCATTGATATTGATTGTTCGGGTCTAAGTGGTGGTTCGAGGCTCTTTTTTTACGCCCTAATGGTTAGAGTTGATGTGTTATCACAATAGTTTAATCAAAAGAAAAAAAATCTTCAATGACGCAACCTCTTCACTCTATTAAGGTTACAAGACCTTATGAGTGTGCCAATTGGAAACCTGGATCTAAGTAGAAGACTACCCTCTTCAACTCTGACGTCCTAGAAATCGAGCACTAATTTTGAAAGAAAAAAAATGTGTGGAAACAGAAAAATAAGAAAAAAAGAAACAAAGAAAAAAATGATTATCTTAAGAATTGTATCTCACGTGAGCATAAGAGAATAGGCATGGAGATCACTTGGATATCATCTGAGGGTTACTGAAACTAACTTAGGGTATGTGTAGGATTGCACGGCTAGTGGCTTTTCATGGATACAGGTTTAAACTACGCACGTTTAAGTTTATGTATGTGTGACGCGTTGTTGTCCATGATGGCTGATTTTTCGAAATGTTTGTGCTACTATGCAGTTGTTATCTAACTCTCATTGTGTTTAACTCTAGTATTTTAATCTATTGTCATAGTTAGTTTCATCATTTATTTGGGCTTTACTGAGCATTAAGTACAATTTAGTCTTCTTCTAGCATTTTCTCGTGTTTTGCAAGAAATGAGATATTTGGTTACGAACACGAGTAAATATCGGGAAATATGCCAAAACTATTTCAAGCTCAACTGTACACACTCAAAACTCAAGCCTCCTTCGGTCACACAAATATGGAAACCGCCAACCACTTCTAAAAAATGCAAATAGCGGTCGCGACTCATAAGAATGGAAACATGGCTAAACCAAATTGGAAATTTCTGGCTACTAGAATAACACTTGGAAGAGCATAGTTGAAACATGAAAAAGGAAACCTTGCTTAAAAGGCGGACATAACACAATTCACACAACAACGGACGATAGAGAGAAAAGAGAGCAGAATGCAAAGAAGAGTATAGAGATGGGGCGACGAACTCGGAACGCAGTGGAGCTGTTGATGACTATGGTATTAGAAAAGGGAGGAATCTCATTCTGTATCTATGTTTAGGATAGACTTCTTTTATGTTTCCTTTTCTAAGTCCATGTCCGAGTAGATCCATAGCCACGGGTTAGAGAGTTTTGACAATATGTGTGGAAGTCTGTGCTTAATGCTTTTATTCTTGTACGCAACTTGAATAAATGATTTTGGTATTTGATCGTTTTCAGAATGATTGGATGTGCTTAATGCTTTGGTTCTTGTACAACACCTGAATGAATGATTGTAGAAGTCTAATGATTCTACACTAGTGGATTAGACTTTCAAACTAGCCATGATTTAGGGCTTAATAAATTTAGAATCGTAGCAAGGTCGGTCGATTGAACCTAGTGATTAGGATAGTTGTCTTAATGTATCTAGTAGGTGAGATTACGCAGTCAGGAGATTGGTGGTACGCATGCTAGATAGTGGACAAGTCTACGCCAGACAGTTCCTACACTAGAACTTGAATTCCTTAAATTCATGATAGTATCTAAGACCAATGATCTTTATTAGCAGCTCATTGCATTATATATCGTGCATCTCTCGAAACCTATGGTGTTTACTTTATTAAATTTATCCTCGTTTAGATCAGTTTAATCTTACTTTGCAACTAAACCAATTGTTTTTTTACGTTCTATTCATTAGTCTAATAGCTCTATAGTTGCATCGATTTTCTAGTGTTCGATCCTTGTAGTACACGATGTGTATTCTTACGGAAGCGTTAGTCTAGGTATTTATTACTTGAGATTGACCACACCAGTCTATGTAAAGCCTTCCTCAATTTGTAGACATGATCTAAACGATGAAGATCTTCAAAACCTTTAGGTTGTTCAACATAAACCTTTTCTTTTAAAATCCCATTCGAAAAATGCCTTTTCAACATCAATCTGAAAAAACTTAAAACCAAGATAGCATGCAACTCCAAGTAATAATCATATGGACTCTAATCTAGCAACGAGTGCAAAAGTCTCATCAAAATCAACCCCTTCAATTTGTGTGTAGCCTTGTGCAACCAATCTAGCTTTGTTTCTAACAATTTTGCTGAATTCGGTGGTTTTGTTTCTAAAAATCTACTTTGTGCCAATCACATTCACATAAACTAGACGAGGTACTAACATCCAAACATAATTTCTAACAAAATGTAATAATTTATCATGCATGGGTTTTACCCTGTATTCATCATTTAGTGCATCACTAACACTCTTAGATTATATCAGAGATGTAAAGCAAGCAAATTTGACCACATCATGATAATTTAATTTAGGTTCACGTCGTGTTCTTCTAATATCACCAATATTACCAATGGCATCATTAATAGAGTGATTTCGGTGAATCGTTGACATTTCCTTTCCATTTTTTACACTCATTCACATTACTTTATTCATCCACTCTGCCTTCATTTGAATCCAATTCATTAGGTACACTTGAAACATCAACTCCTTTCCCAGGATCCACTTGAACAAAATCTGCAGAAAAAGGAAATACAATTTTCTCATTTAGATGATCTTCATTAAATAGAACATTTACAGATTCAATAACTATCCTTGTTCGTAAATTGTAAATTCTGTAAGTAGTTGTATTAGTTCCATATCCAAGAAATATTCCTTCATCATTTTTTGCATCGAATTTTCCAAGATATTCCCTGTCAATAATAACATAACATGTACACCCAAAGATATAAAAATAACTCAGATTTGGACTTTTACCTTTCCAAAACTCATATGGTGTTTGTAACATAATTGATTTTACATAAACTCGATTTATGATATAACAAGTTGTGTTTATCGCTTTTGCCTAAAAAATGAATCAAAATAGATTTTGCATGAAGCATAGCACGAGCCTTTCCTTGAAGAGTTCTAGTCTTTGTTTCAACTACACCATTCTATTGTGGTGTTTTTGGAGCAGAGAATTCATATACAACTCTTCCATGATCACTTCGGATTTGTTCTATACTGCCTTTGGCATTTTGCAATTACAAGAACAAATAATGAATTCGAAAGTTTCAAAATTTTCTCTTAGAAATTTAACCCAAGTATATCTTGAAAAATCATCAACAAGAAAATGTATCTTTCTCCACCAAAACTTTTTGTTTTCATTTGTCCCATCAAGTCTATATGAACCAATTCTATTATTTTTCTAATTTTAACTCCATGAATTTTCTTATGATGAACCTTTACTTATTTTCCCAATTGAAAAGTCTTACATGTTTTAGATTTCTCGAGGTTCAGTTAAGGCATACCTTTAAAAATCTTTGAACCATATAATTTTACCATTAAACGTGAATTGATATGCCACAACGTTTGATGCCACAATGACAAATGATCTTTTGTTACTTTGAAACAAATGTTCTATTCAGTCCAAATATAACAGTTGTTTGATGATCTTGTACCTATAAGAACACAATTACCATCATGATTCATCACCAAACATTCTTTTTATTAAACTGAACCTTATTATTTCTATCACATAGTTAACTAATGCTAATCAAATTAGTCATCAATCCAGCAACATATTGCACATCTCTTAGAAGAGGTTGACAAGGAATTTGAACATATCCTTTGCCAAGAATTTTTCCTTTGTTTCTATCTCCAAACAATCGTACATTTCATGTGCCTAGAACATCCATTATGAAAATAGCAACTGCTTGATTTCTCTTTTTTAGCAGAAATAAATGCCACATTGCAATGAAGCTCATTTTTCTGTATGCATTTTTTTTATTTTGAGTTTTGGATACTTACCTAATCATGCCTGAATTTTTTCTTGCAATTAAACTGTTTGTGTCCTCTCATCCCACAAAAGCAACTTCTTATGAAGTTATAACCATGTATGTATTATCTTTTAATTAAACCAAACCATGTATGTTTCTTATTCTCATACCTTGTGGAGGTAAGATTAGTCAATTTTCCTCCAGACACAAACTTGTTTTGAGAACTTCCTTGTTTGTTTGTTTCATTGAGCTGACTCTTAAATAATATCTTCTTCTTCCTTCAAAGTTAACACCTTTTGAATTTCTTGAAGTTATTTTTCTAATTTCTCATTTGATTTGACCAGTTGTATGTTGAGCTTTCCCATATTCAGCCATTCATTGTAAATGGTTTCAATATCCAATTCATCTTCTTCGCTTTCATTTTCTTCAACCTTTTGTCTTTAACTTTATTTTCTTTGATTATACCGATGAAAACAACAAAACTTATCATATATTCTTTACCACTTTCTTCAGAATCAGAACTAGTGATGTTGTTAATCTCAAGTAATAATTACCTAGACAAACGCTTCAGCAAGAATATGGATCGTGTAGTACCAGGGTCAAACACTAAAGAAACGATACAACTATAAAGCTAGTTAACTAATGAATAGGACATGTACAATCAATAAGTGTTTGGAATACGAATAAAGATAAACTAACTAATTAACGAATTAATTTAAAGTAACTAAACACCATAGGTTTCAAGAGAAGCACGATGATGCAATGAAGTGCTAACAAGATCATGGTTATAGATATCATCATGTATTCCGGGAATTCAAGCTCTTTCCTAGGGAATGACTCTCCCGATGCCTTAACCCAGTATCTAGCATGCATACTACCAATATCCAAATTAAATAATCTCACCTACTAGATGCATTCAGATAGCTATCCTAATTCCTAAGAATCCAATTCATCTCCCAATGCAATTAGACTTTTACCATCATTAATTCAAGCTACCAACAAGAATAAAAGCATTACGAACAATCAATCAATTCGAAAACGATCAAATACCCCTCCCTATTCTAATACCGATGTGTTAAACAGCTCATCCACATCTGAGATCCTCGCTATGTCTCTATCCTCGTATGTGTTATGCTATCTCTCTTCTCTCTCTCTCTCTACATTGTTGTGTGTCTCTATCTGTTTCTGTCAGAAATTGAGCTTTTTCTCTTGACCCCTTCGTCCTCGTCCTCTTTCCTCTTTCCTTTGTTTCATTTTCTCCTTCTTTCCTCTTTGCTCGAATCTAAGCTCTCTAGCCCTTTCCCTTTCGTCCTCGTTTCCTTTTCTCTACCCATTTCCTTTTTCTCGATTTCAATTTTCTTCAGCAGCTTGTGTTTCTTTTTCCTCTTGTGCAGCAACGGTTTCCTTTTCTTTTTTCATTCTTTTCCTCTTTGGCTGGTTTCATTCTTTCTCTTGTCCATACATTTCTATTTATTGTTCCAGCATCCATTTCCGTTTTCTATCTCGAATGGTTGCAGTTTCCAATTCTTGTGTAGGCAAACTATCTTTCCATTTCTGTGTAGGCTGTTGGAAGTTTACATTTTGTTCCAGCAACTTGCTTCTATTTTATGTAAACCATGTTTCCTTTTCATGTTCCAACCGTGGCCTTCTTATTTTTGTTCCATCAACCGAAAGTTTTCATTCTTGTGAGCTGCGACCTAAGTTTCCATTTTTGTGAGCCCCCTATTTCTTTTTCTTTGTGGTCATGTGCCTTCTTTGTAATCCAGCCGTCCTTGCTTCCATTTTTCTTCTTCGATTCAAGATCCTTGGATGCAGACCGTGTATAGTTGATAGGAATGTGAGTTTTGCTTCATTTTCTCGTGTGTGTACCCCGATATTTCATTTCCTGTAATAACATGAGAAAACGCTAGAAGATAACTAAATAATGCTTAATGCTCGGTAAAGTCTAATTGAATGATGAAACTAACTATAAAAATGGAAGAAAATACTATAACAAAATAGACGTTGTCAACTAGATTCACTCTAGGTGATTAGTGATTTTCCTTTTTTTACATTTGAACCTCGACATTCATTTTTGGTGTGACTAAAACCTTTGCAATTATAACACTACGTTTCTCGTAACTTCTTCAAAACACTTTCCCTCTTTGAAATACCTATGACATTAAGATTTAAAGTGTCCAAATCCTTTGCATTCATTACCTTGAAATCCAGAATTTCCTTCTTTCTTATTCCCGTTATCTTCATTATTTGAGAGATCGAATATTTAGTGTTTTTTATAAATTTTCCAAACTTTTCGGTCAATTTAACTACATTTTTTTCGAGATTATTCAATCTTGAACTTTCATTTATGACTTGAAGAACTACTCATTTATTTCCATCATTTGATGTATCTCCTTGTTCCCTTTGCATAGATTCATTAGACTTTTATAATCATTCATTCAAGTTGCGTACAACAACGAAATAATAACGAAGAAAAAATCAATTTGAAAATGATCAGATGCCATAATCATTTACTCAACTTGCGTACAAGAATAAAAGCATTAAGAACAACCAAACATTAAGCACAAGACTTCATTACATATTGGCAAAACTCTAACCCGCTACTCGGACATGGACTCAGAAAACAAAACACGAATAAAGTTTGTCTTAAACATAGATATAGAACGAGATTCCTCCCTTATTCTGATACTGTAGCCCTCAGTAGCTCTTCCGCATTCTGAATTCTTTGGCCCATCTCTATCTTGTTATGCATTCTCCTCTATTCTCTCTCTGGCCGTGCGTGTTGCTTGTTGTGTACTTCTGTTCTAACTGACTTCTCCTCTTGCTCCCCTCATGCTTGTTTCCTTTTTCCTCTCTTTCATTTTCTCTTCCTTTTTTCCTCTTTTCCGTGCCCTTCCATTTTCCGTCCACCTGCTGTAGTTTCCAATTCTTGTTCCAGCGGCCTTGATGTCAATTTTTTAAGCCATGTTTTCATTTCATGTTTCAACCGTGCTCTTCCAGTTGTTGTTCCAGTAACCGGAAATTTCCATTTTTTCAATCGTGTTTCAATTTTCATATTAGTCGCGGCCACTATTTCCATTTTGTGGAATTGTCCTGCGGTTTCCATTTTGTGGAAGTGGTCGTGTATTCCTTTTCTCTTCTCTAGCCGTGCATTTTTATTTGCGGCTTTAGGAAACTTGAGTGTTGACTGCACAACTTAACCGAGGGTAGATTTGCCAACATTTCCCGACATTTACTCGTGTTTGTATCCGAATATCTTCATTTCCTACAAAACACTAGAAAACGCTAGAAGAAGACTAAATGAAGCTTAATACTCAGTAAAGTCCAAATAAATGATAAAACTAACTATGGAAAGCCATGAAAATAATAGGATAAATTAGACCTTATCAGATGTATCTATCTAATGAGTTACGTCTTGACTGCATTATCATCCAATATCATCATCCCTAAACTGATTCATCTACCTCTTGACATCATCATTCATCTTTTTAATGCACACGATCTAGCCTAATTCAACATCTCCATCTCAATTAAACCATGTGACAATCATATTAAGCGGCCCATCAATAATCGAAAAAGTAAAACATGCATTAAACTATAAAAGCAAGAATAGAAAATCTAATCATTAAAACATCTTTCAAAAATAACTACAACGATAAACAAGTAGTTAGGATAGCTTAGTCGATCTCTCGGTGATTTTCCGCTATGACCTCGCCTTTGGCTCGTCTTTGATGGTAGTTCAATCCTTTAGTGAAGTCCTATAGTGATAAAGTCTAATTAGTTCTAGTATTTTCATCAATTTCTATAATTAGTTTTAGTATTTACTTGGACTTAACCGAGTTATTTAGAACAATTTAGTCTTCTTTTATCGTTTTCTCGTGTTTCGCAGGAAATGAAATATTGGGATACAAACATGAGAAAATAAAGCAAAACTAAGCAAAACCACTCTCCTATCAGTTGTACATGGTGAGCATCCAAGAATCCTTCGGTTCACAGTAATGGAGACACATGGCTGGTGATAACACTGAAAGTGTATCAATATTAGGATAGGTTTTAGAGTCATTTTCGCTTATATTCTATGTGTACATTTACTTATCCGATATGATTTCGAGCTTCACACACCCGTTTTGTTGGTTTTCAGGTTTTTAGGCGACAAGGCCTAAATGAGCATAAAATGAAGGATTCCTGTTCAAAACCACCTGAATTGAAGACATATCTACTCAGAGCCAAGAACGAGCTCCTGAACCCAAAGGAACACCCGAGCAACGAGCGGAAAAGAGAAATTTCAAGGAGACAAGGGTGTTCGGTCGCGCACTATTCATCCACCCGCTCGGGTAAAACCTACGGGGTTTTATCCGCACACCCAGCACGACCCGGGCACAAAGGCAACGAGATCGGGTAGCCTTACCCGATCGGGCGCAAGAAGAATACCCGCTCGGGCATTGATCCATCCAGTTTGCCCCGAGAGTTTGCACGACTCGGGCCGCTCAACCAAGCGATCGAGTGATATCCACCCGATCGGGCACTATGAAGCAACACGACCGGGCGTGCCTCTGCACGACCGGGTAACACCTGTGCCCGAGCGGGCCGTGTAATACGCAACAACCTAGGTCTAACTTTCAAACAAGTGCATTTAAGGAACAGAATAGATCTAGGGCAAAGGGGGCGACGAACAGGGCAAGGAAAGGCTGGAAAAACATCTGGAAAGGCTCGGGAGGCATCGGAGAAGAAGAGAAGCATCAATCCTTGCACCGGTAACACAATAGGAAAGGTCGAGGCATCGAGTTCCTTAGAGTTTATCATGTATAGGACTTTGTTATCTTCCTCTTTTACTTCTTCCATGAGTGAGTAGAGTCCCTACTGCGGGTAGGGATATCGGATTTGTGTGTATGAACAATGAATTGCGTTAATGCTTAGTTTTATGAATTTATTCTTGATTTACGTTTCTACACTTAGTATTATCATTCTTACGCTAGTGCTGACCGCTCAGCGACATAGGATTTCGAACCTTGCTGGAAGGTTAAGGAACGAATCCGGACCTGCTAAGTTGTAGATTAAGTGTGGCTAATGACAATCTGATCGGTCGGTTAGTCATCTTAGGGATAATGATTGCGTTCCTAATGCTGCCATGGTACGTGTTAATCACTGCTGGAAGGTTGGGTTGCACGTATCCATGGTTAGGAGGTTTAGGCTTGGAAGAATCACTCCTCACCCTAGGGCATGAATTTCCCGTTGTCAAGAATAGTTGATAGATCTATGATCCTTAGTTGTTTCATCCATGCGAATTCCGGTATCCCGTACACCTGTAGTGTTTGCCATATCTAGTTTTATCCCCAACCTAGTTTCGTTGTGACCATTAGGATTAGTTTTAGGAATTTAGGATCACATCCCCTACTATCATTTCCCATCTTAGTTTAGTTTTGTTCTTAGTTTGGCTGCTTTAGTCCCTAGAGATCGACCCTGGTACTACACGATCCGTATACTTGCGGTGAAGTGGTCTAGGAATAATTAAACTCGTGTTTCCACACGTCAAGTTTTTGGCGCCATTGCCGGGGACTAAAAACGGCCTAGTCTAGGAATTAACTAGATTAAGATATAGTCCTTTCCGGAGTCTTTCTTTGTTTATTTGTTTGTTTGTTTGTTTTTGTGTTTGTTTGTTTTTCTTTTATCGAGTCTTTTCTTATCTACCGCGGATTTACGCTAGGTGTTTTGTTTCTTGTTATGCAGGAAATTTGTATGTGAAGCTCTACCCGGAAACTTCTTATCTACGATCCCACAGTTGAACGCACACTAAGAAGCCTGCGCAAGAAAAGAAGGATCAGAATAGTTGATTCCGAATCCGAGGTAGAAAGAACGAGCTACCACGAGCAACAAGCCTCTGAGGAGGAAGATACGCATAGTGCAAGCAGCGGAGAAAACGCGAGTATTCCCGATATGGCTGCTGCCGACGAGACTTATGGAGCATAGACCGCTCCTAAGCACACGCAATTACTTTCGTGCATGGCCCGCACGATCGATACCCAAGTTGAGCTGCAACCAGCTTTCATTCAGATGCTCAACAATTCTCAATATGCTATGTAGCACGACTAAGGTTGGAACGAGAGTCACTCGAGAGGATCTTTATTTGATGGCGTTCCCATTCTCTCTCAAAGATGCGGCACAACGTTGGCTCTTCAACTTGCCGGCTGCATTAATCACGTCATGGGATGATATGGAACAAAGGTTCATGCAGCAATTCTTCCCGGATCACAGAACGCTTCTCGCCAAGAGTTGCATTAATTCTTTCCTTCAAGAAAGAGGCGAGACGTTACATGACGCATGGGAGCGAATCAAAGACTACCAGCGAATATGTCCACACCACGGGATGGATAAGAAATATCTTATCACAAATTTCATCCAAGGACTCCAAGAGACCACCTGATTCATGATAGTGGCAGCGGGTGGTGGTTCCCTAAGCAATCTCACGTTTGATCAGCTCGAGAACCTAATCGAGAACATGGCTAGGGAAGGAGGCAAGAAAGTGGGGGAGTACAATCGCAACTACCCATCAAAGGCTGCAGTAAACGAGCTTGGTATCGTCAACCCGGAGTTAACGGATTTGAAACAACAAGTTGGCGAGATTCA
>CM071864.1:8612583-8654955 GCA_036759665.1 Gynandropsis gynandra
TACTCACGGGTTTTTCCGACACCTTTTACCCGATCGGGCAACGCACAGGTACCCGATCGGGCACTTTGCAAACCGAGTTTCGTATTGATTTTTATCTTCCGATTGTTTTGCAGATGGCCTCTAGAACTTCCCAGAGCTCAAAGAAACGTCGATCAGACGCACACGACCCAGAGCACGGTTGGCCAGTGAGGTCGGACATGATTACGAAGCTGACGCCGTACATGCCAATCATCGCCTCTCATCAGCAATATAACTACAGGACGACGTCCTTCTTGCCCCGCCATAAGTCGAGGTTCGCCGAACTACAGTCGCGGATCTTCCCATCCCGCTTCTTATCGTACGAGGCGATGAGCGCACTTGGCATCAGAGAGCACATCGATACCATCTTCCACACATTGGGATGGACGGGATTGCGGACAGCGAAGGAGTACACCTACCGCAAACTCACGGCGGAGTTCTTCGCAACTTTCACCGCCTTCTTCGCTGAGTCCGGAGACCGGGAGACGACCTTCATGGAGTTCCGCCTGCTGGGGCAGAGCTACCGGCTCACCGCGCGGCAATTCACGACGATACTTAACGTTCCGCATAGCGTATATGCGAAGCTACCCGAGATCAACCGGAACCGTCAAGGAGAGTTTTGGTCTCAGATTGCGTATGGCGAGTACTCGACGAGGTCGATGGCGAGTCACATACGCCATCCCGCCCTCAGGTATTTTCACTACTTCCTAGTTTCCTCTATACTAGGAAAGGGAGCACAGGGTGGTGTCAACCACACCGAATTTGGCTACTTGAGGCGGGTGGTGCAGAAGGAAATTGCGGATGATGAGTTGGACATCATGACCGTCGACCTAGCATCGCTGGTCATTGGGCACTTCCTCGACATATCCACCGAGAAAGTTTGCATGGATACGAAGATCATGTGCGGTGGAATTGTCACTATGATCGCACGGAGGGTCGGGATCAACCTTGGGATCCTGACAGAGGACAAGATAGATGAGGAGCCGGAGTTGATCCTCCAGAATCTACGCAACCGAAGAGCAATCACATTGGAGAGGTACAACGTCATTTGGTGCTACAAGGACGAGCACGGTCGGAGCTTAGAAGTTGACATCAGCGAGATCGAGGTACCGAGCTTAGACGAGGAGGGATCCCGATTCAGGATCGATCCAAACATCGGGCACATTGGCCCGAGGGTAGCAGAGATGGATCCACCTCCCGCCGCCGCACCTAGACCGTCTACCTTGAGGCAGCGCAGCCGACGCGCCGCACACTCACGCACGCGTCCAGAGTACCCCTACAGTCGCTCTGACTTCCCTTCGATGGAAGGAGTCTCCGACGCCCTCAGGTACGTAGCGGAGGAGACGAGGTACCAATCTTTCTTGGCAGAGCAGAGATACGACATAAAGGCTGCGAGGTATGCAGAGCAGCAGCAATTCCAGGAGCAATCTATCCAGCATACCTACTACCTCATCGAGTCCGTCCGGCGATTTCAGCGGCTCAGCATGACGCACTATGAGGAGCCCTACATTCCGATCCCGCAGGACTACCACACCGGAGCCACTCCCTACCGTCCTCACATCTCGTACGAGCTGGAGGGATTCTACTTCCCACCTGGGGAAGGAGCATCGGCGGAGCCAGCGGACTTACCGACTACCCGCGATGGAGCGGATGAGGATTAGATGATCTCTTCCTTTTTCCTATTTCTTTTTCTTTCTTTTTTTTATTTTATGGCCATCTTTTTTATCATTTTCTTGTTTTTAGTTAGCTATCTATGTACGCTCGTTCAGACTTATTTAGTGCTCTTTGTTCTACTCTTTTGCATTGTATGGTCATATCACAGGTGTTTCACATTAGCACGGGCAGAGAGCGCAAGAGTCACTACATCCAGACGTATCACGGCTCGAGAAAACCACACGCACACACCAGGTGTATTCGTCACCTTTTTATACTTTCTCGACTTCTTTATCATGTAGAGGTCCCTTATAGGTCTAGAACACCGGGACTGTGTTCCGTTCAGGTCTGGGGGTATTCTTACATTTTGTGATATGATACGGATGCACACTTAGAGCGACATGATTAGACTTAGGACTAGGAATTAGAAATAAGATGGAACTAGTGAAAATTTTTTCGAATTTAGTCATATTTTTGCGACTTTGTTGAATCGTGGATAATGGTCTAGGTTTGCTTAGAAGCCTTCTTGATACCGATTAGTCGAGTAGTTATGTTTGAAACCCTTATCTAGTTGATTTCACTCCTTAGATCTCGATACCAAGTAGACATATCTCCGTATATACCGTATAGCTTAGCTTCATTGATATGTTTAGCGTTCAAGAATTAGATCCCACACGCTTATACTCCGATGTCATCTAGGATAAGTTTTTCGCCTAGACTTAGATTTTTGGAAGGATTTCATGGCTCAGCACTTTCGGTAGATATAAGGCTATACTCGGTACGCTTAGGCTCTTATCCATTTGACGCGCTGATATGCAAAATAACTAACATTTCGAAATTTTTGAGCTAGTAACCATCGTTATTAGATTCTTCTTAGGCTAGACTTTGGTTTTGTTTGAGGACAAACAAAGGTTTAGGTCTGGGGGAGTTTGATAACACTGAAAGTGTATCAATATTAGGATAGATTTTAGAGTCATTTTCGCTTGTATTCTATGTGTACATTTACTTATCCGATATGATTTCGAGCTTCACACACCCGTTTTGTTAGTTTTCAGGTTTTTAGGCGACAAGGCCTAAATGAGCATAAAATGAAGGATTCCTGTTCAAAACCACCTGAATTGAAGACATATCTACTCAGAGCCAAGAAGGAGCTCCAGAACCCAAAGGAACACCCGAGCAACGAGCGGAAAACAGAATTTTCAAGGAGACAAGGGTGCCCGGTCGGGCACTATTCATCCACCCGCTCGGGTAAAACCTACGGGGTTTTATCCGCACACCCAGCACGACCCGGGAACAAAAGCAATGAGATCGGGTAGCCTTACCCGATCGGGCGCAAGAAGAATACCCGCTCGGGAATTGATCCATCTAGTTTGCCCCGAGAGTTTGCACGACTCGGGCCGCTCAACCAAGCGATCGGGTGACATCCACCCGATCGGGCACTATGAAGCAACACGACCGGGCAAGCCTCTGCACGACCGGGTAACACCTGTGCCCGAGCGGGCCGTGTAATCCGCAACAACATAGATCTAACTTTCAAACGAGCAGATTTAAGGAACAGAATAGATCTAGGGCAAAGGGGGCGACGAACAGGGCAAGGGAAGGCTGGAAAAACATCTGGAAAGGCTCGGGAGGCATCGGAGAAGAAGAGAAGCATCAATCCTTGCACCGGTAACACAATAGGGATGGTCGAGGCATCGAGTTCCTTAGAGTTTATCATGTATAGGACTTTGTTATCTTCCTCTTTTACTTCTTCCATGAGTGAGTAGAGTCCCTACTGCGGGTAGGGATATCGGATTTGTGTGTATGAACAATGAATTGCGTTAATGCTTAGTTTTATCAATTTATTCTTGATTTACGGTTCTACACTTAGTATTATCATTCTTAAGCTAGTGCTGACCGCTTAGCGACATAGGATTTCGGACCTTGCTGGAAGGTTAAGGAACGAATCCGGACCTGCTAAGTTGTAGATTAAGTTTGGCTAATGAGAATCTGACCGGTAGGTTAGTCATCTTAGGGATAATGATTGCATACGTAATGCTGCCATGATATGTGTTAATCACTGCTGGAAGGTAGGGTCGTACCTCTGCTCTTTCATAAACGACTGATACCTGATCTCCTCCGCTACGTACCTGAGTATTGAGATTTAATTCTACTTGTGTGATTAATTATGCAAGGATAGAATTAATTCTTAATACTGTACACCCGTAGTGTTTGCCATATCTAGTTTTATCCCCAACCTAGTTTCGTTGTCACCATTAGGATTAGTTTTAGGAATTTAGGATCACATCCCCTACTATCATTTCCCATCTTAGTTTAGTTTTGTTCTTAGTTTGGCTGCTTTAGTCCCTAGAGATCGACCCTGGTACTACACGATCCGTATACTTGCGATGAAGTGGTCTAGGAATAATTAAACTCGTGTTTCCACACGTCAGCTGGACACAAGAAATGGAAATAGCGGTTGTTGCCTAAAAGAAATGGAAACCGGTTGTTGCCTCCACAAAATGGAAATTCGGCTAGAGCACGAAAAAGGAAACCAAAGGTTGTACGACTGAAGAGAAGAAAGGAAACAGCCGCTGCACAAGAAGAAAAGGAAACAGCCGCTGCACTAGAAGAAAAGGAAACAGCCACTGCACAAGAAGAAAAGGAGACAGCCGCTGCAGAAGAAAAAAAATGGAAACCGAGAAAAAAGAAACAAGTATAGAAGAGGAAATAAGTACTAAAAGGAAAGAAGAGCTTAGATTTTGCCAAGAGGAGTTTGGAAAAAGGCTGGAGGAGGACGATTAGGAGCTGAAGAAGAGAAGGGAAGATATGTTTTGTTTTGTTTTATTTTTAACAAGTTGTTGCGCAGCTAAGGGTTAGAGTTTTGCCGATATGTAATGCTAGTGCTTAATGCTTGGTTATAATATTTGATCGTTATCAGATTAATTGGTTGTCCTTAATGATTTTCTTCTTGTATGCCACTTGAATGAATGATTATAAAAGTTTGATTTCATCGGAAGATGAATTAGATTTTGGAAAATAGCCATGATTTGGGGTCTTAATCAATTTAGAACCTTGATCGATCAGTCGTTTGAACTCGGAAATTAGGATATTGATCTTAATGTGTATAGTGAATGAGAATATGTAATTGGAATATTGGTAGTATGCATACTAGATAGTGGGATTCGGCATCAGAAGAGTGATTCCCTATGGTAGAGTTTGAATTGCCTAAACTCGTGATAATATCTATTATTATGATCATCAATAGCACTTTGTTGCATTATTCTATTGGATTTCTTTGGATTTTAATGCTTGATTTCGGATTTGTTCTCTCAATTGGATTGATGGGTTGTTCTTAATGCTTTAATCCTTGTTGATCACTTGTTCGATTGAATTTAGAGGTTAGCCTAGGCTGGAAGGTCAGATTTAAGTCTTGGAAATAACCCTAGAAAGAATTAGTTAAATGAGAACCTTGACCGATCGATTAATGTATTTTAGGAACAGTAAGAATTGAGGTTGAATTCCCTAGTAAGGTTGAGTTCCCTACTGATCTTAATGCATCTAGATGTTCGATTTGCTGCATTAGGAGATGAGTACGTTGATTTTCTAGGTAGTTAATTTAGGTTTCGATAGAGTCCCTTCTGATAATTAATTTTGAGTTCCCATTCTGATTTCATGATTCATAAAAATGTCCATTACATGTCCCGAAATTTCTCGAAAGCTGTGGTGCTTTATTTTATTCAATTTATCTCGTTAGTTAGTTTTTTCTTTACTTTGCATTCCAATCACTTGATTTATATTTTTCCTATTCATCAGTTTAATAACTCTTTTTGTTGCATCGGTTCCTAGAGTTCGACCCTGGTACTACACGATCCGTATTCTTGCGGAAAAATTATTCTAGGTATTTATTATTTGAGATCAATGACATCAAGTTTTGGTGTCGTTTTCGGAGAATTGATTACGATATTAGAGTTAGGATACTTTTGAATTAGTACATAGTTCCTTCCGGAGTCTTTAGATTTTTCATGTTTGTTTTTCTTTTCTTTTTGAGTCAATTTTTTTTACCTCTCGGAGCTTAATCAATTCTTGTGTTTTTATTGCGTGAGGTACCTTGTTGCGCTATAGCAAAGAAGAACAAATGGAAGAGTGTCGTAACCTAAACGCACAACCAATGCAAGTTGTGTTAACCATAGGTACACACAACTCTTGTCTTGCATCGTTAGGAGGAACGCTCGCATCGAACTACAACCGGCATTCATTCAAATGCTTAGCAATATAGCGTTTAGAGGGGAGACCCATTGAGGAACCGAATCAGCTTACTAATTTCAAGATGATTTGCCAAACAACTAGATCGAGAGGAGTTTTGGATGAAGATATCATGCTAGCTACCTTCCCGTTCTCTATGAAGGATAAAGTGCAAGGAGAAGGTAATGACACGGTTCTTCCCTCAGAGTAAAGCTCAGCTCACCAAAAATCAAATTAATACATTCGTGCAAAGGATTACAGAGAGCTTATATGAAGCGTGGGAACAATATAAAGGCTATCAACGCCTTTGCCCACTTCACGGCATGGATCAAAGCTACCTCAGACATAATTTTCTTCAAGGACTTAGGGACAACACGAGGATATTGATCATAGCTGCAGCTGGAGGTTCTTTAAGTAACCTCACATTCCCACAAATCAAATACTTGATCAATCCAATGGCCAATGAAGGAAGTAATACTACTACAGAATACAGCCGCAACATTCCAGCAAGTGCATTCTTTAAGCGCCGGTTTAGCTGAAGTGAAAGACCAAGTCGGGGGGATTTACCATCAGTTTTCCGATTCATACCGTCTGCATTATTCAGAGCGATCATGGGAACAAGGAGTTCAGGGGTATGAGTAAGTGACTTACGTGTGTAACAACCAGCTTGTGGGGAACACATATAACTCCGGATGGAGAAATCACCATGACGTCCCATACAAGAACCCCGCCGGTACGTTGAACGCGTAACAACCAGCGGGAAATTTTCAGCCCAAGACGATGCAACGAATCAGAACTTCCAACCGAGAATGCAGCCCCAGAACCAAGGATAGCAACCACGTACACCACCACCTTCACAACAAGAGGCAAATGCTGATATTACGTCCATGCTCTCGCAGGTATTACAAGGATACGATGATCAATATCCCAAGTTTAGAGGCATGAGAGCATATCATGACAACATAAAGAAGCAAGTTTTGGGAATTCAGACGCACTTGAAGATCTTAGACAACATGGTCACACGACTTGCAGCGAGTTCTTCTAAACCGCAAGGAACTCTACCGGGGAGACCAGAAGCAATTCTCTGTGAGCACGTCAATACCATTTATCTAAGAAGTAGTAAGAAGGTGGAGCAGCCTGCTCCTTCGACGTTTGAAAGGGGTGAAGCATCTATCCCATCGACAAAAAAGGCTATTGACGAGCTCAAGGAGAAATCCGAAGAGGAATAGGAGTCAAAGTAAAACCTGACCCAAGGTCGCCTCTTTTTCCGTTTCCACAATGTCAACGAAATAAGAATGATGATTCCCAATTCGCTAAAGTTTCTGAAAATATTGAAGAAAATGTGCATCACCACTCCATTCCACAAAGCGTTAAAGAATATGCCATCATATGCTAAGTTCTTGAAGGATGTCCTTGCGAACAAGCGAGACGTGGAGATGGAGACCGTCAGAATTGAGGTTGAATTCCCTATTAAGTTTGAGTTCCCCACTCATCTTGATTCATCTAGATGTTTGATTTGCTGTATCGGGAGATGAGTACGTTGATTGTTTAGGCAGTGGATTTAGGTGTCGATAGAGTCCCTTCTGATAATTGATTATGAGTTTCCCATTGATCGAGATAATCCGATTGCATGATTCATAGAAACGTCCATTACATGTCTCGTTATTTCTTGAAACCTATGGTGCTTTATTTTATTGAATTTATCTCGTTAGTTAGTTTAATATTTACTTTGCATTCCAATCACTAGATTTAAATTTGTCCTAATCATTAGTTTAATAACTCTATTTGTTGCATCGATTCCTAGAGTTCGACTCTGGTACTACACATATCCGTATTCTTACGGAAACGTTAGTTTAGATATTTATTACTTGAGATTAACTACATCATATAACTTTTATCCTCTTTCCACAATCCCAAAATTCTCCCCTCAGTAGTGTCTGTATTTTTGTCCTAATCTATGTTCTTTTTCTCAAAATTTTGGCCTCCAACTTATAGGAAACTTCTCCAGCCTCTCAGTAATTACAAATTTGAATTATTAATTGAGTTCAGTAAAACGGTCAGCCACATTGGTAGCATATTGAGACGAGAAGTTTGTCGTTCTGTGTGTTTCAATACAAACTAGAGACAGCTTTGATAAAATCTAGAGAATCGCATGATCGAGTTGGAAACTGCTTAGGTCGAGCGAATCAACAGGTTAAAAAGCATCCTTCATTTGGCTTATTGGTCGACTGAGTTGGAAACTGTATGGGATTCACTTTGGTGCTTTGTACAAGCCAAAAGATTAATCGCTCTTCCTGAGCAATTTTTCTTACACGCTAAACCGAGTGATAAGGAACTCGAGCCGAGATATTTGTCTATTTCTGTATGTGATGCTCGTTTTAGGGTGAAAGCTTTTCTTTTTTTTTTCATAATGTTCATCTTAGTCCGTATTTCGGCAAGATTAGAAAGTGAACCAAAAAAGGCGTAAAAAAACAAAAGGTCGAAACAATCCAAAATGCAACAAAAACTTATAATTGATCATAAAGTGAAAACACTATGATCAAAGAGTTTATTCTCATATCACATCCTTCTTCAAAAGTATTTAACCTTAATTTAGGATCTTCATATGCATCAATACGAGTCAAGTTAGCAATGTGGAAAGTTCAACAATCATTGTACTCACTAGGTAATTCAATCTTTTAGGCCTTCTCATTGATGTGTTCAAAAATTTTGAATGGTCCATCACCTCAGTTCATGAACTTGGATTATCATTTCTGGGAAAAAATCTCCTTGTGTAAATAAACCCTCACGAGATCACCGAGCTGAAAGATTACCTTCTTGTTTCCTTTGTTTGCATGTTTAGCATAATTCTCAATCCTCTTCTCTATATTAGTTTGTGTCTTCTCATGTAATTATTTCACAAATACGACTCTTTTCTTGCCATAATGGTAAAGGATTCATATGTAATGGTGTAAGTTGATTAAATCCATAAACTATTTCAAATTGTGAAAATTGTATACTGCTATGAACCACCCTATTTTATGCGAAGATAACATGTGGTAAACAAACTTCCCAAATTTTTAAGATGACTCTTAAGTAATGCACATAATAATGTAGACATGATCATATTTACCACTTTTGTTTGTCCATCGGTTTGTGGGAGACACGTAGTGGAAAGAAAAAATTTTGCCTCTCATTTTTTTCCATAATATTCTAAAAAAATAACTAAGAAACTTATCATCCTTATCTGATACTATAGTTCTAGGAATTTCATGGAAATGTACAATGTCTCAACATAATAATGTAGCTACATATAATTCATTATCGGTCTTATTACATGCATTAAAATGAGCCATTTTGGAAAAAAAAATCAACTACGAAGAAAAGTGAATCATGTCCTGATTTAGACCTAGGAAGACCTAACACGAAATCAATTGAGATATCAGTTCATTTTGTACTAGAAATAGGTAAATGTGAGTACATACTATGTGGTGGGAACAAGAATTTAAAAGTTTGACATGTCACACACCTTCCACATATGCGCTCGACATCTCTCCACAATTGAGCCTAGTAGAAGTATTTCCAAGAAAAAGCACAATGTTTTGGCCACTTGAAAGTGTCCAATTAGCCATCGTCTTTATGCCTCACGAACCAATAAATCCTTAATACAACTTTCGGGTACGCACAAGCTATTATTATTGTATAAATAGCCATCGATTAAAAAAACTTACATGTGGCGTTTTTTTTATCACAAGGCTTGAATATGTCACCAAAATGACAATTCATCTCATAGAGTTCCTTAATATGTTCAAAACAAGGCAACCTAGCATCTACAATAGAAATCAAAACATAGCACCTAGATAATGCATGGACCACAACATTCTCCTTACCTTTCTTGTATTCCATGATATAGGTGATGAGCTCTATGAGTTACATCCACTAGGCATGCCTCCAATTTGGCTTCTATTGCCTTCTGAGATGCTTGATTGACTCATGGTCAGTATGAATCATGAACTCCTTGAGTCACATGCAATGTTCTGTATCGTATGTTAGGTAGCTTAAATGAGTTTCATTAAGCTTCTCACTAAAGTACGTGATGGGTTTTTATCTTGTATCAACACTAATCCAACTCCCACATCTAATGCAGAATATTCACTATCAAAAATTTTAGTAAAGTCAGATAATGCTAATAGATGAGCTTGTGTTAATTTACCTTTTAGATTTTGGAATGCCTTCTTCTAAGCTTCACCCTAATGGAATGTGGCATTTGTCTTGATCACCTTGTACAAGGGTGGACCCAAGGTACTGAAGTCATTTACATATCATCAATAGAAACCTGCCAATCCATGAAAGCTTCGGACCTCTCTAGCCATCTTAGGACTCAACCAATTGTGTATTGACTTGCTCTTTTCTTCATTGACGTGTAATCCCTGTTCACTTACAACAAATCCTAAGAACACAAGTTTGGTAGTAAAAAAATGCATTGTTCTAAATGTAAAATGTCTTGTTAAATGTAAAATGTTCTTCTATTGTCTTGTTAAATGTTCTTCTAATGTCTTGTTATACACTATGATGTCTAACCATATACTACAAAGATTTTTTTTATGAATTTCCTAATAACATGATTTATCAACCTCATAAATGTGTTAGGTGCATTGGTTAGTCCGAAAGGCATGACTAACTATTCGTAAGGTTCTAGCTTTGTCATAAAAGTCATGTTCGATTCATCATTCTACTCAATTCCAGTTAGATGGTATCCACTCTTTAAATATATCATAACTATGAAAAACCCATGCAATTCATTCAACATATAATCTAAACGCGGTATAAGGTGACGATACTTTACCATAATATTTTTTATTGCTCAAAAATCAAAACACATGTGCCATGTGGCATCCTTCTTAAACACGAGTATCATTAGTACAACCTACATTGACATACACTTGGCTCCCGAGATCTAAGTCTCCTTCAGTGTTTTTTGGTAAGTTGGCGATTTGCTAGGTACGAAATCAATTTGGTGTTCAATCCGATGCACTAGAGGTATGAGGTTGAGTATTTCGTCGGTAATTACATTTTCAATAACTTACAACAAATTTGTAACACCACTAGTCAAAGAAATGATGAGCTCGTTAGTGAATTGTACAAAAGCATGAGAATCGTCTGATTCAAAAGCCAAGCTTTCTTGAAGTCGTTCACTCTCACTTAAAGAAATTTCATGCTCAAGGGTTATCTCTAAAAGGTTTATTTATGCTTTTCTCAGACGACCTCATTGTTTTTGTGAACTACCTATTGTGCACTCATAGAAGATTGTTATACTTTATCTTTGAATATTTCTTTTAGTTTGAGTGGAACTAGCCAAACATGTCATCCTCTGAAGGCAAAGGAGTACTTGTTGCGGAACCCATTGTGTTGTGCTTTACTATGGAACTACAATGGATGCCCCAACAAGAGGTTTCTCGTTTCCTTTGGTACCACATTGCATAATACCTTATCCTCGTACTTTCCAATGTTAAACTCAGCATTCACCTGATAGTGAACCTTGGTTTTGCCACTATCGTTCGACCACTCTGACTTGTATGGGTTGAGATCCTTTGGGTGATCAATCTCATCTTCTTAACTAGCGATGTACTAGCCATTTTTTTGCAACTCCCACTATCCAAAATGATGTTACACACCTTATCTTGGACAAGCTCGCACGTGTAAAAGATGTTATCTCTTTGTACAATGCTTCTTATTTGGCTTGTAGATTTAATGATCTACATGCTCATACCAAGTCACCTTTTAATGTCTCGTACTCTTGAAATTCTTCTTCTGAATCAGGTACATACCTTTGATTTGGCAGCTCATTCTCCTCTGATGCAGTCTCATGTCCTTCATCAACTTTTGATGATCATGAGTTTCTTGTTATAACAGCACAAGCAAAATGACATCGTATTGATGTAGATGATAGCTCAAGTTTCTTATTTTCTTTGTGTCCCTTGTTGGTTTATAAAATAGATAAGCTTAAGGTTGATAGTTAGAAGAGTTACCGTACCTGAGGCACATTTTGCTTTCTCTTCAACTGTTTCTTGATCTTTACTACAAGATGCAACAAGTCATCCATTTCCACACAATAATGGGTTTCTATACAATCCTATATGTCAGGATTGAGACCACCTAAACATCGATCAATCATGGTCTGTATCTGACCTTTGTCGTTGTTCTCACGAATCATCAGGAAGTCCATCTCCTCATAGTAGTCTTCTACTCTTATACTACCTTGCACTAATCACTTTAAATGCTGATTAACCTCTCAATGATAGTGAAAAGGTACAAATCATAGATTGAAACTTATCCATCATTAATTTCAATTGTATTTGCAACCGAACGGATCCCTCACCTTGAAGGCTTCGTCGCGATGATTTCCAAAAATGAACTTCAGAAACATAAACTAGAAAAGACTAATGAATAGAATATGAACGAAACTCACAATCTTTTTAAAAAGTATTTCAATTGAGTTTTAACACTCTCTCATGTCTTTCCCCTGACTTCTCTTTAACGATTTAGTTTAGAACTCATGAATGACTAAAAGTGAAGTCTCGACAAATTCAAACTAAATCTTAATGCTACAAGGGTATAACATCATTGCTACATCTACGATTGTAAATATGGTTCCTATGATATTTGTATTTTCTTTCTAAGATATTTCTCTATTTCCTCTATTTGTATTTTTCATTTTTTTCTCCTTTTTCCTATTTTCTTTGTCTTCCTTTTACCTTTTTTCCCTTTATCTTTTTTGTTGTTGTTTTTCTCTTGTATTCTCCTTCTTATTTGTTTAATTTCTTCATTTTGTTTGATTTGCTTTCCTTTTTTCTATTTTTCCTTTTTCTTTTCTAAAAAGACAAAAATTTAACTAAATTAAACTAAAAGTAACCAAAGAAAAGACGAAAAATGTTAATCGAATGCAAACATGAGACTCTGATACCACTTGATACGAGTTTAAACTAATGTTCTATTGTTAAAAGAAAAGAATCGAACTGAAACCTCCAAATAATTTGATAGCAGAACCTAGAACTTGTATTTATTAGAGGTATAACAACTCTATCAAGTACCGCTTCAGTCTTAACCTAAATTCCACTCCTTAACTCTATCAACTCTATAATTTGCTCGATCGATCCATTCCTTCAGTGCTCAGTCAAGTTCTATAATGCTCGAGTGATCCAGTCCTCTGAATGCTCCTTTTTCACTATAGGTTCCCTTGAGTCGAGCACTCCATCGCTCAGGCCAAGCAACCAACAATGTCATGTGAACATTGGTCTAGAGAGTTTGATCAGGTCGAGCGATTCCCTAAACCTCAAACTCTCGTGGTGCGTTTGCAAGTTCCTCTGCCACCATTCAAGTGAAGAACTTCAACATCCTTTTAGCTTTAGCCCTCGTTCCTGGTCCGTGTGTCCTTGGTGTCTCGATTGGAGTCTCATCCTCATGAATTATCCATAACTATTAAATAACTATACTTTGAGTACTTTAATGTACAACAATCTTCCACTTACCCCAAGTGATAATTTATCATATAAATAAATTAATGTAAATACACCATCATCCATATCTTATATTCAAAACTCAGAAAAATTTCCATTCTCAATGGATCGATCCCTATAATAATTATAGATATCGTGCTAGTGGAACGTATAACCAATTACTATGTAATTGTCCAATAATCATCGACGAATACAAAAACACTCGTAACTATGTGACCTCAAGGGTTCAACACTAAATTGATATCCAATTAGTCTTACTAAACAACTAACCGATGCACACATCTATTGACACTCCTCAATTGTTGGATAGCATAAATAAGAACCTTTACTCCATAGAATCTGAATAAGGAATAATAAAATATTTTCCTCCATCTTTCCATCTTTGGATAATCTTTGAATGTAGTTTAATTGTCAAACCCTACTAGATTACCAATTACTTTTCATGTAAATTATAACTAACTCTGAATGGTCTCGGGAAATCTCTTATTTTCATCATTTATTACTTTTTCCAAAGACTTAATCCGTCATTTAAATAAATTACAACATATCACTTAAACTCATACCAAGAATTATAGATCTCATCTATATAAAATATCAACTCCACAAGCACCTACACAATCCTAATATCCTCTCATCAAGAGCTCTAAAGCATAGGGTGTTTGAAATTAAAGAATTATAAATAACCATTAGGATTTACTTTATTAATATCAAGTTTTAGGAAAATATGGCATTCATATCCTTCTTAGAAATTCATAGATTGTTTAATGGTAACTAAACCGTTAGAAATTCGCACATTAGGTCAATTTATTGATGAAATCATCATTTGCATCATCCATATATGCAACCAATAAAGGAATCTACTAATTTTTATCCAATACAAACTATCACATATGTGTTTGATATGTCTAGATAATTAATGTATGATTAGTTATCCTACAATAAAAAAACATATCATGATTAATATAAAACAAAACTCATATCTCTTTATCATGATATGTATCATGATGGTGACTTTCTAACATTAATCATAGGCTATTACATATCGCGTATGTAATGCACACATATATACTCTTATATATATTGAAATAATCAAATGATAAAATAAACTACAATTTTATTAAAAATAATTGTTCAAATGTTTCAGTATTGAATTTTAGTTCACTACAAAACAGAAATAAACTTCCAATGTAATTACCAACAGAACAACACGTTTGCATGACTTTGCAGTGCAACTACAATGCAATTGGTATGAAAACTTGGTGTCATAACGTAATTGTCAATTGCAACACAATTTCTATGACCTGTAATGCCAAATTAGCATTAGAATAGCTTAGCCAATTGAAACACAAATTTAACATTACCTTAACACAAGTTTATCGCCAAAATTGTTACGACATTCGCAACGCCGGTGTGATATGCATGGGACGCAACAATACGGGACCATTGGCATTACAATGGAGTTATTATTTGTTACACAGAGATAATACACATGTAACACTAGTCATTTAACGCAGTTTATGTTACAATTTCATAACATATAGTAACGCTATGACGTATGGATTGGTATCGCTATTACGTTACAAAGCTGATACAAAGTTCATACATAATATAGTTCATGGGTGGCATCATACTCAATTCTATATGGTTGGTCAACTGGAGATAGTAATGCTATGGCAACACGATTTTGTTGAAAATTGTGGATAATATATATGTATCGTTTTGGATCTCATATCAATTCACTCATAACTAAAATTACAAAATCATCTAAACTCTATAGTTTACTCATATATAATATCTTGTAGCGATTTTAACATCTGGTCATTCCGAAGGTTGTTGCATGAGATGCTTAACTCAGAAACAAACAGTGTTTCTGTCAAATTCAAAAGTGGGTTAGAAATTTTTATGACATTTGATATAAATTAAGTTGGATATGCAATGAGAGGTAGTTATATTGTCCCAATTAAGTTACAAAACTGGAAAAAAAATGCTTAGTGCATACGTTGTTTTAAAATAAATATACAAGAAAGGTTTGTAGAAAACTTCTATGTTAGAAGATATTAGCACAATGGCATCTCATAAGAATGTAATTGAATAACCAAATGATGTTGATACTAATTATGATGATAAATGAAAGTAGTTTTAACGATCATACTAATCATGATGGATACATGAAAATTATTGTGGATGTTTTTCTCAATTTTCACATTATGCAAGATGAAAAGATGAATTAAGAAGTGCTAAACGTAAAAAAAGTTTTATAAGCTATTTGGTGCAGCCAAACAACCTTTGTATGAAAGTTGCGAGAATATATCAAACTTTTACTTTCAGCTCAATTGAGGGGTGCAAAGACAAGTTGCAACGCCAAAACATATTGCATGGATCAAATGCATTAGGCGGTACAAGATATTTTGCCTAAAGGTAAACCACACATATGTCATTTTACGTGTCAAAGCTCATTGGATCTCTCGAAATGAGACATTAAAAGATTGACGTGTGTGCAAAAATTGTATAATCTTTTGGAAAGAAAATATAAATCAGTTTAATAATCATTTTGTGGTGCTGAAAGGTTTAAACATAAAAAGACAAATCAAAGAAAAATAATGCTGACAAAAGAATTTTCTACATGCTAATTGTTGAATAATTAAAAAGACTATACAAATCATAACATATGGTATCACATATGACATGGTATGCCAAACACCATTTGATATATGGAGAAATACAATATGCATCAGAAATGTGTATTTAGTGTTATACATAGATGGTTTTGCTATGTACGGTGTGTCTGGTAAAAAATATTTGTTTTGGCGCTTCTCGTATCACCATTAATTTTTACACCAATGATATGTTTGAAAAAAGAATTATTATTGTTTTAGAATTCTCACACGTAATCTAGATCATAAAAAAGGTTTGATGCATTTTTACAATTGTTGTTTGATGAATTGCATTATATATGGAAATATTGTGAGTATATGATATTTCAAAGAAATAAAATTTCCCCATAAAAGTTTTGTTGATATGGACAATAAGCTATTTTTGCGGTTACAGGATGTTGTGTGGTTGGAGCACACGTATACATTTTTCATGTCTATATTGTATGGATAATACATATTCATTCATACTAAAACATTATAAGGAAACGTGTTGGTTGGATTATCATTTTTATTTTTTACCATTAGCACATCAATTCATACGACATAAAAAATTAAGAAAAATAAAACAGTGGATAAACATGTACAATGTATGTTCGGAAGATGAAATATTATTTGAGCAATTAGAATCCATTGATGGATTATAAAAGAAAATTGATAATGGTGAAAATTTTCATGATAGATGCGAACAATTTGGAGATTACCATAATTAGTATAATTGTAGTATTTTTTTAATATTTTCTATCTGTGACACCATCTCCTTCATCACAACCTTAATGTTATGCATATAACAAATAAATCTTTTAAAATTTTATAAATACGGTAATAATTGTCTCTGGAATGTTGAAAGTCTTAAATGTTTTATGCCCATGTGCAATTAAAGGATAAAATTTAATTAATTGCATAATGGTGTAAAATGTTTAATATATATATATATATTTCATTTGGCAAAAAAATCATATTAGAGACACATAGTTATATAATTCTATTCTTGAGATGAAAAATCAAATAACAAAACGTTCTTTTAACATTCTGACCACATCAATGTGTGACATTCTATTCGCCCCAAACATCACTAAATGTTAGTGAATGGATCTATTGGTTTGTGTAGAAAACATAATCTATACAGATTAGATCTATACCCTCATTGATAGAAAAAACACTTATGTATCCAAAAGATAAACCATATAGTGGTATCAAAGTGTCTGATCATTTGTAAATTATAACTTTAGTGAACTTGTGATGGAAGTTCATTCAGAAATTTAAATTTTGGTTTTGTACGATGCTCGAATGAGAAAATATTTGCTTGAGTTGAGCGGTATCATCGGTTATGTTAGTTAACACACAGTTCCTCTAGCTTGGTCGAGCCAAATCTCGGGAGAAAACTATGGTTTTGTTTTAGTGGTGCTCGAATGATTATTTTGTTAGGGATGGTGAACTCAGTAAAAAAAATATGAAATTTTTCAATCGAGCATTGAGGTCACATGTCACAGAAAATCTTCCTAATGAGCAATAAGTTGTTCGCACTGAGGGAAATTCAGGTCATTAAAATAATTGATCGAGCAAAAATTCCTTAAGTCGATCGACTTCCATAATGAATTACTCAACTGAGCTATATGATTACTCGGGGTGAACAAAGTTATGAGGGTATATCTCTAAATGGTCGATCTGGCCGAGAAATAGTTGCTCAACGCGAGAAATTTCTAAGAAAGTTCAACTCAATTAAGAAAATTGTTTATCGGGTCAAGCAAAATTGTGGTTGTAAATTGCTCAAATTTGGATCATCTCGACCAAGGTGTGGCTCAACTCGAGTTTGTTGACGAAGCAATCAATCATAGAAGCACAAAATTTCTTAGTCATTGATTTTTAAAGGGTAAAAAAATGTTTTGGCTAGTGCATTTGTGTCAAAGTAGATATATTCAAAATATATTTTATATGGAACGATCTGACTAGCATGAGGTATATAAATTAATATTTGATGAGTAAAGGTTATTGCATGTGATTCACAATGGAAATCAACAATTAGATTGTACATTCGCTTCACTACCCGTGAGGTACATATCTTAATTGTTGACGATTATGAGTTATGAATGAACTCAAACTACGTCTTTATGAGCGATCTGATTACCAGTCAACTATGGAATGTAGAGTCACTAAAAGTTACACAATTAACCAAATTATTGTTTTTGAAAAGTGGCCTAACTACCAGGGGCTCATTGTTATTAAAAGGATTTAAATGACTACTAGCGAAAAATAAGATTTATAGTGTTACAATAGCATTTATTAGTAGTTGGCATTATGTAGAAGAGGACCATGTCTAAATAAAATATTTAAGAAATGTTCTTATTTCTTTCATTTTATATGTTTTAAGAATCTTCGACTCATGAAAAAAAAGGTTTTCCATCTCATTACAATCGACATTCGAAGTCCAGAGGTTGATAGGGACCAACTTTGAAGATTGATACCATAACTTTGGATGGTTCTCATGCATGGAAGACTTATTGATAAACCAGAAATGGCAACACCTGCTGTTGATTATGCTAATGTCAGGACTTGCTTATGTGAAGAAAGGAGATGACACAATTTTTTGTAACTCATTCAACATAAATCCAAGTCTTTTGAAATATTCTATAGTTCCCGTAGTGAAGTGGAGAAGCAAATGAGAAAGTTCATTGGTTAAGATCTAACCATGCGGGAATACCTAAGTCGTGAGTTCACAAATTATTTATGGAAAAATTGGATTTTGTCTCAGTGGGATTCTCTTGGAATGACGTATCATAATAGGGGCTGCTTAATTCCTACATAAAGTTCCAACAAAACTAGTATCTAAAACACTTTATGAGATATGGAGAGGACATAAGTTGAATTTGAAACACATAAGAGTATGTAGTTGTCAGACTTTTGTAAATAGAATACACTTAGAGAAGCTTAAAGCTATATCCCATGGGTTTGTTTCATCAGATATCCCAAGGACTTAATGGAATATTATTTATATCATGCCTTTGAGAAAAGTATTGGTTGCGAGAGGCGCAAACGTTTTTTAAAAGGGCTCCTTTTGGAAGAAAATTACTGTGAGAAAATAGTTATTGATGAGATTCAAAAATTCATAGAACCGACACAAGTTCAAGAGCATGAGATACCTCGTCAGTAGTATTTTTTGGATGTGTTGAGGATGAACATGAGTGTACAGTCTTTAAGTGTTAAAGAAAAAAGGCAGGTTATGGAACCTGTTCAACAACAAAATATAGATAAGATAATACCTTTTGTACAAATTCCTCTTAGAATATCTACACGTTCTAGACATGTGCCTGATAATTTGAACCTAATGGTGCAAGAGAATAAATGATGTGATATTGATGATGACCCTCAGACTTTTGAGAGAGCAACGTAAAATGCCGACTCTGAGAAATGGTGGAAATCCGTGGAATCAGAGATGGATTCGTTGAGGGTGAATAAAGCTTTGAGATGGTAAATAGAAGTGAAAATAGCTTTTCTAGATGGAGAACTATAGGAAGAGTTCTACAAAACTCAACATGCGGGTTTCACGATCCCATCCATATCTAGTATGGTATGCAAGCTGCACAGGTCCTTAACTGGACTTATGCAAGCATCTCATATATGAAATTTTCAAACAAAGTAGTTGAAACATTCAACTTTGTTAGATGCAAAGAGAAACCTTGTGAGTACAAAAGGTTAGTAGGAGCAATGTAATTTTTCTAGTGTTATATGTGGATGACTTATTGCTTATAGGAAATGACGTATTGTCATTGGAGAGAGACAAAAGTTGGTTGTCCAAATACTTCTCCATGAAAGACTTGAGAGAGAGCAACCTATTTTATGGGGATAAGGATCTACAAAGAGACATCAAAGACGATGTTGGGTCTCTCCTAGGCTATGTGCATCAATATCATCACGTGACATTATAACATGGTAAATTCCAAGAAATATTTTCTTACGATAGGTACTGGAATTTCTCTGTCTCTTAGGAGGATTTTCCTAAAACCAAGGATAGGTTGATGAAAATAAAATTGTATCTCATCCAATCACAAAGGCGATAGTGTTAAAGGGGTTTGAATACTACAATTTCAGGATATTACTGATGTATGTAACTTATTATAAGTAATATTTTTTATATGTTTATAAGATGTTTGAACATTTTAATTTAATATAATGACATAATTTTATTTCATGTCATGAAATGTATATATAGATTATATTTTAGTATTGGAAACTCTTGATCGTAGGATGACAAATAGGATATTAGTTTTCCAGATAGATCAAACACATGTGATGGTTTCTATCATATAGAAATTAGTATATATCTTTTACTCATCATATATAAATGATGCACATGGGGATTTGATCATTGAACTAACCTAAAGTGAGATTTCCAAATGATTTAGTTACCACTAATCTATCAATAGCGATTCTTAGAAAGCATCTGAATATCACATTTTCCTTGGAACTGAGGTCAATAGAATAAATGGCGGGTTATTTTTCAATTTCTAATTTTGACACCGTGTACTCTAGACCACTTGTTGGAAGGATATTAGAAATGGTCATTTGCTTGTACAATCGATGTTTGATCAATATGGGATCTGTCAACTATTGGTAAGAGTATGAGCTCTATTTTATCAATATGGGATCCGTCAACTATTGGTAATGAATGATGAAGTCTTAGACCAAAGCAATATATTGATAAGATAAAAGGGGTTTCTCCAAATGAAGAGGTCATGGTTGAACTTAGGAATATTTCATTGTTATGGTCGGTTCAAATCAATTTGAACAAGATTGGTGATTTGAAAAAATAATTCAATATAAAATAATGAAAATTATGGTTATTCAATTACAAACATCATTAAAAAGGAATATAAATGAAGTATACACAATGAGGAATGGTAAATATCAATTGCCATAAATGTATTAAAATTTACTTAATTATAACTTTTGCGAGAATTAATATATCATTATCACAATGATCTAGCCACATATTATTAAAGTTAAAATAAAATAAATTTATGAGAATGATATTTTCGATCTAATATTTTCATCATACCTCATTTGTTGAATAGAAGGAGATTAAATTTAGTCTTTGATATGATTTAGGTATGACTATGTCCATTTCTATGGATATGAATTAAGATGAATTAAGGAAAAAATTTTAAAATGAATTAAAGAAGAAAATATCTTGATAGATTGAAGATGATATTTCTAGATGGACTTTGCAAATAGATTATGAGACGGCTGAAGGAAAATTTTTTAGGATTGATGCGAGACAGAAAATAGGATGAAATCGAGATGTAATTTTTGGATAAAACTTCCAAACAAACTAGAGAACGACTACATACTGCTCATTCTATCTCAATACCATATAGTGGGAGATTTTATATGATGATATACAAATTGATTTTATTCATTCGGAAATCATCCAAAAGTGTTTTTTATAGACTGATTTGATCGTCCTAAATTGGTGATTTCTTGTAGTGGTATAATGGTTCGAAAAGTCAGTGAAATTATAATTGATATCAATTGAAAATTCAATTGAATTGGCTAACGAGTATTTGAAAATGATGTTAAAAACTATCAATGGATAACAATTATTTGTTTTTTTTCTATAATTTCAAAAATAATGTTTGAAATTCCATTGAACACGAACATTACACCAAAAACGAGATTTCTTACCTTCTTTACATTTTCATGGTAACTTTAATAATTTCAATGAAGTACTATTGAACATGGAAAGTCTAACTCGCATAAAAAAATTCTATCTTATTTTATTGCATATCTCTTTTGTTCTCAACAGGTATTGGTTTGGAAGTTTTTAGGGATAGAAATAATATTCAGAATATTCATATACGAATCAAAAATCAAAAATTGTAATATATGAATGATAAAATATAATTGGAAAGTGTAAACATCATATATTAGTTAGACACTATAAAAAAAACATATCAACAGACACCGTCTTCGTTTTAAAATGAGAATTTTCAATATAAAAATTCTAAATATCATCTATATTGTCACCGTCTTCTTTCTCGTCTCCTCTGCCATCTTGGGAGGAGTTAACATTGGAATAAAATGCCAAATTTTTTAATCTCGACGTTGTTTTGTCAGAAGGTGATGGAAGTTATGGCTAATACGGTTGGTCGATTACTAGCTCAAAAATAATCTTCAAATGACGTATATTAAATATTTAACAAGATTGGTGATTTGAAAAAATGATTCAATATAAAATAATGAAAATTATGGTTATTCAATTACAAACATCATTAAAAAGGAATATAAATGAAGTATACACAATGAGGAATGGTAAATACCAATTGCCATAAATGTATTAAAATCATATATATAAAAGTTGTTGCAGAGAGAGGCTTCTCAACCCTCCACGTCAGCAACAACTATTATATATTATATATTTAGTTTAATTTAAAAGTCCAACGTTTTTTTCTTTCTCCCCTCCTATGTTCCACCTCAGCATTTTTATTTAATTTCATTTACTCTCTACCGTAACCGATCCTCCCACTCTCTCCACTCCAATTAATAACCTGCCTTACGTCGTACCATATTCACTCTCCTCCTTCCCCTCTAACCTGTACGAAGAAGCAACAATTAGGTCATTTGCTGCAAACAGCTCTAGGAGGCGGACTCCAATGCCTAAATGGGGACAGCGATGTGCTTATCGATGCCCTTGGAAGCGGCAGTAGATCCGTAGGATGATTAGCTAAGTAAGGGGTTACCGGTTATCGTCGATTACTGTCAAATAAAAGAGCTCTCAGAGAGAGAGAGAGAGAAGCAGAGTATAAGCTCGAGCAGCTTTAGTAGTAGTAGCGCCGTCGTTACTATTATCTCCGGTGACTTCTCCGTCGTCTCCATTACCGGACTAAAGTTTGAGAGGAGCCGTATCTCATCGATTTGTTTTTGTTTGTTTTAAACCTGTCTCTTTCTTTTAATCACTTATTTTGTTGTATCCCTTTGTGTACCCATGTTCTGTAACAGTTGAACCATGCATGGCCGTGTGTTCTTCTCACTTCTCAATCCCACATTCATCATGTTCTGGGACATCGATTCTTCATAAAAGCATAAAAAAAACCGAAAGATCTCTTTGTTTCTACTTCCTAATACATCTCTCTTGTCGGCTGAAGAAACTCGAGATCTGTATTTCTTGATTTGTGAGCTTTGGTGGGTGTATGGTGAAACTGAAGAAAAGTTTTGGTTTTTATTTTTATGGAACAAAACCCTGAAACTGTTCACGAAGAAGCATTCGAAGTATAAAAGGAGTTGAAATAAGTGATTTTAGGGTGTAAGAGGATTGAGAGCTTATGAGGCATAAAGCCGTAGGTTGATTAGCTAAGTAAGGGGTTACCGGTAAGACGCATCTGCTCTCGCGCCGAAGAGAAAAGCTTGTCTCTTTCTATCGCCCGCGATTGGTACGTTATCGTTCTTTTCTTTTCATTCGTGTCCATTAGCATCTAGATTTGAATGTGTTTCTCCAGTTACGCAGTTCATTAGCGACTAGGAATCGCTTCAGGGGAAAGTGTGGAGAGAAGGGTGGAATACGGGTGAGTTTTGATGATCTATGCATAATGCTCATCTTCGTTTTGATTTCTTCTGACCATGTTTTATCATACCCAATTGAAGGTGGATGGTAGGTCTGCAAATGTGGGCAACAAGGATAAGATTGAAAGAAAAGTCACTGTGGAGAGCCTAGAATTAGAACCACTTTGTAACGAGGTTGTTATATATTATGTATATTCTCTGTATTGTGATATTGCTTTCTTGAGCGATTACCGAGTCAAAAACTTTGATTTGAACTAACGATTTCGATAATCTTATTGCATATGCGGGTCTGCCCACAGGTTTGCAATTATTTTGCTGCAAGAATGATTTCAGAGGAAACCCTTTTGAGAAATCGAGTTGTGCAGAAACGAACATGCAATGAGGTAGCGTCTTTCTTTTTAATTCAAGAAAGTAATTCGTATTTACTAAACGTACATACCTGATTCTTGTCTATTGTAATTTTTTAATGTTTTCCGCTTTTAATCTCTTCTGATATTTGATTTGGTAGATTGCTATTGCTTTTACGTATTGGCAAAGAGGGGAGCTCGTGAGTTGTAAGTATCGGACTCTAACAAAGAAATTTTGGCTGGTTTGTGAAATAAAATCGCTGTTTTTTCGTTATACAAATTTGGGACTTTCTAAAGGTTCAATTTTTATTTTTTTACGTGTTTTTTTGCTTTGGTTTTTCTTCAGGAGAAAGATACTAAGAGGGTCTTTTATGGGCTTGATGACATCCAGGGAACAAAAGATATAATCATAGTACGTTTTCCGATATTCCTAACTCCTATTCGACATTTAGACGATATTGAATATCGAAAAAAAGTGAAAAATTAGGTGAATTTTCGACTATATCAGTTCGTACTGCTGATATATTCGAGAGATTAACTATTAAATGATTCCATTTTCTTGAACAAAATTATTCTCAAGGTTGAAGGTGAGATGGATAAACTTGCAATGGAAGAAGCGGGTTTTCGAAATTGTGTATCTGTTCCAGATGGAGCTCCAGCTTCGGTTTCTACAAAGGAACTCTCATCTGAATCCCAGGTCTGTTGGTTTTAAGATTTCATATTTTTCTTTTTTTTCTTTTTGTTTTTTATATCTAAAGCATTTTCCTGTTCTATAAAACTAGGACACAAAGTATATGTATCTGTGGAACTGCAAGGATTACCTTAAGAAGGTATATGAAAATTTCATTGGTTTTTTTTTATATTTTCTCGTTCGATTTTTTTTGGAATTTGGGGATCTGGGTATTAAAGATGGATTCATTGGCAGGCGTGTCGGATTATTCTTGCAACTGATGACGATGAGCCTGGCCAAGCTTTGGCCGAGGAGCTTGCACGTCGTCTCGGTAGAGAAAAATTTTGGCGTGTCAAATGGCCTAAAAAAGCGAATTTGATCATTTCAAAGACGCGAATGAGGTCAGAAATGTATAATATTCTTCGATTTTACATCGGTTTGAGCGATATTCTTGATTAGATTCACAAAAGATTCTTGCTTTTTTAGGTCCTTATGTGTTTGGGCCCTCATGCACTGAAAGAAGCAATTGAAAACGCGAAGCTATACCCTATAAGTGGATTATTCAATTTTAAAGATTTCTTCGATGAAATTGATGCGTATTATCATCGAACTCACGACTTTGAGTATGGTTTCTCAACTGGGTGGAAATAATTGGATACATTGTATATTGTAAGCATCAAATTGGTGTGATTATGAATAAGATTGATGAATTAAATGTGATGAATTTGAATAAAAATTGAATCAGGTGGTACCAGGGGAGTTGACTATTGTAACTGGAGTTCCTAATTCTGGAAAAAGTGAATGGATTGATGCTCTTTGTACAATCTCAATCATAGTGTTGGTTGGAGATTTGCTCTTTGCTCTATGGAGAATAAGGTTTGTTGTTTAATCCGTAATTTTTTTGGTTTTATTATAAGTTATATGTGCTGAAAACACGATTTATAAGCGTATTACGATATCGTTTCCTTTTCTCGTCCCTATTTTTCTTCTATCAAGCTACCATTTTCATTACTTACAATCTTGGATTTTCATTGCTTAAAAATCTTGGATTCTATTTGATAGGCATATGAAGAGTACTGAAACTCAGATGTACGTTTCAACATATGTCTAAAGGCAAAATAACGTTATGATTTTAATCCCAGATTTGTTTTTTATAGCCATTGATGGTCAATGGGTTGTAGTCTATATCTACGAGCTCATCGATGGAGAGGTCAAAGTTGACGAGTGTAAATAACCATCTCAAATTCAAACTTTGTAAAGTTTCTTGGCCACAAGTGAGTTTGATTACAATTGTTAATCCTCGCACATCTCAATATTGTTGTTTATAATTTGCATCACCGTATGCACTGTATTGTATAATGATGGTGATGGTGAATATTACTTTTCTTCATAAAAAAACTGGAGATTGGATTTTATTAACGCCCTTTATATCTTTATGTCGGATGTGATATTTTGATATCCCAATGAGGTTGGGAAGAGAGAAAGCATGTGCATTGTGTGCATTCATCAGAAAATGTATATATATACATATGAACTTTATGTTGGAATGATAAATATTTGACAATAATTTTGATCAATTTAACCTATTTGAGAAAATCTTCCTTCCATCGTTTAGATGGAACTATATAATTATATAGTTAACAACTCTATTTGTGGCTTTAATTCTAACTATATAATTATAAATTGTTAACATACCGCGCATCGCGCGGGTTATTTTTCTAGTTTACTTAATAATAACTTTTGCGAGAATTAATATATCATTATCACAATGATCTAGCCACATATTATTAAAGTTAAAATAAAATAAATTTATGAGAATGATATTTTCGATCTAATATTTTCATCATACCTCATTTGTTGAATAGAAGGAGATTAAATTTAGTCTTTGATATGATTTAGGTATGACTATGTCCATTTCTATGGATATGAATTAAGATGAATTAAGGAAAAAATTTTAAAATGAATTAAAGAAGAAAATATCTTGATAGATTGAAGATGATATTTCTAGATGGACTTTGCAAATAGATTATGAGACGGCTGAAGGAAAATTTTTTAGGATGGATTCGAGACAGAAAATAGGATGAAATCGAGATGTAATTTTTGGATAAAACTTCCAAACAAACTAGAGAACGACTACATACTGCTCATTCTATCTCAATACCAGATAGTGGGAGATTTTATATGATGATATACAAATTGATTTTATTCATTCGGAAATCATCTAAAACTGTTTTTTATAGACTGATTTGATCGTCCTAAATTGGTGATTTCTTGTAGTGGTATAATGGTTCGAAAAGTCAGTGAAATTATAACTGATATCAATTGAAAATTCAATTGAATTGGCTAACGGGTATTTGAAAATGATGTTAAAAACTATCAATGGATAACAATTATTTGTTTTTTTCTATAATTTCAAAAATAATGTTTGAAATTCCATTGAACACGAACATTACACCAAAAACGAGATTTCTTACCTTCTTTACATTTTCATGGTAACTTTAATAATTTCAATGAAGTACTATTGAACATGGAAAGTCTAACTCCCATAAAAAAAATTCTATCTTATTTTATTGCATATCTCTTTTGTTCTCAACAGGTATTAGTTTGGAAGTTTTTTAGGGATAGAAATAATATTCAGAATATTCATATACGAATCAAAAATCAAAAATTGTAATATATGAATGATAAAATATAATTGGAAAGTGTAAACATCATATATTAGTTAGACACTATAAAAAAAACATGTCAACAGACACCGTCTTTGTTTTAAAATGAGAATTTTCAATATAAAAATTCTAAATATCATCTATATTGTCACCGTCTTCTTTCTCGTCTCCTCTGTCATCTTGGGAGGAGTTCACATTGGAATAAAATGCCAAATTTTTTAATCTCGACGTTGTTTTGTCAGAAGGTGATGGAAGTTATGGCTAATACGGTTGGTCGATTACTAGCTCAAAAATAATCTTCAAATGACGTATATTCATCGTATAATAGCAAACTCTACTCAAGTTGCTCGATGCATCGTGTTTGAGAGTATGTCTCATGTATTATCGTGTACTAATTTAAGCGTAAAGTTCTATTTCGTGGTTACATCGTATGAAAGAATTATGTTGTTCAACAAATCTTTGAGTTCATAAATCAAGGGCTAAAGGAAGAAATTGAAACTTTTTTTGGATGTTTTTGTCCTGGAATTTAATAGTGTTAGAAACATAACTTCTCTTTTCAAACACATCTTGGGAGGTAAATTATATATATACAAAATCAAAAGCAATAGAGAGTATCAAATTCAGAATTGTCCAAATATATTAAAACCATCAATGCACTAGCAAATATAAACATTATGGTATTAGATGAAAGCTCAAGAACCATCTCATTGAAGTTGTACCCAATCTTATACCATTCGATAGATGTTGCATTGCTCGTTCACTCGTCAAAAGTTTTGCATGTCGTCTCATAAATGTAGAGGTTTTTTTACTCGTGCAATATTCGCAACCTATTTGCTACAAGCGTCTAGAACATCTTTTTTATTTCACTTATTTTCGTGAGTTATATTTTTTCAGTCGAAATTTACTTACACCACAAAATTTACATGTTAAAAAATCTTTCAGTGCTCCCAATAATAGCATACAACTTGTTCTACAAAAATCAATCTTCAGATGTGGTATCTCTAGATCTTTGAAATCATTTTTTGTTATGTAATACATTTTTGGAGCTTAATTACTTTGAGGTAAATATTCATGCATAGTTTGACAAAATGAATTCCTGCCACATTGTAAACAGTTTTTATACTGGTCAATCTTGATGATAATGATAAATGTTGTTGACCTTCATGAAAACATTCATATATATGTTTTTCATCGTATCCAATATATCAAAAAATTATTGTGCCATTGTCTTCCCCATACAAGAACCAAACTTGATAATTTTCTATGAAATCGCCCTTATAAAGGTGTTTGCAAACAATATTTTGACTATGGTCCTTCATATTCTTGCATTTTTTTGGATGAACATAACATTGTATCACGTTTTTGACACAAAGATTGCATTGACTAGCTAGTTTTTTTTATCAATACAATTGTAAGTGCAATACCAACGGATGACCATTGAAATGCAATGGTCATAATTTTCTAACAATTGCATCGGGAATTTAAATATTTTAATAAGAATATATGGGTATTACCAATGGATACTAGTTAATCATTTCAACGGTCATTTGTTGAGCTCTTTCCATGTTTCAACGAGAATTATATAGGATTCCAACGGTCTTTTTCAACGATAAATATCTATTGAAATACCGTTATTACTTTCCAATGTTTATCAATAGATGTCTCAATGGTACTCTTATGTTAATTAATCATTAAATTTATCAACTGATTAAAAGGATATAAACCTGTTGATATCCATTCGAATTCTTTGATATAACTTTCCTAAGAAGATCCATTGATCCGTGCATTAAAATGACTTTTTGTTGTAGTAATATACAAATATTATGGCGAATGATCCAAACTAATCATTTCGAAAGTAGTAAATGGCTAACTTATTAAATGTAGATAATAATATATAATATTTAAAATATAAACATCAAATTGTAAATAATAAAAAATACAAGCTCTAAAACCCCAAAAATACAAAGACAAAATTGTGAAGAAGTTAGATATAAAACCCTAATGTCCTAAAATGTAAGGATCGAATTGTGAAAAATGTAATATAAACCTTAAAATATAAATTTCATCAATAATTTTTAGGTTCGGATATGTATACCGATATAAAATCTAATTTTTTTGGATATTCAAAATTTCAAATATAAATACGAATAATAAAATTTGTGTATTTCGCATATTCAAAATTTCAAATATACAATTAGATTGGTGGAGATAATTGACGTATTATTTGTCTAGTCTGATCATTTTTAATTGTTGGAAATATTGATTTTAAATGTATTAAAAATCAATTGAAAATATTAATTTTAAATGAAAAATAACATCCCCTAACAACCATTGCAGGCATTAACACAAAATACACAAAGAAATATCAATTAAATTATCATTGTAATCGGCCGATTAAATTCTGGAAATGACCAGAATGCCCTTATAATAACTGATAAAACGACCCGAGTACACCCGTATCTGTTCCAGTTCTGAACTTACCAAGATTTCCCAAGATTTCGGAGAGCCGAGAAGAGTCCAGTTTTAGGGAGTGTTATTGATTCAGCCATGATGAGACGATTGGAAGAGATAAGCGGCGAGTCTTCTGATGATAACGGAATCTCTCTTCGGCAAGACCCAGACCAAGTTCTTGACCATGATATCACGACGGATATTCTTGAGAGATTGCCGGCGAAGTCCCTAGCGAGATTTCTCTGTGTATCGAGTCTATGGGCTTCCACAATCCGCAGTCAAACTTTCATCAAATCGTTTTTGGCTCGATCCTCCAAACGTCCCAGTCTCCTTTTCATCTTACCCGTCCTCGATAACGACAAGCTTTACTTCTTCTCATCCCCTCAAAACTCAAACCAAGAATCGTATCGCGTTACTAATCACGATATCTCACCGATCAAAAACCCATCTGTCATTGAATGCATTCGTGGCTTAATCTGCTTCAAAACTAATCCTGGGATCGTCATATATAACCCTAGCACGAGAAAGGTTGTTACATTACCCGATATGGATCTCCAGAAGAAGAACAAAAGAAGCTGGGAAGGATATTTTGGGTACGATCCAATCGAAGATAAATTCAAAGTTTTGCGGGTAACGAGTTCTGGTCAAGATGTTCATGTTATCACATTGGGAGATCAAGAATGGAGAAGACTCCATGATTGCCCTCTTCATAATCCTTCGCATCGTTCGATATGTATAAATGGGGTTGTGTATTACGAAGCTCTTATCAACAGTGTTAGTACCCAAGAAGCATCTGTACACATTGTTAGCTTTGATGTTAGGTCGGAGAAGTTCAAGCTTATTAAGCCACCTCGGTCTTGTTTTCCTTTACATTTTATCAATTACGAGGGAAAATTAGCTCTGTCTATCAAATGTTTTGTTGATAAATATTCTCCTTGTCTATGGATTTTAGAAGATGCCGAGGAACCACAATGGTCACTGAACTTCTTTGTTTTCCCTCATTCATTACGCATTTTCTTGAGTGACGACATTGGTTCTCGCATTCTTGCGAAAAATGCTGGTGAGGTTATTTTTGAGTCGTTCAAGTATTTTAACCCGTTCTACATTCTGTACTACAATCCTCAGAGACAGACTATTAGAAGAGTTGAACTCAAAGGGATTCTACATTGCAACTGCAATCTTGAATCAGATTTCAACAAGGGTTTCGTCTCGATCTTCCTTGATCATGTTGAGAATATCATGTTTCTGTAAGGCTTTGCTAAAACATCTCTTTTGTATTTTAGTTGAGTACATATTAACCTTCGATTCGTCTCCTCATTCATAAATTTATGTACTTCTTCTTTGATAGTTTCCCATTGTTATTGTTTACAACTTCGGCTGTCTCAAGCCGAGTGTCGCCATTGTTTGAAACTTTTATATATATATATATAAACTTAGCACAAGAAGGTATCTAAGATACCTATTCAACCAAATGAAATCGGGCTCGGTTTCTTATTTATTCTTTTTAATCTTTGTGTTAATTTGTACACGTTAAAAATTACATATTCAATAATACTCACAAAAACTATCTAGATTAATACTATATCAAGACCGAATCAAGCCTTGTGATCGAAACAAGCATTGTTTGATCTTGTTTGGAGATTTGTTTACATCTATGAACATGTTTGAATATATATATATATATATATATATATGGATTTCTTATGAAATAGAGATGAAACATAGCACAAGAATTTATCTAAGATACCTATTGATGGTGCCATTCTTCGAACAGGATCAACCGAATCAAATCTAGACGGTTCTTATTTTATTTTTATCATTATCTTAATTTATCCCGTTGAAATTTACATATTCAATAATAATCAAGAAAACTACGAATATTAATATAAAGATCGAATCAAGCCTTCTTGTGTACTTTATTAGAAAAAGTTAGTCATAAATTTCTTTTTATTGGATCAACAAAATTTATTGTTTTAGGATTATATAAACATTGAACATTGATAGTATGGATAGATTTACAGAGTTTTAGGAATAATGATCTTAAAGCTTAAGGTAGTCTTAAGGTCACTATTATCATTGTAAGATTATAGTTTAAAAACTCCTAAAACCCAAAAAAAAGTCCAAAATCAACAGATTTATTTTTATTCATATATTTAGTTTATGATTTTTATTTATTTATAAAACCAGAAATGGCTTATATTCTTAAAGCCAATTGAATGAATTACATGAGTTTTCTATGTTTTCTAAGATAAATTTAAAGAGTGGATAGTTGAAACATCCTCAGTCTCCTTGAGTTTTTCCGATAAGTTGGGCGATTTGGATGCTCACGTTAGGTACGAAATCAATTTGTTGTTCAATCCCATGCACTCGAGGTATGTGGTTGGATATTTTTTTTGTGAACTATATCTTAAAAAACCTGTACAAATTATTAACACCAGTAGTCAAATAAGTGGTGAGCTCGTTAGTGAATTTTATAAAAGCATAAGCATCGTCTGGTTCAAAAGCCAAGCTGTGTTGAAGTCATTCACTTTCATTTAAAGAAATGTCTTGCTCACAAGTTGTCTCTAAAAGGTCTATTTCTGAGTTTCTCTCACGAATTCATTGTTTTTGTGAACTACCTCATGTGCACTCTCACAATACTGTCGCACTTGATATTTGAAAACTTCTTTTAGTGTGAATGGAACTAGTCGAACGTGGCATCCTCTGATGTCAAAGGAGTACTTACTGCGGAATACATTGTGTTGTGTTCCACTCAATAACTACCATGGATGTCCCAACAAGAGGTGTGCCGCTTCTATTGGTACCACATCACATTATACATTATTCTCGTACTTCCAATGCTAAAGTCAACATTCACCTCACAGTGAACCCTAGTTTTGCCACTATCGTTCGACCACTCTAACTTGTATTGTTTGAGATGCTTCAAGTGATCAATTCCATTTTGTCAACAAGAGATGCACTAGCCATTTTTTGTGCAACTGCCTCTATCCACAATGATGATACACACCTTATCTTGAACAAGCCCGCATGTGTAGAAGATATTATCTCTTCGTACAATGCTTCTTATTTGTCGTGTTGATTTAATGCTCTACATGTTACTAACAATTTGCCTTTTACTATCTCGTACTCTTGAAATTTTTCTTCTGAATCAGGCACATACCTCTGATTCGGTGGCTCATTCTCCTGTGATGTAGTCTTGTATCCTTCATTAACTTGAATGATCATGGCCTTTTTGTTATAACAGTCACAAGCAAAATGACATCATATTGATGTAGATGATGCCTCCAGTTTTTGTATCATATGAAAACTCAATTGGATGAAAACGATCAATGCACTTGCAAATAGAAACATTATTGTATCATATGAATGAAAACTCACTAACTATCTCCATGAAATCCTACACAATCTTACCATTCGATCGATGTTGTATTGCTCATTCACTCATCGAAAGTTTTGCATGTCATCTCATAAATGCAGAGGTTTTTTAATCATACAATACTGCAATCTGTTTGCTACAAGCTTGTAAAATATCTTTTTTTATTTCACTTATTTCCGTGAAGTAATTTAACTGAAATTTACTTGCACTGTAAAATTTACATGTCAAAAAGTCTTTGTCTGCTAATAAAAATAGCATATAAATTTTTCTACAAACATCAATCTTTAGATGTGGTATGTCTAGATCCTTTAAAACATTTTTTTATGATATATTTCTGGAGCTTGATTATTTTGAGGTAAATATTCACGCATAATTTGACAAAATGAATTTTTGCAATTTTCTGCCACATTGTAAACGTGATTCACCTTCATGAAAATACTCATATATAGGTTGTGCGATCGTGTCCAATATGTTGAAAAATGGTTATGCCATTGAATTTTCTGTACAAGAACCAAACTTGATAATTCTATATAAAATTAGCCTTATAAATGTGTTTGCAAACAATATATTGACTATAGTACTTGATATTCTTGTATTTTTTTTTTATGAACATAACATTGTTTCGCGTTCTTGACATAAAGTTAGCTAATTTTCTCTATCATTACCAACGTAAGTGCAATACCGACGACGGACCATTGAAATGCAATGGTCAAAATATTCCAATGATTTGTATCGGGGATTTAAATATTTTAACAGGAATCTGTTGGTATTATCAACAGATACTCGTTAATCATTCCAACGGTCATCTGTTGAGCTCTTTCCATGTTTTCAACAAGAATTATATAGGATTCCAAAGGTTAATACCCGTTGAAATAATGTTGTTTCTTTTCAACGTTTATCAACAGATGTCTCCATGGTATTCTTTTGTTGATTATCCATTAAACTTTTCAACGGATTTACAAAAGATATGACCGTTGATAATTGTTGGAATCTATGGATTTACAAAGTATTAAATGGCTAACTCGTTATATAAAAATACCAATATTATGGTTAATTATCCGAACTATTCGTATCTGAAAGTATTAAATGACTAACTTATTAAATATAGACAATAATATATAAGATTTAGATTATAAGCATCAAATTGTAAATAATAAAAAAGATACAAGCTCTAAAAGCCCAAAATTACAAAGGCAATTGGTGAATAAGTTAGATATAAAACCCTAAAGTCCTAAAATATAAGAATCAAATTGTGAAAAATATAAAATATATACCTTAAAATATAAATGTCATCAAGAATTTTTAGGTTTGGATACGAATACCGATATAATATTTGTTTTTTGGATATCCATATTTTCAAATATAAATATGAATAGTAAATTGACATATTTAGCGAATACGATTACAAATTCAAATAGTAAAGATAATTCGCGTATTCCTTATTTGTGCGATCTTAATATTTTTAATAGTTGAAAAATATTGATTTTAAATGTATTAAAAATTTGCTGAAAATATTGATTTTAAATGGAAAAAATAACATACCCTAACTACTATTGCAGGCGATGTGGCAAAATATCAAGGATACCTTCTTAGGGCTTCTTTATTTTACGTATTGATGTGTTATCAAAGTTAAACAAATAACTTAAACTACCCGCAAGTGCACGGAACGTGTGTAGTACTTTAGGTGTCGATCCCACAGGGACTACGCAACACAACCCAAACTCTAACTCTGAATCCAACTTGCTAACGAATGAAATATGGTTTTGAGAATGAAATACTAAAAGCAAATAAACAAGCTAGCTCTTAAGAATGAGACAAACGTTCCAGGAAGCCAGTTTCACCACAAGACTACCGAAACCAACAATCAACCTATCTATCATGCAATCACAGTCAAGTTATCTAAGGCAGACGATCCTAATATGATATCTACCATCTCTCGAGGCATAGACACGTGATCTAGTCAAGTTGCCCTACTTTCCTGGCTGACACCTTGAATTAAACCCATAAGACCTGTGATTCATCCGTTTTACCCTCAACCGCTGCTACCCTACTTTCGTGGCCTAACCTCGGTTGTTCTAAACCTGATCTTCTAGTACTAGAATTCTCCTTTCGGTCCTTCTCCTAACCCCTAACACATGCATTTACTTGGCCTTCGTAAACACAAGTCATTTAAGCACTCAGATAAAGAATAGATAAATGAAAACGGGAAGATGCATTCAAAGATAAATCAAAATTGTTCTGGGATAGTCATGGGCTAATACCTTCTCCTAGAACAAACAAACTACTCGCTCATGCGTCTGTAAACAAACATACATGAAATAGAAGGTCTAAGGAACATGAAAACCAAACGAAACCGAAGTGTGGGGTTGATCTCCAATGCTCCTTGTAAGTCTACTTCGCAAGAACCTCCTTCTCCCTCTTTACTCTCTCTGCTCGATCAAGAAGTGAATACTGAGTGAATGAGCTCGACCTCTCACTCCTCTCTTCTTCTTTCCTTCCTCTTTTCTTTCCTTTTCTCCCTTTCTTTCCTTCTAGGTTCAGTTATTCCTTATGTTGCAGCAGCCACCGATTGTTGTCTTTTCATGAGTTTCCATTCTTGAATAAGTTGGGTGATGTTTTCATTAGTTCCTCTAGAGAAATACCACTTATTCCTCTTCTCTAAATTCGTTTTCCTTATTGTATAAGTCCCCAACAAACTCCCATTTGTTTTAAGTCAAATTAACTTATTTGGAGTTGCAGGTGACGGACTCGACCCCGCGGGCAGGGTAAGTGACCCGCTCGGTTACAGCGCGGAAGGTCGTGCGGGATCGCGATGAGAAAAGAGGCTGCTCGCTCGGGCTCAAGGGCTGCCCGCTCGGGCTCAAGCCCCGAGCGTGGTATTTCTTGCTCGACTCGTGCTCAATTCGCTGGACAAAATCACCGTAACAAATGCCCGCTCGGGCTAGGGAGTTACCCGCACGGGTAGTGGCTATTCCATGCCGATTCTCATCTCGTTTGTCCCGTGATGATCCTCGATGTTGGTACTTTGTCTCGTGCACGTCCTTTAGCTCCAAAATGAACCGAATACACATAAAACCTGTAAGAACATGAAAACACGAAAACAAGTAAAACGGATACAGAATCATACGTAAAGCATCGCATATATATCATAAACATCTCTAAAATCGTGCAAGAAATACGTATGAAAACGAGATGATCACGTATACCCTTGAAAACCTAAAGAAAAAAATTGGAGAAGAGATAAATATGCCCTTATTTTTTGTATGTGAAAATACATACAGTTTGACAATTTTTTCGAAACAAAACATATTTCCAAGTTGAGAGCAAGGAGCAAGGAGGCGATTCCGAGCGAGAGCAAGGAGTAAGGAGCAATGACTTCGAGAGATTTTGAGTGATTTCAAACGATTTTTTAGCATGTTTCACAAGGGATACAATAAGAAGAAAGTCACAAGGGTCACATGGGTTACAAGGATCGCTTGGGTCGCATGGGAGGCACGGGTCGCATGGGTTGCACGACTTGCATGGGGTTTCGAGGGATTTTCGAGTATAGGTCACAAGGGTCACAAGAAGAAGAAAGTCACAAGATTCGCATGGGTCATGAGGATCACATGCATCACATGGGTGGCACGGGTCTTATGGGTCGCAAGGGTCTCAAGGGTCTCAAGGGTGGTATGGGTCACAAGGGTAATATGCGATTATCAATATTATAAGCATAAAATTAAAGTTGAATTTTTTTGTTTAGGGAATGATAGGATTTAAGCTCTAATATCATATCCAATGTATTTTTTACTTTAACCCGTATCTATTCAAGTTTTGAACTTACCATGATTTTCTAAGATTTTGGAGAGCTGAGAGGAGTCGAGTTTTAGGGATTTGTATTGATTAAGCCATGAAGAGACGATTGGAAGAGATAACCGGCGAATTTTCCTTCATTCATTAAGCCTTTTATTCAATGACGACATTGGTTTTCGCATTCGTGCGGTTGATGCTGGTGAGCTTTTCGAGTTGTTCAAGTATTTTCACTCATTCCATATTTTGTATTACAATCCTCAGAGACAAACCATTAGAAGAGTTGAACTCAAAGGGATTCTATATTGCAAATTCAATCTTGAATCAAATCTCGTCATGGTTTTCATCTCGATCTTCCTTCATCATGTTGAGAATATCATGTTTCCCATTGTTATTGTTTACAACATAGGTTGAAAACTTCGGGTGTCGCAAGCCGAGTATCACCATTGTTTGAAACTTATATATATATATATATATATATATATATATACGTTCTGAAATTGAGGTGATACTTAGCACAAGGAGGTATCTAAGCTACCCTATTGATTCAACCAAATGAAATCGGGCCAAGTTTCTTATTTGATTTTTATCGTTGGGTTAACTAATACATGTTGAAATTATCTATTCAATAATAGTCACAAAGACTATCTATATTAATACAATATCACGATCAATTCAAGCCTTGTTGTGATCGAAACAAGCATTATTTGATGTTGTCTGGAGAATTGTTTGCATCTATGAATATGTTTGAATTTATATGTTTCTTATGAAATAGAAATGAAACTTAGCACAATAATGTATCTAAGAGACCTATTGATGGTGCCATTCTTCAAATAGGATCAACAGAATCAAATCTGGTCGGTATCTTATTTTATTTTTATCGTTTTATTAATTTATCACCATTGAGATTTACATATTCAATAATAGTCACAAAAACTATGAATGTTAATATAAAGATTGAATGAAGCTTTCTTGTGATCTGTATTAGAAAAAGTTAGTCATAAATTTCTTCTTAGTGGATTAACAAAATTTATTGTTGTATGATGTTATAAACATTGAACAATTTATTGTTGTATGATGTTATAAACATTGAACATTGATAGTAAGGATAGATTGAATTCGGTTGTCGAATTTTAGGAATAATGATCTTAAAGTTTAATGTAGTCCTAAGTTCACTATTATAATAGGCCTAAGATTATAGTGTTAAAAAAACTCCAAAAGCCAAAAAAAAAGGTCCAAATCAACAAATTTCTTTTTATTAATATAATTAGTTTATGATTTTTATATTTATAAAACTAGGAATAGCTTTGTATTCTTATGACATAAAAATGCTTTTATATTTTTCCTACAAAAATACATGAAATAAATATCAACAACATACTTTTGGAAATTATATATATATAAGTTCTTGTAAAATGAGACTTGTGGTGAAGCCATTTAAGCAAGTTTTTTTTTTACTAATTTTTATTAAATATAATTATATTGATTATTAGTGTAATTAAATGACTTAAAATTTTTGAATATCTCTTTTAATATCTTATTAATATCTATAAAATATTTACATAAAAATAGGAAAAATCTATATATATTATACAAATATAAATATTTAAAATGTTTTTTAATTTATCATACTTTATCAAATATTAATATATTATTTATAACTATGTATTTATATAAAAAAATTATATATAAAAAAGTTCTTGCAAAAGGAGGAGACTTGTGCTGAAGTCACCTAAGCAAATCTTTTATTTTTTAAAATTAATTTTTATTAAATATAATTATATTGATAAATGGTTTAAAATTTTTAAATATCTCTTTTAAGATCTTATTAATATCCAAAAAATCTTTATATAAAAATAGTGAAAATCTATATATATTATACAAATATATATTATACTTAATCAAATGTTAGTACAATATATATTATATTTAATCAAATATTAATATAATATTTATAACTATGTATTTATATAAAAATAAGAAAAACCTATATATGCAGATATAAATTTTTTCCCTATTTTTATAGAGATTTGGTTATAAATAATATATTAAAATTATAATATTTAATCAAATATTAATATATTATTTATAAAATCTATGTATATATTGATTTTTCGTAATTTTTATGATTTAAAGAATAAATATGTTTAATTTTTAAATTGTATATAACTTTTCTATTTAATCTTTAATGTGTGGTCATAATCACATAATTTAATTATTAAATTTAATGAAATGAAAAATAATGGAAAAACGTTGGATAAAAATATTAAAGTTTGGAGAGAGAATATGTTTTATTGATTTTATTATCATTATTGTTATAATTATTGTTTTACCTAACATACATTTTTTTAATCCTTAATTTTTAAAAATAAAATATTATTATGAAAAGTTAAAATATTTTTTATTCTATGAAAAAAACATCAAAATTTTATCAATAATGAATTTGTGACGGACGGTTTTTTGGAGAAAAAAAGAGACTCAAACATTGCTTTACTGAGATATTTTAATTTCGTTTTATGCTGAATAATATAAGTAATTGTTAGACAATTAATGAGAGATCATGAAGGTGTTTGGGTTGTAGATGGGGTGCGGAAGCGTTTTTTAACAACCCAGAATGAAGATCTAGTCAAGATCGGATTAGCTTTTCGGAGTTTCAACGATTTACAGATTTAGAAACAATTTCAATAATATATGTTACGTTGAATGTGATGATCTTCGGATGTGAGACTTGATAGCGCAAGTCCTCTACTCGCATCCACGCCGAGATCGGATCTGCAATCAACTGTTGGTGCGAAATTTCTCGATGAACAAAAATTGTTTTTCGTTCTTTGTTTTTCTCTCTTGGTTTGGGATTAGGGTTTTGATTCTGAAGAATGAATTATTTATAAAATCTATGTATATATTGATTTTTAAAAGTTCAAACATCTGATGTACTATTTCAAACAGTCAAAGTATATGTATCTCTATACACATACTTGCATGTACATCTGATGTACTAACCCCGAAAGAAAACCAAATACAATTATATTCTTCGGTGCTAGCGGATGAATATAATTGCATTCCACACTGATTGTCTAACAATCACAAACAGATACCGAGACACTCGTATGCGTTTGACCTCGTAGATTAATCACTAAACCGGTAGCCAATTAGTCTCCACTAATTAACTAATCGAGATTGGTGTCTAGCAACACTCCCCAACGATCGGATAGCGTGAAGCAACATCCTTACTCATTTGAGTAACAATATTACCCAAAACGAACCAGGGTGAAGTTGACGTCAGTATTTCTTTCCATCTTTATAGCTCCGGATCCATCCTAGGCATGGTCATAACTTTCAGCCTTACAAATCATCAACTATGTTTCATGTCAATCACAACTACTGATGAATGAACCTAAGAAACACCTTTCTTCTTTCATTCAATGTACTCTAGTCAGAGATTCGTACACTCATTATTATTACTGACAACATAGAGCTCAAACTCTTACCAAGAGTTGACGGATTTCATCTTGATCAGTCACTAACTACGCAAATATCTAATTATTCCCAATATCTATTCAACTAGTATTCTAAGATACTAGGTTTCCAGAATCAAAGAATAACAGATGAGATGCTAGTTACTATGCTGATTTCAGGAATAAGGAAAAACTAACTATCTAACTATATGGAGAAATCTTAATGACAGTTCATTGGTTATTTAACCATTAAGCATTTCTCCCTTTAGGTCGGTTCAGTGATCACATCATCATGTGTATCACCCACATATGTGATTCAGTAAAAGAGATCTACTAAATTCTATCAAACATAGAAACTTATCACATACATGTTGTTCTTTCCGGATCACTATAGTCCGAGTAGTGATCCTACAAACAAGAACAATTCAAATTAAATCATACCAAAAACTTGACTCTCTTTATTATGATCTCTATCATAACGTCCAATTTCAGATTTAATCTTGGACTCTATCATACACTTATGAAAACTCATCAAATGAAAATAATGCCATATATTATTAAAAATGAAATCGATTTCTAAAATACAACTCGCTACATGTCTATAAACTAATGACAGCTAGTCATCTCTCTCAATCCAATCCTCAGCTTATGCTTGTCAAACTCCTTTGACCCAAGCGCCTTCGGAACGGATCTGCTGCGTTTTCCTTTCCATCCACCTTTTCGATTTGCACGTCCCCACGCGTTATGATCTCTCATATCAAGTGAAACTTCCGCAGAACATGTTTCGATTTCTGATGAGACCTTGGTTCCTTCGCCTGAGCAATAACTCCGGTGTTATCACACAATAAAGGACTGGCTTCCTTTATCGAAGGTACCACACCAAGTTCATCTATGAACTTTCTCATCCAAACCGCTTCTTTAGCTGCTTCGCAAGCCGTTATATATTGTGCTTCACCGAATCGGCTATAGTAGCCTGTTTGGAACTCTTCCAACTTATTGCGCCTCCATTCAGACAAAATACATTGCTTGAATGGACCGACTGTCGTCCTTTTCTGTCGAGAAACTCTCATCAGTGAATCCTTCTAACTCCAACTTAGAACCACCATAAATGAGGAACTGGTCCTTAGTCCTTCGTAAGCACTTAAGGATGTTCTTAACAATCTTCTAGTGTTCCTCACCAGGATCTGCCTGATATCTACTCACTACCCTTAGTGTGTAGGCTACGTCAGGCCTAGTACACGTCATGGAGTTCATGATGGCTCCCATTGCGCTAGCGTAGGGAAGCCGACTCATGCATTCTCTTTCTTCCAGGATCTTAGGACAATCCTCCCTAGAAAGAGAAATTCCAGTGCCTCTTGCTAGATAGCCCTTCTTGGAACTTTCCATGTTGTATCGTCTCACGATACTATCAATGTACTGAGATTGTGACAATCCAAGCAACCTCTTTGATCTATCCCTATAGATCTTTATTCCCAGAATATATAGGCTGCTTCTCCTAGATCCTTCATGAAGAACTGATCAGACAACCACGGCTTGGTCTCTTTTAACGTCGGAATGTCATTCCCTATGAGAAATATGTCATCCACATAAAGTACAAGAAAGACAATCGTGCTTCCACTAAACTTCTTGTACACACAAGGCTCTTCATTGCATCTAATAAAGTTGAACTTTTCAACTACCTTGTTGAAGCGAATGTTCTAGCTTCGAGAAGCTTGCTTGAGTCCATAAATGGACCTCTGAAGCTTGCATACCATATGACTTTGAGTTGGCGACGTGAAACCCTCAGGTTGAGTCATGACAACCTCTTCCTGGAGCTCTCCGTTAAGGAAAGTTGTTTTCACGTCCATTTTTCAAATCTCATAGTCATGGAATGTCGCTATCGCAAGCAGAATCCGAATAGATTTGAGCATTGCCACAGAGGAGAAGGAGAACTCATAGTCAATCCCTCGTTGACTATATCCCTTGGCAACTAGACGAGCTTTATAGGTCTCTACCTGCCCGTCTGCTCCAATTCCAATA